>OU911038.1:13655000-14255000 GCA_918358695.1 Melinaea menophilus ssp. n. AW-2005 | reverse complement strand
TAAATTTATTAATACTTTTTCTGGGTTAATAATAAATATAAAGTACATATTGATAAAGCATATTATCTACTTTTCTACATCATGAGAGGAAATATAAATAAAAATATTCTTCATAGACTATTCCTTACAAAATCAAATAATTTCTTCCTATGATCTTCATTACCAACATGACAAACAAGTCCCTCAACATTAATTCCTTCTTTACGTAGGCTGTCTGTGGCCTTTTTAACATTTTCTTCTTTTCTGCTGCTAATGATCACTGAAGCACCTTCATCTCCTAATCGCTTAGCTATAGCATATCCTATACTGAAATTTTTTTTTTTACTTAGTTTATATGATTATGTTAAGATTATGAATTAAAGGATATTTATAATAAAACAAACTCACGACTTACCCTTCTGTAGATGCTGTTACTATCGCTACTTTTCCTTGGAGTCTATTACTATGAAATTTTTTAGCACTAATTACCTGAGCAATTACTTTTGGTACCATACTTTGTGTAGATCTCGCGCGCAACATTTTGTTTGCTTAGGCAAAAAACGTCACTTGTATTACCGGTTTGAAGTCCAATTGAGGGTCTAAACTCTGATTAAAATACGATAAAGAATTATTATGACTTTAATAATAAAAAATATTTTACTATTTCAATAAAAAACTTAAATGTTATATACTCGTTACCCAAGATATCAAATATATAATATTAAAAAATTTCAACCTTTTCTATTTATTTAATGCTATTTGATAATAATTGCTTTTGCTATTTTATTTTATTTATCAATTATGACAATTCAAAAATAATATGTAGGTGTATTTACTTTAGAAGTATAGGGAGTATAGGTAAGGAGTAATAATTTGTCTAAGGGGCAAATTAAAAAAGTAGCAATAACAATTACTTAAAGACAGAGTAACAATGTTTGAAGTCGTCAAAAAACAGATATTTAGCCAGGTCCAGTTTACTTATTTTTAATTAATAATCAACATAGGCGAAAGTCGGCAGAATTGACACCAACGACTTTTGTGACTAAGTAAGAAAAAATTCAGTAACAAAAATTGCTGAGAGATAATATTTTTATAACGACAAATACTGTTATCTTATTAAAATAAAAATATCAAAACCATTAATAAGAAGTATTTTATTTTATCTTTTTTTGTTATTGAGAATTTAATGGAATAGTAACGGTGGTAAATCAGTTTACCCTTTCAGTATTTGTAATACTTTTAATACATATAGTTGGTTCTTGTTTATAACATTTCGTCTTTTCATTAACTCAACTGTTGCTAATCATTCACAATCTTGGGTTTAAATTGACGTGAATTACTTCAGTTAAAAAAAAGTTTATTTAGTTCGTATCTTTTGTCCACCATCATGAAATAAGAAATCTTAAATTTTATCTAAAAAACTAATTTATATAATCTGTGATCACAAGTCACATTTGACAGACAATCACAAAAGATAGTCGTTGTTTGTACATACCTATATACCTTGTCTTGCATCACAGATTATTTTATAATAATTGTACCTTTTAATTCAGTGTCACATTACGATATAAATTGTAAAAAATAGTAGTAATTAGTTTATGTTCACTGGACTGCTATTAAAGGACTTGCTACTGTCATGAAAATTGCAACAAATGATGCAAAATATACTTTACATCCCTTATTATTTTTATTCCTGTAATGTCAGGGTTGTTATTTATAAGTGAATACGGTGACGAAGAAGACTCACAATCAGATGAAAACGACGTTGATGATCTTAAATTACAGAAGTAAGATATTATATTATGTATTACAAGCCACTACTGTTTCGGGTTTCTTAATATCTATGTCAGTTGTCTTAATTATGAGTCTTAGGCATAGTTAAAATGTTATCTGAGTCGTTTGAAAGTAGAAATATTAAAACCATAATTGCATATGTCGTTTTAAGGGTCAAACTACCTACACCAAATTTAAGTAAAGTAATCGTAGTATCTGGTGAGGAACATATTGATAACCCAAATCTTCATGGAGGCAGAGCTCGTGCTTTCCCTCACGTAAGAGGAAATTGGGCTACATTTGTATACATTGAATGTAAGTATTGTTAAGGTAAATCAATTTTATACTTAAATAAATAATTTATATATTTTTTTCTTTTTCTCAACAAATTTATTAACTAACCACTAGGCTTCCACTGTAATTTTTGTAAAAAAAAAGCAAAAAAAAAGAAAATAATTATCTTTGGGTTGGCTGTAGAAAATGCTGTAACATTAAGCCCACACTTTATACATTGGTTGTGCAATAAAGAATTTAAATGAATAATATATAATATAATAATATATAATATATAATTTTATCTTTCAGATCCAGAAAAAGATAATCTAAGTAATATAATAAACAAATTATCAAACTTAGTTTCATCAATAGATCTCTCATGTGATATATGTGAAGATATTCATTTAAGTTTATCTAAAACTTTTACTATAAAGTATCATTTAATAAAACCATTAACAACTGCCCTGCAAGAAGTTCTAGGTGATATTGAAAGGTAATATTTATTGTAATAATGTGAATTAATTATAACGGATAATTTATTAATTGATTTCTATATGTCCAGCTTTGAACTAGGTTTTGATGCTGTTGAAGTATATTGTAATGAAGAAAAAACTCGCACTTTTATAGCCTTGAAAGTCAACAATTACACCAATAAGGTTTTAACGGATATAACTAATAAAATAAATGGTATATTGGATGATTATAGACTACCTAAATTCTATGACGTAAGTAAATATTAATTCATATTAGTCATTTAAAAAATATTTACATATTTCCACTTATACATTTTCTGTAAATGTTTTGCAAATATGAATATCAGAAAAAAAAATTGAAGCCAAGGTTTCTAACTACATACTTTAACCGCTGATAACAAACATATCATGAATGTGGAACAAACTCGAATGAATGGGTACCTTGAAAAAACGTGTTTACTCTCACTTCCAAGGCCGTCAGCGCTCTTGTGAATCCTCAGACGTTGCAAGAGTTGATGGGCGGCGGTGATCACGTATCATCTGTGACCCGCCAGCTCGTTTGCCCCACAAAAGAAAAACAAAATAAATAAGCGATTCAGATTCTTTCTTCATCCTATATCTACACCACCCTTCCTACGGTAATGCAAGGAGCATTTAATATTGGTTATATTATCGTATTGCTAAAGTGTGTCTAAGCGTAGTCATACTGTCGTATTATATTTTAGTGTTTCCTTGTCTGATACCGCCTCCAAAAATAACAATATAGGCATTGTAATTTTAATTTCGTAATAATTTGATTAACTACTTTTTTAATTTCATTTTACTTAAGAGAAAAAACGCAATTATTATTTTTAATTTATTAATTTAATATAAAATAGCTTTTATTTTAAAGTCTATTTTTTTGTTAAAATTTTTATTTATATTTCGGTTTATATTATATTTTATATTGTACTTCAGATTACTAACTAATTTGTCTGAATATGGGTAGACGTACTAAACGAGCTGCTCATATAACTAACGAAGTCAGGGAGAAACGCCTACAGAGGAAACAGGAAATTTGCGAAATGCGCAAAAATAGGTTTTTAAAAATGCGGCTTTTGGAACAGGGAAAATATCTAAAAACGTAATGACCGTCTCGGCGTGATCTACGATCGTCCATCTAATAAGACGGAGGAATAACATGCCACCTGACTCAGAGTGATTTACGGTCGTCTATTCAAAGAGACAGGTGGAACGGACCCATCATCTCGGCTTTCTCCATGATCGCCTATCTAATGATACGTTGCAACTAACTCGGATTGTTTTACAATCACTTCTCAAGTGAAACACCTGAAACGTGTTTAACCACGAAAATAATGATGATGAAGGTCCAATATAACCTTACTGATGGTAGAGCCTAGCTGTAGTCATCTGACTGCAGCTCGGATTGGGCTGGCTCAATTGAGGAAGGACCACCCTCTCATGGAACTCTCACTCCGACGTGTAGTAACCAAATTCATTTGGTTATGTTTCGTCGGTGAGTGAGAGAATCCGGAAGCTCAACTCATACTTCCTCGTCAAATATGAAAACGATGCCGATGATCTAAGAAATTTACCCCAGGGGGGTACCGGCTCTGATGAAGCTAAAGAACCCCTTCCCGACAAAATCGGAGGAATAATTCTCGGATTTTGCTCGGGCTGCTCGTATCTGGGGTGGGCAAAGTATCGCATTTTGTGTTTTCAGAGGGCAAAAGAACACAGCAGCAGCCTGCTCCACTCTAAATCTGAACTTTTGAAACAAGTCCCCGGGACTTTATTCAAACCTACACGCCGTCCACTACCATCTAGAGACGGCGCAGCCGGCCTTGTTATTTTTAACGGAGACGCAGATATCTTAACTTAGCGACACAGCGTACGTATTACCCCGGGTATAACATATTGTGGTAATGCAGAAACTAATCAACTCTTGGGCCATGATGCCAGCTGATGTGATACTGCAGGGCATGGAGCTATTTGTACTAAGCTCTGTGGTACCTCTTGGTGTCAGATCGCGGCCTTGGTTTTAGGCGTCTGTTAGGGCTGCAGTAGTCGGTAAACAACAGGCGTCAGGCTTGTGCTAAAGCGTTAATCACTGAGGATCCGAACTCTTAGAGTTCTGAAGAGGAAATATAACCGTGTCTCCAGATTCTTTAAACGGCAAATTGCTATAGCAAAGTTCAAGTATGTCGTCAAAATAGACGATCGCCAGTTCATCAATAACAGGCAATATGGCTTTCGCGATGGTCGATCGGCTGGTGATTTTCTATTACATTTTACGCACCGTTGGGCAGCGGTTATTGAAATCAAGGGAGAGACTATGGCAGTTCCTTTGGATATGGCAAAAGACTTCGATCGTCTATGGCACAAGAGATTTTTTTTTGGGATGTTACAAGAGTTCGTGGGCGTCAGTGATCACTTGGCATCAGTGACTCCGTCGTTGGTGCGCCCTCTAGAATAATGAAAAGTGGTGTACTTTTCATGAATGAAATAACGCAATTAGAACCAAGTCAAGTCAAGGGTAAGATAAAAAAAGAATGATCAACATCAGTTTACCCAGTTCAAAGGAAGTAACCGACTTAAAAAAATACAGTCGAATTGAGAACCTCCTGTTTTGCAGTGGGTTAAAAATCAAAATTAATACATTTCTTATGTTTCTTAATACAAGGATAAATTACTTAAACTAGTAATTATCAGTCTTCACTGTGTCATTTGATATTATTTATCAAAATTCTATTCTCGTTTGAACGAGACTGCCGCCAAACCAATGAGGGGCAAATTTGAAAAAAACTGAATATTCGCATTTGCGAAAGTCGGTAGCAGATATTCGTATTCGCATTAACGAATGTTCATAATGGCATTCCTTGTGTCACTTCACATAATAAGAATAATATAATGTAATTTAAGCCACCTTTCCATGCCGAAAATTTGGGTGAGTATTTTTTAGAATAATTACTATTAAACATTTATTTTGCAGAATCCATCCTTTCATATGAGTGTTTTAAGTGTTATTGGAGATAAAAATAAAGAAATTTTAAATATATTGGAGAATTTGAATAAAGTATTTATAACTGAAGAGGACTTAGTTTTGGAAACTGTTATTATTGATAAAGTTGTCTGCAAAAGTGGAAATAAAATATTTCAGTATCATCTTAACGGATAATATGGAACCTAAAAGTAAAGTGTACATAAACCCAAATTTCAAGGGAATTCCACATACTTATTCATTAGAAGAGAGTAAAACGACATATTATAATAAATATTTTCCTCAAGAACTACCACAAAAACATGTATGTCAATCAGATGATGCTAATAAGAGAAGAATATATGTTAATCCAAATTTTATAGCTGTTAATAATACCTACAATGGTAATGGTGCACATTCAACAGATTATACAAGAAATTACAACAGCACCATACATCTAAATCAGAAAGTAACAAACACTCAATGTTTTGTTAATAAAGAAGTCAAACACGCACAAAATTATGGAATGTTACTAAATCCTATTTACAGTGAAGCAAGATTTTTAGAAAACTCTGAAACTAACAAACAAAATATTAAACCTGAAGTAAGTTTACCTGTTAATAATTTCCAACAAGCACCATTATCTAAATCTCGTTATTGCATAGTAAGAAAGAAGAATGAAACTCAAATCACATCAAATGTAAGTTTGAGTTTGAATAATAGCATACAGGTACCCCTGAATAAAGTAAACTTATTCATACCCCAGAACAGAGGACATACTTATTCATCTGTCGGTAACTCAACGGCTAATAAAATTTCAATTAATCAGAAATTATGTAATACACCACAAAAAGTAACTAAGATTAAGATAAGTAAATATAAAACTATACCAATTAATTACCTAAAATCTAATTCTCAAATATTGACAAATAAAACTAAATCATCTTCAATACAATTTAATAAAGTTCAATCAAAAAATGGAAGACTGAATTCCTCTCTATTAGCTACGTTTAATAAAAACCGTTTCAAGTTTGTAAAATCAAAAACATTGGTTAACTCAATTGATACTAAACCAGTTGTCAAGACAAATCAATTCAAACTCAAGAAAAATATCTCTTTGAACAAATCAAAGAATATAAAAGCAAAATTCAAAATAAATAACATACCGTGCAGACTGTTTAATAAATATGGAAAATGTTTGAGAAAGGACTACGGTAAGTGTGAGTATTTACATGATAAGAAGCATGTTTCACTTTGCCGGAAATTCTTGAAAGGCATCTGCCACGACAAACAGTGTACATTGTCACATGAATTGTCAGCGAAAAAGATGCCAACGTGCTATTTCTACTTAAAAGGTATGTGCACCAAAGATAATTGCCCATATTTGCATATTAAACTCAGCGATACAACTAAAATATGTCAAGATTTCATTAAGGGTTACTGCGAAAAGGGAGATAAATGTCCATTCAGACATATCAAGAAGCAAGAGATAAAAAATGACAAATGTAAATCTAATATGTCTAGAAATCAAAAAAGAGTAACTAAAAATAAAAATGTGCAGATTAAATTAAATAAAATTTATAAATTAGATAATAAAAATGAATTACAGGAAAAATGTGAGAGTGACTTAAGATATTACGATTCTGTCAAAAATGACAGCGGCTGTCAAACTATTGACAGCAGTTGTCAAATTATCAAACCCACTAGGTGTAAATTGGGTACACTGCCTTCATTCATACAGTTATAGTTATTATCCGAAATTATTTTTATATGTAATATTAATGTTAACTGTTAGAATACCTATTTTATAATTAGTTTAATAAACTTGTTAATTGTTATTGTAAAATTATTTTAAATAAAGTGATAGAATATAAAAAGTAATTTATTTATTTATATAAATGTTTAAGTCTTAAGCACAATTTTATAAGTATATACTTCATGAACCAAATAAATAACAGAATTGAAATATAACAACTATTATTGGTTACTATAATGTAATTTTCAAATTATTTTTTAAACCACTTTGGCATTTTGCTTTGCTTTGATGACGATGAACCTGCATTTCTATCTTGAGAATTTGATGAGTCTAACTTCCTTCTATTGGGAGCACTGTAATAAAAAACAATTATATATAATGATTAAACTTTGAGAAGCTTTGGATGATCAACATTTGTATTGATTTTCTGAATACATACCGATATTTAGAAGCCAATATACTTGCAGCATCACTTGTAGTTTTCTTTAAATATATTTCTTCTTTCAAGTATGGTTCATTACATCCTTCTTCTAACCATTTAAAATGCATGTGAACACAGGGAACAAACTTTGCTTCCAGAAGTGTTGTTTTAGGATCTAATGATTCTTTGAGAGGAGTTGTAACTAAAGAAGCAAACATTACATTAGCAATTTTTTTTTTTAATAAAATGAAAGTCGGATATTATCAAATTTATTTTTAACGCCAACTCTAAAACCCAGTAATTTTGTATCTTTATTTTTTTCAGCTTAAAAACCTCAATAATATATTAGACTCTGAGGTTTAATGAAACCTATATTCTCAATGAAACTTCTTACACGACAGCAATAATTATGCAACTTTGCAATATTAATAGTATCTTTTATTCAAAATTAACAATAATCAATATCACAGCACCCAATTTTTCTGGGTCCCATACAAAAATAAGCTCTAGTACTCGCTCACTTTGGGAAATAATTTAGATACTTACATATATGGAACGGTTTATCCGGATAATGGAGATGCTCTCTTACAAAATGTTGTACATCCTCCACTGTGTTGCTCGGAGTGAAAACACCTTGTAATATTATATTGTCAGGAAATTGTATTCTTACTACAACATTTTTATATGTATTTAGCTTTTGAAGTGAAGTCTGAAATATATAGAAGTTTTTGAAATAGCATTATACACATATATATAAATATTGTAGTCTGTTTTTAATATCAAATTAATAGCTTTTCACTAAATGCATATGAAAGTATATACAGTTAATACCAAAAAAAGAAATCAATTCTTAAAATTTTTCACTGTGTCTGTTTCTTTTAGCTAACCACAATGTTAAAAACAATAACTTAGGCCATTTTTATTAAAAAAAACATTCCTCACAAACGAAGTTTGAAGCACAGCTAGTACATATTGTAAAGGAGACATAATTCATAGATCTAGTATTACCTGTTGTGCAAGTTCCTCTCTCTGTGTAGAAGTGAGCATTGGTGTATTCTCTAATTCTCTGCATTGCTGTTGTAATTCATGATACATTTTACGCACTTCTTCAATCGATAACTCATAAAAATCATCTGGTAGATCGGATAATTCATCTCCATCTACATCAGGTTGCATGAATGCTATAGCTTTTTGAGACCCTATCTAAAAACACATTTACATTGTAAAATACTATTATAATTAAATAATATTCAAAACACAGGACATACAAATGTAACTTCCTCTTCAATTCTCAAACGCCGTTCCAGGTTTTCTTGTGTTGGAATAGATTTTGGTTGTTCCTGTTTTATATCTTTACTTTCTTTTGGATCAACCAGTTTTAAAGTCGAATCCTCAGAAGCTTCTGAATTTTGAGAAGATGCAGGAATTTTTTCTTTTTTAGATTTCTCCTCCTGTATTAATTTAATAGGATCAAATGTTGTATTTGTGTCCTTTGTGAAACCAGATGGGCCTGGTGTTGATTTATCAGTGCTGTTGAAGTCTATTGGTTTATCTTTTGGTGCTTTTTGTTCAGTTTTCTCTGGTTGTATGCATCGGTAGACTGAAGATACATTTGCTTGACTAAAAGAAACAATTTTATTAAGTCTATACGAAGGGCGGTCCAAAAGTTCGTGGAATGGAGAGGATGGAGCGGGGGTAGGGGGGCTCGCTTGGTGTCATTCGAATCGGAGACTCATCATTAGCATAAATACCGAGTTTCAACCCGATTGCGTCATTCGTTTACGCCTGTTAAACAAGTCAATCCGGAAGAAAACTGAACTATGGAGAAAATTGAACACCACGCTGTGATAAAATTCCTTACCAAGCAAGGAAAGAACGGTCAAACCATTTTGAATGAAATGGGAGTCGTTTATAGGGAACAATGCCCTAGTAAATCAATGATTTACAATTGGCATGGTCTTTATAAACACGGTCGAGAGTCAATTGAAGACGACCCCCGCTCAGGAAGGCCAGTTGAGGCCACCACATCGGACATCGTCGAAAAAGTGGAGAAAATTGTACTAGAGGATGCCCGTTTGAAGAAAAAACAATAATCTGCATTAGTTGGAGTACAAGATACCACCATTTTGCGAATCCTACATGATCACCTGAGTATGACAAAAGTCAGTGCAAGATGAGTACCGAGAATGCTCACGCCGTTTCAGAAAGAGCAGCGCGTCGATGCGTCAAAGCATTTTTTGGAGTTGTGTGGAGATAAACCTGCACAGATTTTAGACCAAATTGTTACAGGAGATGAAACATGGGTTCATCACTTTGAGCCTGATTCCAAACAAGAGACCATGCAATGGCATAAAAAGGGGACACAACCGCTAAAGAAATTCAAGGTGACGGAGTCGGCTGGAAAGATGATGGCTACTGTTTTTTGGGATTGTGAGGGGATAATCTTGATTGATTACAAAGAAAAGGGAAGGACTATAACCGGAGAATACTACGTAACGATATTAGAAAAATTCAAGGATGCCATCAAGGAAAAACGGCGAGGAAAATTAACAAAGGGGGTGTGTTGCTGTTGCAAGACAACGCGCCAGTTCACAAGAGCAGAATTGCAATGGCTGCTCTGCATACGCATGGGTTCGAATTCCTAGTTCACCCACCCTACAGTCCAGACCTGGCCCCGAGTGACTTTTTTTTACTTCCCAATTTAAAAAAAGACTTAAGGGGAAGGAAATTTTTCGACGACAATGAGGTAAGGGAGGCAATTTCGGCTCATTTTTACGGAAAAGAGAAAACATTTTTTATAGTGGTTTAGAAAAATTAATTTATATATAATGTCTAATAAATGTATTGAGCTTAAGGATGATTATATTGAAAAGGAAAAATAGTTTTGTTGTTTTATTTTATTTAGATCCCTTTCATTCCACAAACTTTTGGACCTCCCCTCGTATATTGTATATATGTGAGGGATTGTCTGTTAATCAGGTAATATTTTTCTCTCCTCTTTACTCAAAATCACATGTTTTTTTAAGGTACAAGTTTTTTTTTAAATAATATATGCAAACAGATATCAACTAATATTGATTTTTTATTAGGAGTGTTTCTATCATAAAAATAATGAAATGAAAAAACTACATGTGATATCTCATTATACCTCCCATCACCCCTTTCCAGCATAACATGATTTATGAATGATGTTTTATACAGAAATCAGATAAAAATGTGATTTACAAACAGGAACAACTTTTATTTTAGGTATAATATCCTTTGGGCAATCCCAAGCAGATAATTTTTTAATAACAATTGTTACTTACGTAGCTTCAGTTTTGTCTAACAGTCGAAGTATAGCTCTGCCAGTTAGTAGTCCTAGCTGCCTTAAGGTTTTTTCTTTCAATGCCGGTAAACCTATTACTTCCTGTCTCATATATAAAATTGTTGGATTTTTTAATGATGGCAGCTGATTAGGTGCCAGTGATGTGATAAGATCATAAAGAGATGTGTTTGGAGAAAAGTCACCAGTTATCCTTTCACCTAAATGAATATATTATTATTTGGAATTAGTTAGAGTGAATACATCATGTACCTATATACATATAAAGCCCACTTTTATTGATACTAAGAATTACTAAGTAATTATTACCTACCAAATTCTATCTTGGTACATAAAAATAATTACAGGTACCTTACAATCTATAATCTGAAGAGAGACTTATGTTCGTAGTGAAATGTTTTAATAACAGATTATAATAAAATTACCGTCATTCAACATCAATCCAACTGTAATATTTGATTCTACTCTTTTCCTTTCAGCTTCTACCATTTCGAGCATGGCTTTGTTGGGCAAGTTGCAAAATCGTATGGTCGTTGTTAAGTCAAGAATATGATTGTGGTGTTTTAAATCATAATTAGTGGATTCAAAACCATGTTTTGCGCACACATCTTCTAACACCTGTAACATATATGAAACTTAATTACAAGACTTAATAGATATAATAAATTTAAATAATAAAAACTTTGAAATTGGGTTACCTGTAAGATATTTGTATCTGCCGTGCAATGAACCTTCATTCTTCTTCCATTTGGTACTAATACAATTACGTCTCTTGACATTATTATTATTAAGATTAAGATTTTTGATATTCAATATTTACAAGTCTATCAAATTACAAATAACAGCCCGGCTGATTTGCAAATTTAAAACTGTCAAAAATTAAAAAAAATAAGTAACGTCAATATTTTCTACAGTGTTCGGCCTTGAGTTCTAGCATGTTAAAACTTTATTTTCGCTATACATAATTTAATAAAGAGACAGAAATATGTTCATTAAATATTCAATATATATATATATATATATATATATATATATATTAGAAAATGGCCATAAACATGTTGAGATTATTTAAATTTGTAAAATAAATATCTAAAAATTTAAAATTTATCGATACGGGCAGAATCGAAACTGTTATATCTTATTTGAATCCTGCTTGTATCGACAATTGTCATGTCAGTCTATATTTATTTCAAAATAAATAAATATATATAAGCTGCGTGTTTAGTGTAGTGTAGATAATACACCCTCAATTAAACAGTTTTTACCCTTTTTATATTTGTTAGTTTATAAACACTTAACATAGTTTGACCTATTACAATAAAATAAATATTTTAGGATTTGTAGAAATATTAGGATTGCTTAAAATGTAAGTCGAAAGAAGGGAATAGGTATAACGATGTCGATGGCAATGGATAGTTTCTTTTCCTAATACTATTATCACCTATCGGTTATTTCATAAAATTTGTGACGGAGTTTGTTTCTTTAGGTAGCAATTATATTGGCGGTTTGAATATAACATTACCATATTTATTTTACAGATTTATTACGACAGTTTTAGGGTAAAAATGGTTTCATTACCCATGTGTACTCCATAGACATGGCTGATGAACACATTTAACATTAAACGCATTATTTGTATCCAAAAATAATGTGTTAACTAAGCTAAATAGTGTCAAAGCCTTGCAAGAAACCTCAATCCTCACTCCCCTCAGTTCTCGGTAATCATAAGGTCTCTTTTCTCTTAACTCACTAACAGCCTTTTTACTATGTGGTCTTAGTAGGCCTAGCGCTTGGCAGATTGGGTAATTAATGGCTGCATTACTTTTTAGAGAGAATTATCAATATAATTAAATTACTTAGAAGTAATAATAACATAACCAGTATATGTACCCATGTTATTATTACCATTATTTCCTAGTTGACCAAGGAGTTATAAATAAACTACACTGTATTGTCCAAAAAATATATTTTATTGTAGTAGACAACAGGAGGAGGCGCGCCCGGCGCCCAGCCCGCCCCGCGCGCGCTTCCCACAACAACGCTTCGCTATCTACGTCCATCTTTCTGTTTTAATAATTGGAATATTTTATTTAATAATTACAACGTTTCTTTTATCTGTCCACATTTTAACATTAGATATACCTAACTTCGTCTTGTATAACTTGGTGTAAGAACAGCCTTCAGGAATTGAAATAGGGTGGCGCAATATGCGCCTCACAGCACTGTTTCCATTTCTACTCGCGTTCGCTCTCTAAAATAAAGAAATGATCGAAATTAATACAAATGTCTATTTGTTGGCTAACTTATTAGGTACTTTAAGACCAAAGGAAAGGACTCTGATTAAGAACATATAGTGGTAGTGGGGGTGACCTTGCGCGCAGGTCGCCGCAGGAGAGCGGTCGCTCGAGGTCAGGCAGTAGGTCGGCGGGTGCGTGCAGGGTGCGCGGGCGCGTGGCGTCGTGCGCTCGGCCTGCGGCCAGCAGTGCGGCGGCGGAGGCGAGGCGCCGCGGCGGCGGCTGCAGCCCGTGTGCTGCCAGCGCCGCCGCCAGCTGCCGCGCGCGCGCCACAGCTGCGTCGCGCTCGTGTCGCGCGCGCCATACCTGCTTATGGATTACATATAACGATAGGGTTCGCATTTGTTCGACTGTGTGTCCGACCAAGACCAAAGGCCTGTTTCTCCGCTATTTATAGACCGAATCATATGTTATACATCGAACACATCTTTTTCGCACCTCACTACATCATGTATATGGATAAAAAAATATATTTTCAAGTTTTATATTTAAACGATATTTAGCAAGACCGCTTCTACATTACTAAGACAGATGGCATTATTGGATTACTGGCAACGGCTATGGAGAATACTTTCGAATTTTTAGTCCGACGGTTATTGTACCTGTGCAGCACAGACAGCGGAGCGGCAGTGGCCTCGCTTGCCGGGACCGAAGCCCCGCGCGGCCGCCTCCACCACTGCTCCGTGGAAGGTTAAGGATTGTCCTGATGAAACACATACACAGTCATGAAGATGACTAAGCAATGTAGAAGAAGCAGCAATAAGAATAATGCATGTACGTGAACATTTCTTCACTGAAATTATTAGAGAACATTAGAAAATCGTATCAAAACTATAAAAACACGTTTTCTTTATACTTTGCGTTTTGAATATTTAAATCAAATAGCAATACCAACATCTTACCCATAGACAGAGACACGAGTGCACAACACGCGCTGGCACTGGACGCCGCCAGGTGTTCCCTCATGTAGCGGAAGTACACGTGCTCCAGCAGCAGCAGCAGTGCCGCCAGCAGGATGCCCGCCATCAGCAACAGGAATGCCGAGAGGAACTGTTCCAGTGCGAGCGGGTCTGACGACTTATGCTCCTGTTTGTTGGGTTTACACGTCCCCGTCATCCAGTATCTGCGTACGGTTTAACTTATTACACATAAATAGTTAAAGATCCTCTATCAGGGTTTTAAATTGTTTCACTATTTCGAGTAGATAGCTCGTATCTTTTTAAAGGAAACTTTAGCACAAGCGAGAAAGAGAAAGAAGGTCTACCTGCGTAACCGCTCTAGGTCTCCGTTGGAGCGTAGATCAAGTAATCTTTTATTGAACATGCTTAGATATTTAGAATTTCTGGTAAACGCTAATCCATAGCCAGACATTGCGTACCACGAACCTACGGTTAAAAGTCGGCAGTCTTCATCCTACAAAAACATTACAAGTAATAAATGAGATTCATCGAGAAACTACAATAGAAGTTGAGATAGGAGTAAGTTCATTAACTATCTAGTGCAGAGAATATCAACTTACTTGTGATACCAGATAGTCCAAGACCGTCCCATCGTAGATAAAAGCGTCGAGATCCGCCGTCAAAACGCTCGTCACGCCTGCACTCACCGTACTCTTATTATACCTACGAATAAAATAGCAGTAATAAATTACATTTTTTTTAATTCAGTACTGGGATCATTTTCTATAAGGAATCTTACGATGTCATGTAAGCATGTGGCTCGGGGAAGTATTTGGCGAGCGTAGCGTCCGTGTGCGACCAGGGCACGGTGCCGAACTTGAGTGCGGGGCGCTGCGTTAAGGGACGAGCAATGCGTGGGTCATCGAGGCCGCTCAGCTCGTGGAACTCCTCGCGCGTGATCATGAACGCCGCTAGGTTGGCAGTGTAGATAGCGAGGAAGACCACCGCGAACATCGCCCACATGTTCGTCATGAATCGCGCTGTGAAACCACGTGGCGAGTCCACGTGAACCGATGCCTGGAAGCATTGCCTCGGTTAGTAAATACTATAGTAGTTAGTTAATTCGTTTTCCTTTATTTTGTTAAGTCGGTTTCTTTCACCTGAAATAAAACTGCCCAAACGATCCAGTAAGTACGGCATAACGAAAATCTGTTTTGCGGGATTCGTTTAGAATTGTGCCCCGTTGAGCAGTCGAACCCGCTAGGTGACAGCCACTCGAAAAAAAATATCGAAAAAGTAGCGGCTTGAATTGCGACCGCCCCGACCAACATCCAAGATGCTGTGTCGAATGGTTCGAGAAAAGCTGTCGGTGAAATTATGCCAGTACGCTTGGCTACTACAATGGCCACTCCCGTCTCCATAAACGGCACACTAAAATCTACAACCGCTTCTCGGTCTGAATTTATTATTAATGATGTTAAGACCTAAAAAAAATATTTATTATCATCGCCATCACATCAATCTTCGGTAAATTGTTTATTCACAATCTCACCATATCAGTTTTTTTGTTGACGAGTTCTGCAATTAAACCGTTCCATTTCCCGTGATGCAAAGTGCCCCAACGACCGTCCTCGACGCGCACAAGCTCATAGGTAAATCCGAGATGTTCCGCGAGCTGTTGCAGTAAATCTATACAAAATCCACTACAGCACTGATAGAGCGAACTGTTTCTGTGAGCGGTGCCTGCTTCTAATCTAAAATTTATGGAGGAATATATATATTTTTTAAATCACTTATTCACAAAGTATGATTTCATGCTTCTCACCCTGCAACTTCAATCTCGGAAGCTACCCTACAAATCACTCCACGATCTAAGGAGCATCGCCCACTGACCGGATCAGGTGGAGCGAGATTAATATATGGTGGTTCTTCGAGAAACGTAATGCGCATATGAAATTTTTCCGGAACACCCTGTGGCGGTGTATGCAATCCACCTGGCCATACTATATCCTTAATAACCAAACGTTCTTTTGGATAGGAATTCCATGTGCCAATTTCTTCCCACACGAGCTGCAATTTAATGTTTATTGTTTTTAAGAACGTCTGTCATACAAATAAAAAACGGTATTATCAAGCACCTGTTCGCCGAGTGTTGGCCTCAAGTTCATTATTTTTAATTCGGCAGCTCGTAATTCCCCATCTGGAGTAAATTCTATGCTTGGTCTACCCGATTCGCCCTCCACGCTAACATTTCGAAGGTGTCGATAAAACCTCTCACCGGTAGACCAGCGAGCTTCTCCAGTTCCCACTCCACTACAAGACAGTCTGGTACCGAGTGGGTATCTGATATTTTCCGTTTCGGACACATATGATTCCACGCCATAAGCGAACACCTTAACCGCTGTGGCTATCTCGGATACAATTGACGAACTCGATGTTTCAAAGTGTACACCTATATAAGACAAGATTTATAGCAAGAAAATGCTTTTGGGTGTAATTTTCGAAATATAAGTAGGTACCTAGCATGCCAACTGGAAATTTATTGGGTTGCTGCATAGAGCCGAGCACGCTCTGTGTCACTATCCAAACGAAGTTTTCCCCAGTGAGATGCAGGTCTCCTGCTGAGGACAGTATGTCGGCTGCCTCCTCCCGCGTGGCGTACAACAGCATCACTCGCGCTTCACTCGTCACCAGCTCGTTTAAATCAGCCGGTTTCTTTACGACTACCGCGTTGAGAATGGTAAATTTAAATCGGTCCTGAAACAAAGTTTTAGCAATCACTTACTAAGATAAAGGTTTATATTCTGTTTTAAAAATGTTGGCTTTAGAATTCGAATTACAATAAGTTATTTTGAAATTTTAAGTACGGTTTTAGGTGCAATATTTTTGTTAAATTTATGAATATTAAGTAATCGTACTTGAAGAGCCGAGACCCTCTCCCTCACGGCCTGTATGAAGTCGTCGTGACCAGCAATAGCTGATGTGACGACGCTAAACTGATGCCATTTGTACCTCTCTAGTATAGAGAGCATAGCAGCTGTCTGGTGTTCGATAGTTGGGGCTAATTGCAACCGCAGTGACGCGTGAGACGCATGCTTTTCAAGACCGCTATTGTCAGCATTCCATGCAATGACCTGGAGAATCAATCACTTTTTGGAAAAAAAAACCCTTATGCTACTATCAAAAAGCAAAATGTAGGTAATACGGAAAAGAAAGCGCAGTCATAATTAAGCTTTACCGGTATGCCAAGATATCCGGCCAGTTGTAGAAAATATTGTGCAGAGGCAGTAGACCGCCCGTATTGTTCATGATTCATAAGATAAAGTATAGCAGATACGTTAACTGCTAGAAATTCCTTACATAGCGAGTCCAAGATAGCTGAAAGCATTTAATACATTTTATTATATTTTGATTTAGGTCTGCCAGTTGAATTTAATTCGCTAATTAGTTTTCCTAATTTCATGCCATTCGGTCGTTAACAATTTAGTGGTTTTTATTTTATTCAGTTTTATTTATTTTATAATTTGATATTTAAGGTTATGAGTTTCTTATTTTATCCTAAACTACAGTTGTTATTGGAAGAAAAGAGAGAGATAGAGAGACAGAGTTAGAAAGAAATAATGTAATTAGGAAAAGAGACAGTGCATTGTTAGGATTTCGGAAGATTTACTAGGATAGAGAGCATATTATAGTGTTTTGGGTAGACATTACCAAACAGCTAAACGACTTTCATGCGAAGTCAACTGCAGTTGCCACTACATAGGTACAAACCTAACTCTAATTTTATCACTACTAAGATCTTCGAAAGCGTAAAACTAAGGCACTTACACATCGGACTAGGCGTAAGGCCTTGCATAGAAAGCGTAACGTTTAGGCGCACTTGTGAAAAAAGTTTGAGTTTGCGCGGCAGTTTGGATAGAGCCGCCTTTTCGGCCCTAGTATAATCGCGTGCACCGAAGGCCTTGTGGGGCACGACGAGAGCGGCGGTGATGACAGAGGGAGCGCGCGGGGCCTGGGGAGCGGGGGAAGTGCGCGCACGCCGTAGCCCGTCCCCGCCAAGTCGCACCCCGCTGCCCCGCGCCGCCTCCCGCCCGCCCGCGCCCGGCGCGCCGCCGCCGACCTTGATGCCGCCGCCACGCTCCGCCGCCGCGCTCGACGCCGTCAGCGCCCCTAGCGCCGCCAGCGCCATCAACGCGGTACGCGCGTGCATCTCCACTTTGATGCTTAAACAACATGACAACATCGTTTCATTATAATTAATTCCCTATGTTCCCTTGGGGTATGATATTGTTTTATTTACCTAATATATATACCTATGTTTCGTATATATTATTGCAAGTGAATACTTAAACGAAAACAATCCTCAAAAAACATTTTTTAGCATCCTTACTTTGCAATGCACTTGATATTCACTACACTAACCATCAGACAAGCACAATCACTGATTTCTTTTAAAAGATTGTGTTAAAGAAAACTAATTAGGCCTTTATTAGTAAAGTTTATTAAATATATCTTATATATCCTACTATTTTATTTTATGAACTGTTAAAGTCTATTTAGTTCAGTTTATCATATTATATTATATATATATATATGTCCTCACAAATGAAATTGATGGTTTGTACTGGCTACTTTAATAACAAATTTCTCCTCTTTGGTTAGGAATTCCAAATTCAAATTTATACAGCTATTATTATTACAAATACATGTGTAATGTATTTGTCATTAATTTGTTTTTTTCTTCTGTTTTTTTCTGTTTGCGTCACTCAGCTTACAAAATGGAAAAGTTGAAATATCGCATTATTTACGAGTATGAATGAGGGCACCAGTGCTGCGTAAACGGCTTGAACGGGGAAACTCACAAATTGAGTGTAGCGAGCCGGCAAACGCGCATTGACTGCTGCGTTATTTTACTTAACCGGCAAAATAATAAAGAGGTTTTGAATAGAATCATTACCTATAATAAAAAGTGGATTTTCTACGATAATCGGAAGCGTTCATCGTAATGACTGGACCCTGGCAAGCCAGTCAAATCCTGCCTCACGCGAAAACTGTCTCAAAAAAAAGTTACTTTTAAGCATTTGGTGGACGGTACCGGTGTCGTTCATTACAATTTTCTCAAATCTGTCCACACGATTACGGCAGACGTCTATTGTCAACAATTGCAAACCATGATGGAGAAGTTATTTGCTTAACAACTGAGGCTGGTCAATCGCCTTACGCCACTGCTGATCATAATAACGCTAGACCACACACTGCACAACAGACCGTTACCAAATTAGAAGAGCTGCAATAGTGATGTCTAAGACATCCACCAAACTCAGCGGACTTTACTTCAACAAATTTGGATAACTTCTTGCAGGGGAAAAAATTCAACTCCGATGGGGCAGTCAAAGCCGCCTTCAAAGATTTTATTGATTACCGTCCGAATAATAATTTTTGGAAAGGAATCATACTTTGATTAAATAAATATATTATATTAAAAAATATCGATTTTTGTTCCTCCCATACCAAACGCCAATTTCATATGTATGGACCTTATATATATATATATATATATATGTATATCTTCCCTTATCAAATCAAGTAAATGTATATTTTATGCTCCACTTTTCATTCATTCATTTAATTTGCTTAATAGCTATTTCATTGTTGTATTGTTGTGTGTGCAAGGTATTATTTAATTATTTATACTTCTAAATTTGTATTGGCTAATTTATCTACACTTTCACGTTTATCCTTTAAGCCGGATCCAATAGCAAATAATATTTTATCTGATTATTGCAAACACTTTTAATATGTATAAACTAAATATATATTACAGATAACAAAGTTACAAGTCTCAAAAATTATAATGTAGATAAATATAAAAATAGTAATGTAGATAAATATAATATAAAAAAAATGTCTACATTAACATAATAAAAAGAATTACGCAAATAATAAATAGGATGATATTAGGTATAGTTATAATGTATAGTCGTGATGTTCAAATTATACGGTAGACAAATATTCATGAGAGATGTAAATAGCAACTTAGTAGCAATAAAGTTCATTGAACTTAATGTTAGGTATAAGTATTTTGATATTCATAATTCTTGAATATTATACTAATAGATATAGTTAACAAAATTGTATTAGAAAAAATGCCTATAATATTTAAAAAAACTTATTATTATTATATTTTTTTTATTTAAGAGGAGGGCAAACGAGCTGGCGGGTCATAGATGGACGTGATCACCGCCGCCCATGAACTCCTGTCACATCCGAGGATTTACAAGAGTGTTGCCGGCCTTGAAGGTAGGAGTAAACGTCTTTTTTGAAGGTACCCATGTCGTACCGATCTGGAAATACCGCCGAAGGGAGTTCGTTCCACAACCGAAAATTCATTAATTTAAATCATAATTGTAGATAGTATAATCTCGCGGAATTTTCTACAATTCTATAGTACATTTTCTTTTCTTATCTTCTAAGATTTATTCAGCGATTGTAATATAAGCGCACAAAAAATATATACATATGATGGTATAAGATAACTGACTGTTACTGCTACACTTGTAAAGCCTACTTAGTTGTGATAGTTTTTTTATTCATTATATGTACCTACTACCATCGTGCGTTATTTGACATTCCTAAAATCAAACATTCAGCTGGCTGCGGGGTGTCTAACAAAATAATTCTTGAAACTCACTATATATTTTAACAATACCCCCCTTGGAGTACTCGAGCAAAAAAAGCAAAGCCTCATTATACGTGTAGAGGATATAGTAAAAAAAAAATTCAACCTTTTATTTTGCCACTTTGTAACGTGACTAATATATTATATGATCATGCCGAGTTACGGCTTTCTAGTACTAATTCTCTGAGGTAGGCTGCTGACAGACTTACGGACAGGACGACGTCCGTAAGTTTAGTGGACTACGGAACTCTAAAAAGCAATATAAATTTAAAACTTAAGAATGTTTGGCAAAGTTTTTTTATTTTAATTAATCACTGCTTTAATCATTAATTAGTTCAAATTGCTCGCGTCCAAAGGGTAGATTCGTGCTGAAAAATCCTATAGATAAGATCTTTTTATTTACTTTCATCGTTATAGTATTGTTTATTGACTAAAAATATAATTAATCATGAAGAAGTGAAGTAAGATTAAAAGTAAGTATTAAAAGTAAGGATCAACTCACAACTGAATACCTAAGTAAAACATTGGAATCCTTTTTTAGAGTATGAATTAAATATGTACAAACAAAATTTCGTCGGTAATAAAATCAAATTAGTGAGAACTAAGTACCTATGTATTTAATAAAAATAGTTTGTTTAAAATAAATAAAAATGAAATAGACTTTATTAAATAAGTGAAATGTTATTAAATACTGAAATGTTTTTTAAAGAAAAGAATAATAAAAAATGTACATATATATCCTTTTAATAATATATTTATAGTAAATAAAAAAAAATGTTTATTGTGGAGTTGAGATCTGTAAACTGTAGTAGCTACGTAAGTAGTACTGAAATGATATCCCAGAGAACGAAGAGGTCGTTAAACGAGTATACTCGTATACTCGTATACCCAGATGATTCGGTTTTATAGCCATACTCTGTGGTAACGCACGTAGCCCTTATCAGTAGAATATAAAATAGCATTTCAATTATATTTTAAATCTTTCTTATTTCAACTTTTAGTATTTAATAATTATTGCGATTACTAAATTCGATTACTTCAAAATTTAATAAGACATTATCACCTGTTAATAACAGCAGATTATTTGTAAGTATATAATAATATATTTTCGATATTAATTTAATTACGTACTTTTCTCATATAAAAAGTGTATAATTGATTGAATTGGTACTTACCTATAAGCGCGGTAAGCGGTGGTGGCAGTGGCAGCGGCGGCGCGGATGGCGCGGATGGCGCGGCACCGTGCTGTGGTCTATCCTCATATATCTCGAAGGCGTCGGGCCGACATGGGGTCGTTCAGGACGGACAGTGGTGTGGCCGCCGCAGCGCAAGTACCACGCGTGTTTACGTAAGCGCCACGCCCCGAGCCACGCTTCGGCGGTGAGGGGCGCGGCGCGAAGCGCGAAGCACCTCCGGTCGCCGAGCGCCGACTGACGCACCCTCATCCCTTCCGCGCAGATCACTACCACGCTTGCGCCATTACAATCTCCACGCCTCCTATTACATAATAAGACTAAGCGTCTACAAAGCCTTGATAAACTGAGCACAAACGCCTCGTTGGTGACACCCAGGAGTGGTGATTAAATACATTATTTTATTAACAACTCAGGAGACAGAATTACTCACCAACACATTGAGTAAATAAGTTCTAAAACAATATTTATTCATTACATTAATATTACTAGAGGTTACCCAAGTGTTTAAAATTTATCACTCATTACGTACTCACAATATTATCGATTGTACGAATATTTAAAGCTATATTCTTATAACTATAGATTCTATACATATTCTGGATATAAGTACTATTACTCTAGACTTTAACAGATAATATTAAATCCTAACACTAGTAGGTTTGAATCCCTGTCATTTTAATAAAAGTAGAGGAGGGAAAGAGAGAATTTAATAAAAGTAAATCAAATAAATTGGAACGTGTTCATTATAACTATAGAAATATATTTATTGAGTACTGTCCTTGTTTGTTTGTCTATTACAATATTAATTACACAACATAAATATAGTGTGTGTATACGATAGGTATAAGAAATTCTTATTACAGTTAACCACCAGACGTCTTTATAAATTAAATGTCGCCTTAGATCGAATGAAAGATTTTGTTAATTTTTATTGGTACAAAAATATTCTCCGCGTAAGAGATATTGATATAAGAGTAATAATATGCATTTAAATATTTTTTGTTTAAAGTTTTCGATCTCTTTAGAGTAAGTAATATGTTATTTATTAATTTTATGGTATTTCAATTGAGACTCAAACAAGTTTTTGCTTTTTCCTAAAAATTATAAATCTTTCGACGTGAATATATATATGAAAACTTTAATAATATTCTAAAATCATACTACACATCATTAAAATCAAGTATCTAAATATATAATTACTAACGAAAAAATACCAATTAAATTAATTTATTTTAAATCCATTTAGTAGAGTTTGCATGATTCGCGAACATATAAACACGATAATTAATGTACATATAACAACTCCATACATTTTTTTATATATAGATTTTATTAAGAAATGTTTCAGCAAAGTCAGGGTTCTTTTCAAAAGAATTAAAGTTGAGAGTCGTCATCATCTTAATTAAGGATGGTCCATTAATCACGTAACGCTCAAAAGCCTGTGAAGAGTATTGGAAAAATACATCAAATATTATAAAGTAAATTATTGTGAGATATTACACGCATTTATATTTTTGTTGAATACACGATTTTTATTTATAAGGGACAGAAACAATCTGTAACTTAAATGGAACAATAAAATTAAGGGGGAGAAAATGTGCTAAAACATATCATGATTGATAGACGAGCCCCTATCAGTTTGAACCCAGAATAGTTATCAATTTATCTATATTATGTATGGCACAAGTCGCTACGTCTTTGAAGAGGTACCTCTCAAAAGATTATGCAAAGTGGAACACTAGACACTCCATTCTTCACTACGGGGAGCAAATGAGGTCGGTCTCAAACCTTTTTGCTAGGACCTGAATGTTATGAAATTATAATTGGTCTAAAGCTCATGTTTTTTCAAATTGTTTAATCAAGAATCTTAGTAAAGTTTGAATATTATTAAAATTGACAAATGAAACTCCAGGATAAAGAGGCTTTTAGAATAATTGTTTAGAATAAAGGAATAAAAGATGTGAATAGTGTTATTAAAATTTGTAATTGTTTAATAATTTTAGATTCAATTCATAAATTTTAAGTTGATACAGAATGAAAAATTCACCGTCACGGATATATCTTGAAACTGTGATATCCAAGACGCAGTATCGTCATGCTACCACTATTCGTAAAACTTTCAAAAGTGGTAGTAGCTACTGTCTATATTCCGGATTATTTTAGGCGGATTGCGCTACCATACCAAATTATATTGAAATCTGATTCGGTTGCTTATTTTTGGTTGTTGCTATCTGGTATACGAAGATATTTTTAAAATTTCCATCGTACGTAATCGGTTATATTATTAAAGAACCCTTGTGATTTTAAGAATTTATTATTATTATTATTATTAATATTCTATTGATACAAATAAAATATTAATAATAATAATAAATATTTTAAGATTATTTCCTTCTTATATTTTTAATACTACTTGTAATTAAGTTTTTTTCTCATTTCAATTTCACATAAAACTCGCAAAGAAACCCCAGTTAATGATGTTTCACAATTTTATAATTTCTGCCGGCACTCTCGCAGCGTTGACTTTGAGTTGAACAATTTAAAGCATAAACGTGAAACAACAATGCACCACAACAATAACATCATATTTTATTATATAAAGTGGAAATGCATTATCGTTTTTATAAGGTTTAAAGTCTAACTTACAATAGCTGTAATATTTGAAATAGTTTTTATCGCGAACAAAGTTTTTATATATATTATTATTTCTGTGATGTATAGAGCTCGTGATTTGATGTGAAAATTTGCGTTATTTTATTATTTTCCACCTTAACCCAAAGCCTTTGAGTTTAGCTAATGAAAAATTTTCTCCAAAAAATTTTTAATTACATTCAAAATGACTAAAATGTGTTTTTTTAGATTCACCTTTTTCCCGACGCTAAAAAATCATACATTTGTCGAACACAAAAATACTCATAAGATTTTACGAGAATCGCTGAATAATGCGACCATATAGTAGGGGAGAACAGCCGGACATCCGGACATCCGTCAGACGAAAATTTTTTGCCCATGTTTAAACGAATGCATTACGTTTTACATCTTAAGTCATCACGTATTATTTGACAATGTTGAGTTTGTATTTTAATATTTCATCAACAGCCATAAAACTGCGTCCAGTAAGAACTTTAGGTAAGGGAAATTATAACTTATGCTCTTTTCCATAACGAAGGCATAAGAGTTGAAGTCCCCACAGCTGCTTCGAATGAAACATGACAGTGCCTGGCACCTTGTTTGCTCTCGTTATATTTCAGATATACGACTTAATAGTTTTGAGAAATTATGCAGTACATTTCAATTATTTCAAAAACGTTCTGATCGCTTATCTTATGTTAATTTTCATTTAGTATTATATTTTTTAATATGTTGTAATTATGTAATAACCAATTTTAAATATGATTATATTATAGAATGAACGAATGCGGCGTTGGGAACCGCCAACCAACACGTCATGTTTCGAACGGCGGAAGGTGGAGGACAGAGCTACAAATAGCTACGTGGAATGTAAGAGGAGGAATGGAACAGAAGATGAATGAATTATTAGATCTGGATGTTATTTGTGTGTCTGAAACCAAGCGAAAAGGCAATGATACGACCGATTTGCCTGGCAGCCGGGTCGCTTTCTGGGCTGGGGTTCCAGAGGATGAGCGAGGTTGCCAAGGTGTAGCCGTAATATTGTCCTCTCAAATGGTTAATGCAATGGTAGAATACAAGGCGATCAATCCGAGACTTCTTTGGGTCCGCTTTAAGCTGGGGATAACAAGAGTATTTTTGTTAGGCGTTTATGCGCCAGTATCCTCAGCTCAAATGAGCGAGCTTGAGGAGTTTTGGGAGAGTGTCAGGGATGTTCTAAGTAGTGTCAGAGACAATGAAAAGTTGATAGTATGTGGAGATATGAATGGATGGGTTGGAACCGCGTGAAGTGGTTACGAAATACGGTGATAAGACAGTAAATGAGGCTGGAAAGCTTATTTTGGAATTTTGTAAGAAGAAAAATTTGTTTGTGGTAAACACGATGTTTGATCACAAACAAATTCACATGTACACATGGGAGCGACCGGAAGAAAGAAGTATGATTAATTTATTCCTAGTGGATCAGCGTATTTGAAGTCAAGTTATGGACACGCGAGTGTTCAGGGGTGCTGATCTGGGAACAGACCATTATCTAGTCGTTGCTAGGATAAGACGTCTGTTTGCAGGTTGGCGCAGCCGCACGACGTGTCCAAGCTTGGCGTCGAATGATCGCATAAGAAGCTGGAAGCTTCAAGATCCACCGATCAGAGAGGAATATCAAGAAAGGGTTTCCAAAAAGCTTAAAAGCTGTGATTCTGGAAATAAAAGTGTTGAAGTATGCTGGCAGAACCTTAGGAATGGTATGGTGAAAGTAGCGACAGAAGTATGTGGTAAAAGGAAAAGAGGTTTTAGTAAAAAGCGCGATGAATGGTGGGATGATGAAGTGAAAGACGCTGTAGAGTTAAAGAAGAAAGCACGGCTGGATTATAAGCTTCTGGTAAGGATAAAAGTATGAGAGAGATAAGAAAAAGAGCGTACAAGCTGCAAAAGCACAAAACGAAAGCACTTATAAAGATGAAGCGTGAAAATTCCGAGAGAGAAAGGGATGAAAGGTTGACGAACAACTTCCGGGAAAACACGAAGCTTTTCTGGCGAGAAGTTAGTGATTCCCGGGGTTGTTCGGTAACCTGAAGAATGAAAGGGGTGCTTTCGAAGAGCGGTGAAATTTTAACTGAGCAAGCACACGTTTTGCAGCGGTGGGCGGAATTCTATAAGGAGATGTATGAACGTGAGGACGCCTCGGTCTTGACTACCAGCGTAATGCTGAGTCAAGATGTAGCCGATGGTGAAATCAGTTTGGAAGAAGTAGAGAGCCTGATTCGAAGTCTGAAATGTGGTAAGGCTGCGGGAGCAGATGAAGTTACTGCCGAGATGATCAAATATGGTGGGCCACGCGTCTGGGATTTTTTCTGGTTTTTGTGCAATTTATGCTGGAAATCGGGGGAGGTCCCAGACGATTGGCGAAGTGCAGTCATCGTACCTTTGTATAAAGGCAAAGGTTCACAGATAGACTATGCAAGCTATAGGGCTATCAGTTTGATTAGCTTGGGCGGTAAAGTTTATGCAAAAATTTTAGCGAGAAGAATGCAAGAGAGATCTGAAAGGCTGTTGTGGGAGGCCCAAGGAGGTTTTAGACCTGGAAGAGGGTGTATAGATCAGATCTTTTCCCTCCGCATGATCACGGAAAAGTTTTTGGCCCTAAACCAAAAGGTTTTCTGTGCTGTTGTGGATTTGGAAAAGGCGTTTGACAGGGTTGTGAGAAAGAAGTTATGGGAGATACTGCCCCGATACAATGTGAACGGACCCTTGCTACAGGCTGTAAAGTCTCTTTACCGAGGTCACTCAGCCTGTGTGCGAGTAGGAGCTGGCATGTCGCCCTGGTTTGACATCCAATCGGGTGTTAAGCAAGGTTGCGCTATGTCAGCTTGGTTGTTCAATTTGTATTGGATAGTTGTCTCCAAGGCGTGAAAGACAGTGACATGGGAGTGAAAGTAGGTGACCTTAAGGTCAATTGCTTGCTATATGCAGATGATGCAGTGCTCATTGCATCTTTAGAATGCAATTTGCAGGCATTGGTCACCACTCTGAAAGATGGGTGTGAAATTAATGGTCTTAACCTGAATGTAGATAAGACGAAGGTTCTGATATTTGAAAGAAATGAAGAAAGAACAGAATGTAAGATCAACGTGAATGGTAAGATAATAGAACAAGTGAATGAAGTGGTATATTTGGGAAGTATGTTTAGCAGAGATGGAAGATACGAAATGGATGTGGAAAGGCGTATTGCTGCCGGTAACAGAGTCAACGGTGCTTTGACTGCATTGTTGAGACGGCAAAACGTCAGCATAGCTGCACGTCTGGCTGTGCACAATGCAGTTTTGCTACCGACGCTGTTATACGGCAGCCAAACGTGGGTAACACGTGGGTGATGAGAGAATGAAGAAGAACGTGCTCAGGTGGTTTGGGCACGTCGAACGAATGAGTGATGAAAGAATGGTAAAAAAGATTTATATAGGAAAAGTGAGCGGTAAGAGAGACAGGGGGAGGCCTCGAATGACCTTCGAAAACACAGTATCTATGATACTGGAGGAAGGTCACGTAAAAAGCATGAGGACCCCCCGGAGGGCATGTATGAAGAGGTTGATGTCTGTGGCCGATGCGAAAGAGGTATGCAGGGACCGTAGCGTTTGGCGCACCGTCGTCCCTGGCTACCCCGCAAGGGATATGGCGTGAAGCTAAATAATAAATAAATATTCTGATCGCTTTCAGCAGCAGTTTTTACGAAAATATGAGATATAAGTATTAGAAATCAGCAAAAGTTCAATATTTTAGCTACCTTTCAATTATCCATTGTAGTATTTTTGAATTCCACAGTTTCGTCAAATAAATAATAATTCACAAATTCTTGAAGATGAACGCATTTTCTGTATTATTATTATTTGTTTGAGCATTTTTGAAAAAAAGTATATATAATTTAATAAAAGTCGTAAAAAGATTCTTTAAAACAATTCAATTTTTTTTTATCTAATATTTTATAGATGCGCGACTAAGATGTGAATTAGGGATGGTGAAAATTAATCCCCATTTTACGGATCAGAACACAATACAGAGTATTAATAATAAATAAACATTGTTCTCCGTTACGTTTGTAAAAACCACTCTCGTTGTCTGTGGTCCTTAACCGCACCTAAAACACATATTATTTAAAGTTGAGCATGTGTATTTAGTCATATTTAAACTCATTGTGAAAAAGTTAATAATACAGTTTAGGATAATTTAATAAAAATATCTAAGGTCTCAAAAACTGGGTAAAGTTTCGTAAACTTTAGATAGGTAAGTTGCATATGCAAGCATCACATAAAATTTCCTAAAGATGAAATCTTGTTATGATTGTTCAGGGTCGGGAGGCTTGAGACCTAGATCAGTTATAGTATATACACCTTTTAAATATATATTTTTTTAATTTTTCGATCTTGTTAGAGTCATTTTACAACAGAATAGGTTTTGTGTTTGTTCAATTTATGACATTTTAATGGTAGCCCATTTTTTTGTGCTTTTCTAACAATTAATGAATTTTCGACGTGAACAATATCTATAAACATTTATGATATCCTAAAATCTTACTACATTTCATTAAAATCTATTGTCGTTGTACCGTAGATAAAAAAAACTATTTTCTGAGTTTTCTTGCTCGTGAAAAAAAAACATTCTCGGTTAAAAAGCATCCTTTAACATATAATTATACAAAATTCATTAATTAAAAATCGTTCAGTAAAGTTTGCATGATCCGCGTAGATATAAACACAACAATTATAATATAAACAACTTGTCTCGTTACCACTTTTTTATATAGATTTTACTAAAAAGTATTCCGTTGTGAAAAACCAGGATTATTTTCAAAAGAATTTGTTGAGAGACGTCATCATCTTAATTAAAGATGATCCATTAATCACGTAACGCTCGAAACGGTGGAGAGTTTTGAAAAAATAGCACGAAATATTATTAAGTGGGTTGTAGAGAGATATTTCGTGAACCTATTTATATTTTCGTTGCATACATTTTTATTATGATGCAAGACAGAAACAATCTGTAATTTTATTGAAAAAATTAAATTAGATAATATCTATATATAAAGAAAATATATAAAAAAGATAAGAATCTTTGTTTGAAGTTTAAAACCTTATCACTTTTAAGGAGATTAAATAAAGCTTATAAACAACATAATTGATAGACGAGCCCTTATTAGTGTGAAACACTGAATAGTAATCAATTTATCCATATTATGTATGGCACAAGTCGCAACGTCTTTGAAGAGGTACTTCTCAAAAGATTATGCAAAGTGGAACACTAGACACTCCATTCTTCACTACGGGGACCAAATCACGTCGGTCTCAAACCTTTTTGCTAGGACCTGAATGTTATGATTTTTTTTTAAATAAAAGGCTATTTTTTTTATTGCATGACATTTCCCTTACTTCGTTTAATCAAGAATCTCAATAAAGTTAGAACATTCTACTATGTAAACTTAAAATTTCAAGGAAAATAAAATTATTTAGTGGTATTTATAGAAAGGTGGTGATGGTGGCTGAGGCGGTATCGGCAGCGGTGGCAGTAGTGGTAGTGAATCTACGTATCTTTTATGCTGATAGTGTTTGAAAATTGGTATAAGCATACCAATTTTCATTTCATTTAGTTGATTGTATGTTATTCGTAAACAATCGGAAAACAATTTAAAAAGCGGCAATCTGATTCGGTTATTGATTTTTGGTTATTGCTGTAGGGTATAATAAGACTTATCCAAAAACGTACTACTTACGTGCTTAATCTGTTACACTTATAGTTAATGAAATCTTGCGATAATAAATTGTATGTCAAGATTAAAAACAAATAGAATAATAGTAATACTAACGTTTTAAGATTATTTCCTTCATATATTTTTAATAGTCCTTATAATTAAGTTTTATTCTTAACTCAACAGACGCTAGTTAATAATAAGTTTCACAATTTTGTAATTTCCGCCGACACTCTCGCACCGTTGACTTTGTGTGGAACAATTTAAAGCGTAACACTACAATGAACAACAACAATAACATCATATTTTATTATATAAAGAGCTATTGCATTATCATTTTTGAAAGATTTAAAGTCTAACTTACAATGGCTGTAATATTTAAAATAGTTTTTATCGATGACATAGTATACTATCGACTCTGTTACGTATAGCTTGTGATTTGGTGAGACAATTTACGTTTTTTAAATTATTTTCCAACCTATCTCAAACCCGAACCCTTTAGCTAATGAAAAATTGGTTCAAATAAAAATGTGTGAAAATTTTAAACTTTGTTCGAAGTGGTTAAAATATGATTTTTAGGTTCTCATTCCTCTTATCTTCTTTTAAACAAACCATACATTTGTCAAAGACAAAAATGCTCACAAAAATTTTCGAGTATCACTGAATAATGCGGCCATCTAGTGGAGGAAAACAGCCGGACAACCGGACATCCGCCGGACGAAAGTATTAATTTAAGCGAAGGCCCTACATTTTTCATCATAATAACTCTACTACCATCACACAATGTTTGACAATGCTGAGTCAATGTGAAAATTACGGTAGTTTCTCTTTACATATTTCATGAACTGCCATGTATTTTAAGGAAATAGTCCATAGAGCTGGGTCCAGTTAGAACTGTAGGTGATTAAAATTCTAACTAATACACTTGTCCACAACTGCTGTTTCGAGTAAAGGATGGTAAGGCCTGGACCGTTGTTTGTTGTACTTGAGGGCTTTAGGTACAATCTAACAAGGTCTCTTGAAATTATAAAGTGTGGATAATATTTTAATTTATTTTAACGTTTCGTTTCCTTGCTGGAGTAATCTTCACGAAAATTTGAGATATAAGTATAATAAATCACCAAAGTTTAATTTAGATGACTTCTAACTAACTCTTCTATTGTAGTATATTTTAATTACACAGCATTGCAAATCATTCTAGGCTTCATGATTATCAAATTATATCTTATTTATGTATTAATTTAGGTGGTCTAATAAATACTTATTCATAAGTTCTGTATTATTTTTATCTCTTTCAAAAAATATTTGGAATTATACCTATTATTATTAAAGATTATTTAAAAATATAAATCAATTTCTATCAAACTCATCGACGATTTTGTTGACGACTATCAAGACTAACATGGTAATCAAGGATACTATAAATTATTTCCCATTTTTCGGGACGAAAACACAACATAGAGTCATTATTAATAAAGCTTTATTCTCCGTTTCGTTTGTGAAAACCACTCGCGTGGTCTGTGGTCCTTTACCACACCTACAATACATATTATTTAAAAATTATGAGCATGTGTATTTAGTCAAATTTAAAGTCATGGTAAAAATATTAATACATTTATATTAACGCTTAAAAAATCTGTAAGTTTAGGATAATATAACAAAAATATCTAAAGTCTAAAAACTAAAACTAGGAAAACTTTCTTAAACTACCCATTTATATGGATGGATCACTTAAAATTTTCTGAAGACGAAATTTAATCTTGATTGTTCAGGCTCAGGGGGCGTGAGATCTATTTCAGTTATAATATATAACTTACTTCTTTTTAGATTTTCATAAAATGAGAAATATTAGGTATTAGCCTAAATAAATATTTTGAAGTATAACTATATCAACAGAGAACTCTATCTAGAGTTTAATAGATAATATTAAATCTTATTACTAGTACGTTTGAAACTCTTTGATTTTTAATGAAGGTAGAGGATTGACAATAAACAGAATTTACTGCAACTAAAACAAATAAATTGGAAAGTTCGTAATAACTATAGACATATATTTATTGACTATTTTTTATTAAGACTGTAAAGGGAAGGTGAAGATAAAGACACCGACAATAACTAGTGTATAGATAACTTTTCTAAACAAATCAACTATCAAATATATAACTATTTTCAAAGCGGACTGGTAGTATGATAAGTGTGTTCGAATAAAATTATTCTCAAGTTTTGTTATATCGGACTAGATTTTAATTGGATAGCTGTCAGATACCGAAATAGTATAATAATATAGGAAAAGATTTTTTAGTTTTCAGTAAAAATATAACCGGGGAATAAATTGATTGTTTGCTAGTTTTTTTTTAAAGTACCGTAGTCCATTAGGAAACTAAGGTATAGTTTCAACATTTCCGGCCGCAAAAAGCTGTGCTTTTCTTTTTGGCATCAACCGTTATTGGCTGCGCTGACAAGGTAACAAAATAACATTTAAAAAAATATTTTTTATTTTAGCTCCTCTACCGTAGTATAGTATAGTAGAGTCTTATTTTTTTTCTTTTTTTGGTGCACCGCATGATGTGGGGTATCGTTAGAGAGGTCTTTAAAAATAAAGGGTTTGTTAAAAAAATTATTTGTGAAATAACACATTGTGCGTTATCTTACATGCACTTGATTGGTTTTGAAGTATACTATCCACAAGTTCAATAATATTCAAAAGTTATTATAAGTGTAATAATATCTATACTTTCTTCATAATGTACTCTTTTTTAGTAACCTCCAAAGCAAAAAGAAGGGCGTTTGTGTTGTAACATTTATAGTTTTTAAAATATTTGTCAAATACCCGTGCAAAGCCAGATCGAACCGCTGGTGTCGTATAAAATTGTATACGTTAAAAAGATCTACAAAAAGTCTGCGAGTGTATGTCTATCTATCTATCTATCACGGGCACTTGGCCAGTTCTTAAAAGAATGGGTTTCTGGTTTAAATATCTAACCAAAAAGTTATTTCGCAGTAATAACAAATCCTCAGAAACTCTTAAAAGTTATGTTAGATTTGTAGGTTGGATTCCCGTCCTTGGTGATTTTTTGATTAAATACTTTATAAAAATTTAAAAATAACATGACTAAAATATATGTATGTAAAATATTAACTATTGTTTTTAATAGTTTGCTTTATTTTATGTACTCACGTTATTTAATTTGATAACATTTTTATGTCCGACTTCTTGTTCGTCCAGAAATAACATTTTGAAATGGTTTTTACCATATTTAGTTTTATTGTAGTCTAGCAATTGACGTAATTAAGAACATATTTCTTAAGTTTTATAGAATCAGCTCATTTGTTAGTCTTTAAAAAGATTGACGTTAAGATTGACGCTATTTTACTAAAAAATAGAAACCTTTTTTAAGTTTTTGTATTTTTGAAAATGGAAGGATCTCAAGGAATTGGCTATGCGCTTTTTTCATTCAGTTTTAACAACGGATAACTATACAATGTCCATTGCGATATCATGATTATCCGATTATTATACGATAGAGGAACATCCTATTGGTAAATTTTATCACAAGATGCGACGTATGTTCTACCAAGATGATGGTAAAGATGTATAATTTCCTCAGCACCATCCTAAAAGTTCAGACACTATAAAAATACGCTGTCATTTTGTATTTGTTACATTCATTATCAATGAGTAAATGTCTACACTATATCCTGCCTACAATAGAGTCAATTGGGCATAAGCTAGTATTATATAAGCTAAAACAAACAATTCTCCACAACAATATAAATAATTAACCCTGTTCACACATAATTTGTAAGGTATTATTAGCGTAGTGGAATATGTAATAGTTTTCAAGTGGGTAAGCAGAAAATCTGTAATTCATGAACTTACTCCGGGTTCAAATGTTTAATCAGTCCACATTCCCAAGCCTTTAAACAATATAACAGTATTTTAAGTTATGTTTTTGTTTAAGTTGTGTTAAATATCTGTGCGATTTTCTGCTACTTGTGTTGTTTTAGTTGATTTGATTTTCTACAACCTTTGTATAAATGTCAAATAACACTTATAGATCTATTTCTTTATCTAATGACAGCGCTATAATTAAAAAAAAAACATCGGCTTAATTTATTTAGATAATGATTCGTCCTCTATATACTCTAATTTAATTTATATTTATATATTTAATTTTATTAAATTCTCCAATAATAATCTTTTATTTATTACCCAGTTTTATATATAGCAATTTCAACGGTAGTACAAACGTGCCTATACCTGTAATGTATTAATTTAGTGTAGAGTATTAAATTTAATGTAGATTACACCAAATTTTTTTGTGTTCAACATTTTAAAGCGTTTTCCTTACATCTCACGTTTTAAAAATCGGTGCTCATAACTTCAAAACTACTGCACCGATCCTTTTGAAGTTTTGAAAACTATTTGTATACATAAATTATGAGGTAACGCAATAAATCGCGTTTTTGTGATTAAAAGTGCTACAGAAGAGTGAAAAATTCAAATTTTGAAAAAGCGCCCAACCTTCTTTATTTTTTTATTGCAAATGCTGCAGCATCAAGTTAAGAAGGGCACCACAATTCTACTTTTTAGGTCCGAATAATTGCTGCTTTTGCTCTATTTTTAAATATTTCTTCGTTTAAATTTTATACAATATTTTACGGATGTCTAACTTTAATGTACCATTCTACATTCAAACTACGTTCAATTGTCCCTTTATTTATGTTTGCATTTATGTTTGCGTTTATGGCAGGCCTTATTTATGATACAAAAATAGATTGTTTATAGTAGTCAATTCTATAATACGACCAGCAATACGCTGCCGGTATAACAGAGAAGGAACGATAATGGGAATTTAACGCGCTCCCATAGTGTCTTAAAACCTGACAACGACCTTGATGAGGAAAAACCGCGTAAGATACGTGTAACATATGTCAAAAATACTAGCGTTGCTAGATCTCATCATTATTCAGTAAAGATAATATAAAAAACTGATAATAAACTATAAATACATATATGCAATTCCAATGATATAAAAAAAATAAACATAATCTATAATAACGGTATTTTATACTTACACAAGATTTTAGAAAAGATCAATTTTTTATGTAGATACTAGATCTATACTCTATATTATATTTGTTATTAATATAATAATAATCAATATTATTAAAATTTACTTATAAAAGTTGTTATATATAACATACAACCGGTTTCATTTGTATTACATTAAATTAAATTATGTGATGATCTCTTTTATCCATTGTACTATTTCAAACGTAGAAGTTATACAAGCAAATGACAGTAATCTTAAATTTTTGCAGCCACGACCCAAACACGATAAAAAAGGGTTCCATTAAAGCCACTTTTCCAATATTCAGCAGGCCGGATAACGAGGTATCGAATCGTAGTGGACAATTGCTGGACCTTTGTTTGGCTTGAACCTCCAAAAGTATTAGTTAAAAAAAGTATAAAAAGGTTTTTATTGACCCTCAAGCAAACACTCACAGGACACAGCTACACCGTGGAACTGTATAATTATTTTCTATTGTTTCTATATTCATTGTTATTGTATGACAATGCTACATAAATTGTCCTTACGGAATATCAAATATGAGAATTTACCCCCCCCCCTTTTTAGAGCCTATGGGAACGTATTTATTCTTATTATATAGGTAAGTCAATATATACGGAGCCTTTTACTTCAAAACATAATCCCAATTTCGTAGGAAAACACAATAATTGGTTTGGCAATAATTATAATAAAAATGTATAAATTTGTTTTAATTTAAAATAATTATAGGTTTCTTATGTGAGACGGTAGAGGCAACGTGCAGACGAAGACATTAACAACAACTAGTGTATATTTAACCTTCCTCATCAAATAAGCTATCAAATATAAAACTATTTTTGAAATCCGACCGGCAGTATGATAAGTGTATGTGAACAAACAAATTCTCTAGTTGGTATACATTTTAATTGAATAGTTGTTGTAAAATAACGAAATACTTGATATTGGAACAGATTTTTCGATTTGAGGCAAAATATAACCAGGGAATATATTGAATGTTTAGATAATTTAATAATAAGGGATTGATAGTCCACTAGGAACCATTACAGTTTCATCATGTCCCTGTCATACACATATAGTGGGGTTGTATTTTTTTAATAAGAACCTCACGATATGGGATATCGTTAGATAGTTAAAATGTGACGGGTTTGTAAAACTTATTTTTCAATTTTGTGAAATAATAAGTGAATTTTTGTTAAATGAGATTCAGTGTCATATTTTTCATAAATTATTTTGTAGATAATTACAGCCGAAACAATTTATTACTTATTTATTATCCGTGGCAATAAAACAATCTTTGGTAAAACGTATCCTATAACATATAATTATACCATTTTTTTAAATTCAAAATCCGCTAACATATAAATTGACAATAATTAATGTAAATATCTTACTATTTTTTATATACAGATTTTACTAAGAAATGCTTCATTGTGCAAAGCCAGTGGTCTTTTCTATTAGGTAATTTTAGATTCATTTAATAAAATTTAAATAGATATAGAGTTAAATATTCACCGTCACGGGCAATTCTTAAATCAGCGATTTTCAAGAAACCGTGTCATAAGCAGTAGTACCAGTAGCAGTGGCGACGGTGGTGGTGGTAGCGGTAGTGGTTGCTTAATGCCAGATTCGGTCACCACAGCAAATTTAATTAAAATCCGTCCACTACTTTTTTGTTTTGTAAATATAGTCCAAATTAGTTTTTGCGTTTCTTATTCAAATTAATCCATATAAACGTATCATATATGCGGAGGAAGGCAAAATCTATAAGCATACCAAATTTCATATCATTTAATAGATTTTATGTATGTAATTATATGTGTAAACAAACAGAAAACAAATTTTAAAACGTTTCCGTTTTACAATTGTTTTCTTTCTGTTTCGGTTACTGATTTTTGGTTATTTCAGTTTAATACACGATTATAATTATTAAAAATTTTATCGTACTTCAACTGTTATATTGTTAATGAAACCTTGCGATTCTAAAATTCAGTCACGATTGCAAATATAAATAAAATAATAATCATAAATGTTATAACATCTACCTTCTTGTATCTATATTTTTAATAGTCATAATAATTAAGTTTTATTCTCATTTCAATTTCAAACAGAACTCGCAAACAGACGCCAGTTAATAATAAGTTTAACAATTTTGTAATTTCCGCCGGCACTCTCGCAGCGTTGACTTTGTGTGGAACAATTTAAAGCGTTAACGTGAAACACAACAATGAACTACAACAATAATATCTTATCTTATTATATAAAGCGCAATTGCATTATCGTTTTTGAAAGGTTTAGAGTCTAACTTACAATGGCTGTAATATTTGAAACAGTTTTCATCGATAACATAGTATATATATGATAGGTTGTTATGTGATGCGATAATTTATTTGCGTTTTTTTATTATTATGAACCCCATATAAAACGAACCCTTGAGTTTAGCGAATGAAAAATCCCCTCATCTCCGGTATTAAAAAACATACATTTGTCAAACACAAGAATACTCACAAAATTTTACGAATATCGTTGAATAATGCGGTTGTCAAGTAGAGGAGAACATCCGGACATCCGACGAACGAAAATATTTGCGGAAGTTCAAGCGAAGTTACTACGTGTTTCGTCATAATAAGTCAGTCATCTATCATAACATTTTATTTGACAATGTTAGCGAATCAATGTTAAAATAACAGTATTTTATCTTTAAACATATTGAACTGTCCTATGCAGAAATATGTAATTTGATGATCTCTCCTCTAGTCCATAATAATAGGTCTAGTAAGAAAGTCTATCGGTAAGAAAAATTCTAACTTATACCCTTGTCCACAACGAAGGCACAGGGGTTGAAGTCCCCACTGCTGCTTCGAATAAAGGATTGACTTAAACTCTTAAAGTAACATGAATAGGTCATATTATTTTGTTTCATTAAAAATATTGTATAATACTGGGAGCATATACACAATCTCAGGAAAAAAATATAAGTATAATTTAACGATTCGTTATTAAAAATATTCAAATACATTCAATTTATCAAAGATTTTGTAGATGCGTGACTAACTTGTGATTCAAGGATGGTAAAAATTTATCCCCATTTTACGGGATCAAAACACAACACACACATCTTTAATAATAAATAAGGATCCTCATGCGAATTTTCCTCCGTTTCGTTTGTAAATGCCACTCGCTTTACCTGTGGTCCTTGACTGTATTCTGTATTAGTCTGTTTATTATTATTATTTTATAATTTTTAATTTTCACGCTCAATAAAATTCATTTTTTTACGTACAACCTTATAACCTTCTTCATGAATATAACTGGACCCTGGCTGATTTTTTATACTTATCTATATCTCATAATTTCGAGAAGCATGTCCTGCATAGTTCGAAACGTGGTTAATAATTGAAAGTTACCTTATATTTTGATAAAACTGTTTATATCTAAACTACTCTGAACTATAAGTAGAAGAAACAACGGACCAAGCCTTTCCATCCTTTACTCGAAGCAACTGTGGGGACTTAAACTCCTGTGCCTTCGTTGTGGACAAGAAAGTATAAATTATAATTTTACTTATCTACAAAGCTTTCTGGACTCAGTTCTATGGACTAGAGGATATATCCTCAATTTAGATATTTCTACAAAGGACATAGGGTACTTCTTGAAATATTTAAAGTTGATTTAAAATTGATTTGCTAACATTGTCAAATATAATATGATAGACGAGTTATTATGACGGAAAACGTAGTGTGTTATTTTTGAACTTGTTCAAAATATTTTCGTCCCACGGATGTCCGAGTGTTTTCCTCTACTAGGTGGCCGTTTTATTCAGCTATTCTCATAAAATTTTGTGAGCATTTTTATGTTCGATAAATGTATGTTCATGTATAAAAAATAGTATCCTAAAACTAGGTTCTCGATGATAAACTATTTCAAATGTTTCAGCTATTGTAAGTTAGACCATAAAACTTTCAGATAATGCAATTCCACTTTATATAATAAAATATGCTGTTATTGTTGTAGTACATTGTCATGTTTCACTTTCACGCTTTAAACTGTTCCACAAAAAGTCAAAGCGGCGAGAGCGTTGGCGGAAATTACAAAATTAGAAAACTTATTATTAACTAGCGTCTGTTTGAGAGTAAATTGCTTTTGTTTTTTGTTCATTTTATGGAATTTCCATTGTAGCAAAAATTTTTTTTTTGTGTTTTGACATAAAATCGCACGACATTTTCCTTACTTCTATTATTAAATTTGAAAAATGCAACTCGAAGAACATTATAACTTCAAAACTGTTACACCGATGCTTTTGAAATTTTAAACAATATCTCTTTATATAATTTATGAGGTAAAGCTGAAGAGTGTTTTTTTAAATTTGATAGTAATTCATATATTACAATAATAATTGAGGTAGTTTTTTCGCCAAAAAAAAATTTTTTCCTATCAAAGTGCTTCCGAAAAGATAAAAATTGAAATTTCGATAAACCTCCCAGCGTTATTGATTATCGATTTCAGCTGACTTAGCACTAAATTAATTGGGGCACCGCAATTCTACACGTTTCTTAGACACGTCCGAATAATTGCTGTTATTATTGTATTTTGGGTAGACCTCGAAGAATTCGGTCTGCCCATTCATTTGTCCCCTACTTTCGAATTTTGGAAAAATTTCTTCGCAGGAGGTCTTCTTATGACCGCCTGAGTCCGAAATGACCATTGGTCAAAAAGTTTATATATATATATGCGTGCGTGCGTCCAGATTCGACTTTTGTCAGCACGATAGCGGCCGCAGTTTCGCTCGGATCGCTTTCAAACTTTGCACAAAAATCAACCATCCAAAAATGAAGGTCAAGTTCGTTAACCAGAGAAATCCGGTCACAGGGGGCGCTAGGGCGTCACTTTTTCTGATTTCAGTTTTTCGACCATAACTTTGTCCCTATACAAAGGAGATCAATCGCGTTCATATTGTATGATGTCTTTGATAAATACCTATAACTAATGTAGATAAACCGAAAACCTAACTTCAATAACTTAGGGGTGGGGGTAAAAAAACCGAAAATTTTTGGAAAAAAAATCATAACTTTTTTCTGGTAAACATTCTTGCATCACAAGTATTTTTAATAGAAAGGTTATTTTTTACTCTAAATTTAAGTGTCAAAAGTTTTTCCGTAAAAGGTACCGTTTCCGAGAAAATAAATTAAAACCACTTTTAGCTTGTAAATTTTAGGTAGGTAAAACCACGGCAACTTTTTTCTGGTAAACATTCCCTCCTCGCAAATATTTTTAATAGAAAGGTTATTTTTTACTCTAAATTTAAGTACCAAAAGTATTTCCAAAAAAGATACCTTTTCCGAGAAAAAAAATTAAAACCGCTTTTTGCTTGCAAATTTTTGATGTAAACAACGGCATCATGTATTATTCTTAGGTAGTGAGTTATATTTTAAATGAGTTACACACGAGGTCTACCCACGCGTGTCCCCCTGCGGGCACGGATTTTTTAATACTTCTTCTTAAAAATGTTGTACAATATTCTTCGGTTGTCAAACTTTAATGTACCATTGGCTGTAAAATAAAGTTTTAACTGTGTCGTCAGATAAGAATTACAATAACTTGTCTTTTTTGCACAAATTACCTTACCCCTCCCGTGTCCACCAATCTCGCTCCCTCACAACTCACTAACAACCTTTTTACAAAGCGATATTGGACAATGAAATGACTGATTTACTAATTATGATGAAAAATCAATATCAATCTATCAATTACGAGTTACTGAAATTTGGACGTTAAGTTTAATTTTAGCGTGTAATGCTTAGAAGGGTTTTGGAACATTCCTCCCTCGTGAAACAGTTAGGCCATAAAATCTGTGTAGCCACTTCTTTGTTTGCAATATAATAAAAATATAATTATGTAAACATTTGCATTTATGATGACAATTGATTTACGAGTGAGCACAAATATGTCAGGAATAAAATAATAATTACTTGAATATAAGTTCCGTTATTAATTAATTTTTTAAAAATATTGTCCTAATTAATTTTTTAGGCATAGTGGATTCTTTATTTTGCAAAACTTCGCAAGACTCTCCTACTTTTAAACAACGTTTCCCCTATTATCCCCTATCGCTTGTCGCAATCCTTATGTCTCCTTAGGATTATTATAAAATAATCCTTGTGATTTCTTCTCATATCATTATCCTTAAAACATGGGTTGTGCATGCTAAGATTTAAGTCATCAATTTTATAATACGGCCAGCAATAAGCTGCCTGTGTGATAGAGATAGAGTGATAATGGCAATATATATATATATATATATATATATATATATATATATATATATATATATATATACGCGCTCGTTCTTCCATAGTGTCTTGAGGCCTGACAATGACCTCGATGAGAAAATCCACGTAAGGGTTGGTTATTTGTAACATATGCCAAAAATACAAGCGTTGCTAGTTCTTAGCTCATCATTATTCAGTAACGATAATTTATAAAGCAAATAATAAACTATTAAAAATGAATTTATACAATAAATCTAACATATACTAAAGTAACGTTATTTTAGTATACGAGTATGTACTTACATCATATTTTAGAAATTTTTAAGGAGTTCCATTTTTTTTAATAGATACTGGATCTATGCCCTATATAATATCTATTACAAAAAACGTAATAATAAATACTGTATTAAAATTTACTTTGTAAAGTTGTTATAGTTATTAGAGCAGTTATTAGTCTCTACACTCGACATCGACACATCACCCTTCAATGTAATGACAGTTGGTTATATTACAATTTTAACTAAAATATGTATCTTCAGAGTAAGATATATTATCGTGATCAATAAATTTTTTGATAATTTTGCATTTATCAAAAACTTACAACATGTTCTATTTGTACAATACTTAATTAAATTATGTGATGTCCTTTTTTATGCTTTATACTATTTCGAATTTTGAAGTTATCAAGCAAAATGAAATCGCGAACCTCCAACACACATTAAAAAAAATAAAAAATGGTTCCATTACAGGCTGGTTAACGAGGTATTGATCGGAGTGGGTATTTTACATGTATGTGAGACCACGCTCTCATATGACCCAATTGCTGGACCTTTGCTTGGTTTAACCCAGTAAAGCATTAGTTAAAAAATATATACATATTTAATTTAATCAATTTTATCGCATACGTCACACAAAAAAGAATTAGTTTTATTGTGTTTTATTCAGACATGATATAAATGATGTACCAAGTTATTGTTATTTTGTAGTTATTATCCAGTTGAAATAGTGAAAAGTAGCGGCTATCTAATGCTAACTTCTGAATTATTGATGAATCGCGGTTCAATCCCGGACCGGACGGGACAAGGCATTTTTCGTCATAATAAGTCATCTATCATCACATAATATTTGCCAATGTTGAGTACATCAATGTTGAATATACAAGTAACATATCTTTAATATATCAGTATTGTCTTTAAATATTCAATCTACATGGTGGGCAGTTAGCCCAATATGTAGAAATATGAAATCTAAGGTGAGACTCCATAGAACTGCGTCCTGTAAGAACTATTGGTACGAAAAATTCTAACTTATACCCTTATCAACAATGAAGGTACAAAAGTTGTACTACCCGTAGCTGCTACGAGTAAAGTATGGTAAGGCCTGGTTTCTTGTTTCTTCTACTTCTACTTCTGATATAAACAGTCTTTTGAAATTATAAGGTACATTTCAATTATTTTACCCATTTGCAGGAGTAGTCATCAGGAAAATAAGATATATAAATATAAGAAATCAGAACTCAGGGTTTAGTTAGATACCTTCCAACTAAGTCATCCATTTTAGTTGTATATTCCAACTAAGTCATCCAATTTAGTATATTTTATTTCCACAATCTTGCGAATCATTCTCGGCTCCATGATTATCAATCAAATCTTATTTAGGTTTTTATTTAGCCCGTCTTATAAATATTCACGGACTCTTGAAATTGCACGCATGTTAAGTTTATTTTTGTTTCTTTTAAAAAACATATTTGGAATCTTATACGGGAAACAAATAAGTATATGATTCAATAATAATAAATAAGCTTTATTCTCCGTTTCGTTTGTAAAAACCACTCGCGTGGTCTGTGGTCCTTAACCACACCTAAAACACATATTATTTAAAGATTATGAGCATCTGTATTTAGTCCAATTTAAACTCATTCTAAAAAAGTTAATAATTTTATAATAACACTGTTTAGGATAATATTATAAAAATACCCAAGGTCTCACAAATTGGGATAAATTTCTTAAACTTACCTATCCATATGCATGCATCACTTCATCGTAATCGTGTTTTGATTGTTTAGGCTTAGGAGGCTTGAGACCTAGATCAGTTTTAGTATATATAACTTATTTTTTATTTTATTTTATAGATTTTCATAGACTGAGAAATATTAGGTTAAATAACTATTCTTATGTGTAAATGATTTAACAGAGAACTCTAGAGTTTAATAGATAATATTGTGTTTGTAACCTTTTGATCTTTAATGAAAATAAATAGAATTTCCTACAACTAAAACAAATAAATTAGAACGTGTTGAAAATAACTATAGAAATATATTTATTGGTTTGTGTTTGTTTACTTTTCTTTTATAATAATACTTACACTATCGGTATAAGAAACTCTTATTACAATTAACCACACAGACGTCTTTATAAAATAAACCTCGTGTCATAGATTGAAACAAATATTTTATGATTTTTATTACTACAAAAATATTCTCCGCATAAGAGATATTGACTTTTTAATTGATTTAACTGAAATGATAAATATTTAAATATTTTTTTTATTTCAATTTTTCGATCTTATTAGAGTCATTTTACAATACAATAGTTTTTGTGTTTGTTCAATTTATGATATTTTAATGGCAGTCCATTTTTTTGTGTTTTTTTAACAAATAATGAATTTTTTCGACGTCAACAATATCTATAAACATTTATGATATCCTAAAATCTTACTACATTTCATTAAAATCTATTGTCGTTGTACAGTAGATAAACAAACCTATTTTCTGAGTTTTCTTGCTCGTGACAAAAGAATATTCTCGGTTAAAAAGTATCCTTTAACATACATTTATACAAAATTCATTAATTAAAAATCGTTCGGTAGAGTTCGCATGATCCGCGTAGATATAAACACAACAATTATAATATAATACTTGTCTATATATATATACTTGTCTCGTTACCACTTTTTTATTTAGATTTTACTAAGAAGCATTCCGTTGTGAAAAACTAGGATTCTTTTGAAAAGAATTTGTTGAGAGACGTCATCATCTTAATTAAGAATGGTCCATTAATCACGTAACGCTCGAAACGGTGGAGAGTTTTGGAAAAAATAACACGAAATATTATTTGGGTTGTAGAGAGATATTACGTGAACCTAGTTATATTTTCATTGCATTCATTTTTATTATGATGCAAGGCAGAAACAATCTGCAATTTAATTGAAAAAAAAAAAATTAGAAAATATCTATATATAAAAAAATATATATAAAAAAGATAGGAATCTTTGTTTAAAACCTTATCACTTTTAAGGAGATTAAATATTGCTTAAAAACAACATAATTGATAGACGAGCCCTTATTAGTTGGAAACACTGATTAGTAATCAATTTATCTATATTATGTATGGCACAAGTCGCAACGTCTTTTGAAGATGTACTTCTCAAAAGATTATGCAAAGTGGAACACTAGACACTCCATCCTTCACTACGGGGAGCAAATGAGGTCGGTTTCAAACCTTTTTACTAGGACCTGAATGTTATGATTTTATTTTAAATAAATGGCTCTTTTTTTTAATTTACATGACATTTCCCTTACTTAGTTTAATCAAGAATCTCAGTAAAGTTAGAACATTCTACTATATAAACTTAAAACTTCAAGTAAACTAAAATTATGTAGTGGTATTTCTAGAAAGGTGGTGGTGGTGGCTGAGGCGGTAACGGCAGTGGTAGTGAATCTACGTGTCTTTTATGCTGATAGTGACAAAAATGTATAACTATACCAAATTTCATTTCATTTTGTTAATTATACGTTATTCATAAACAAACGGAAAACAATTTAAAAAAGGGAAATCTGATTCGGTTACTGATTTTTGGTTATTGCTGTCGGGTATACGAAGATATATCCAAAAACATTGTACTACTTACGTGCTTAATCTGGTACACTTATAGTTAATGAAATCTTGCGATAATAAATTCTGTGTCAAGATTAAAAACACAAATAAAATAATAATAATAATAATAAACGTTTTAAGATTATTTCCTTCTTATATTTTTAATAGTCCTTATAATTGAGTTTTATTCTCATTTTCATTTCACACCGAATTCGCAAACAGTCGCTAGTTAATGACAAGTTTCGCAATTTTGTAATTTCCGCCGGCGCTCTTGCAACGTTGACTTTGTGTAGAACAATTTAAAACGTTAACGTGAAACACTAACATAGTAACATTAACTGATAACATAGTATATTATCGACTCTGTGTCGTACGAGTATAGCTTGTGATTTGATGTGACAATTAGCGTTTTTTAAAATATTTTCCAACCTATCACAATCCCGAACCCTTCAACTATTAAAAAATTGGTTCGAATAAAAAATGTGTAAAAATTTTAAACTTTGTTCGAAATGGTTAAAATATGACTTTTAGGTTCTCAGTCCCCTCATCTCCGGCTTTAAACAAACCATACATTTGTCAAACACAAAAATGCTTACCATATTTTACGAGAATCGCTGAATATTGTGACAGTGCGAGTAGAGTCCGCCGTCCAACCCGACATCCGTCGGACGAAAATATTTAGTTTAAGCGAGGGCACTACAGGTGAAGGTTTTTCGTCATAATAACTCGATTATAATGACATAATATTTGACAATATTGAATGGATGTGAAACTGACGGTTGTTTGTCTTTAAATATCTCATGAACTGTAAAAATCTGTAAAGATGGGTCCAGTTAAAACTGTAGGTAATTAAAAATTCTAAATTCTTGTCCACAACTGCTGTTTCGAGTAAAGGATGGTAAGGCCTGGCCCGTGGCTTGGTTCGTTGTTTGTTGTACTCGTGGGCTTCAGGTACAATCTAACAAGGTTTTGTGAAAATATAAAGTGTGGATAATATTTTAATAAAACTGGTCTTAACTTTTCTATACATTTCATTTATTTTTAAGTTTCGTTAGCTTGCAAGAATAGTCTTTACGAAAATATGACATATAAGTTTAATAAATCACCAAAGTTTAATTTAGATGCCTTCCAACTAAATTTTCTGTTGTAGTATATTTTAATAACACAGCATTGCAAATCATTCTAGGCTCCACGATTATCAAATAAAATTTTATTTATGTGTTGATTTAGCTGGTCTAATAAATACTTATTCATATGTTCTGTATTATTTTTGTCTCTTTCAAAAAATATTTGGAATTATATCTACCTATTATTATTAATAGGTAGATATAATTCCAATTCCGGCCTTTGGGCTAGCTGTACCCAAAGAGCAGCCCACATTCTGCGAGTACAATATAATAATGCTTTCAGGGCGCTGTTGAGGCTCCTTATCACTGTAGTGCGTCAGGAATGTTTGCAGATGCTCACACAGATAATTATTTCGCGATAATTCGTAAAAAGGTAGCGTCGGTTATACAAAGGGTAAGGGTAAGCACCAACAGCATCCTGAAAGTATTTGCAGATAGATTGGATGGGCCGACCATGGGGAGGTTTATCAGGTTGCATGTGCAAAATGTAGCCGGAACAGTCTCCCTGTGGTAGATATATGTTTATATTAATTTTGTTTGTAATGATTTTTTTTTCTTTGTATTTTATTTTTGTATTGTATGTTATTGTATTTTATTTTTGTTTATATTTTGTTACACTAACATAGTTCTTAAGTAATTCTATTGCACTAACCAACTTTGAGCTTATGTTGCTTGACAATAAAAGATTTTTATTTTTATTTTATTTTATTTATTAAAGATTATTTAAAAATATAATGCAATTTTATTTATCGACGATTTTGTTGACTAACATGTGAATGAAGGATGGTAAAAATTTATCCTCATTTTTCGGGACCAAGATACACCACAGGGTATTAATAATAAATAAGCTTTATTCTCCGTTTCGTTTGTGAAAACCACTCGTGTGGTCTGTGGTTCTTAACCACACCTACAATACATATTATTTAAAGATTATGAGCATGTATATTTAGTCGAATTTAAAGTAATGGTAATAAATGGTTAATACATACATAATAACGTTTAAAAAATCTGTAAGTTTGGGATAATGATAATATAACAAAAATATCTAAAGTCTCAAAAACTAGAAAAACTTTCTTAAATTACCTACTCGTATCTATATGGATATCACTTAACATTTTCTGAAGACGAAATTTAGTCTTGATTGTTCAGGCTTAGGAGGCGTGAGATCTATTTCAGTTACTATACGAGTATATATATATATATATATATATATATATATATATATATATAATATATAACTTACATCTTTTTAGATTTTCATACATTGGGAAATATTAGGTATTAGCCTAAATAACTATTTTTAAGTGTATTAACAGAGAACTAAATTATTAAATCTTATTACTAGTAGATTTGCAACCATTTGATTTTTAATGAAGGTAGACGATTGACAAGAAACAGAATTTACTGCAACTGAAACAAATAAATTGAAAAATTCATTATAACTATAGAAATATATTTATTGAGTATTTTTTATTAAGACCGGACAGGAAAGGTGAAGATGAAGACACTGACAATAACTAGTGTATAGATAACCTTTCTCAACAAATCAACTATCAAATATATAACTATTTTCAAAGTGGTCTGATAGTATGATGAGTGTGTTCTAACAAACAAATTCTCTAGTTTTGTTATATCGGACTAGATTTTAATTGGATAGTTGTCAGATACCGAAATAGTATATTAATATAGGAATAGATTTTTTAGTTTTCAGGAAAAATATAACCGGGGAATAAATTGAGTGTTTGCTAGTTTTTTTTCAGGGTTCCGTAGTCCACTAGGAACTTAGGTATAGTTTTGTCATCTCCGTCCGCAGAAAGCTGTTCTTTTCTGTTTGGCATCAACCGTTTATATTAGCTACGCTGACAAGGTAACAAAATAACATTTTAAAAAATATTTTTTATTTTAGCTCCTCTACCGTAATATAGTGGAGTCTTATTTTTTTTCTTTTTTTGGTGCACCGCATGATGTGGAGTATCGTTAGAGAGGTCTTTAAAAATATAGGGTTTGCTAAAAGAATTGTATGTGAAATAGCACATTGTGCGTTATCTTACATGCACTTGACTGGTTTTGAACTATACCATCCACAAGTTCAATAATATTCAAAAGTTATTATAAGTGTAATAATATCCATACTTTCTTCATGATGTACTCTTTTTTAGTAACCTTCAAAGCAAAAAGAAGGGCGTTTGTCTGGGGTAACATTTATAGTTTTTAAAATATTTGTTAAATACAAGTGCAAAGCCAGATCAAACCGCTGGTGTTGTATAAAATTGTATATGTTAAAAAGATCTAAAAAAAGTCTGAGAGTGTATGTCTGTCTATCTATCTATCTATCACGGGCACTTGGTCAGTTCTTAATAGAATGGGTTTAAATATCTAACCAAAAAGTTATTCCGCAGGAATATAAAATCCTCAAAAACTCTTAAGAGTTATGTTAGATTTTTAGGTTGCAATCCCGTGCGTGGTGACTTTTGAATTAATTTCTTTTTAATAATATAAGCATAACATGACTGAAAAATATGTATGTACAATACAAACTATTGTTTTTAATAGTTTGCTCTATTTTATGTACTCACGTTATTTAATTTGACAACATTTTTATGTCCGACTTCTTGTTCGTCCAGAAATAACATTTTGAAATAGTTTTTACCATATTTAGTTTTATTGTAGTCTAGCAATTGACGTTATTAAAGCAATATGTTCTTAAGTTTTATAGAATCAGCTCATTTGTTAGTCTTTAAAAAGATTGACGTTAAGATTGACGCTATTTTACTAAAAAATAAAAACCTTTTTTAAGTTTTTTTATTTTTGAAAATGGAAGGATCTCAATAATTGACTATGCGCTTTTTTCATGCAGCTTTAACAACGACTAACTATACAATGCCCATTGCGATATCATGATTATTCGGGGTTGGTATGTATTAAAGCCTGGTTTGTATATCTATCTCTACGATAGACGAACATCCCGTTGTTCCAATTTTTTTCACAAGATGCGACGTAAGTTCTACGAAGACGATGCTAAAAGACCATCCTAAAAGTTTAGAAACTATCCCTCAAAATACGCTGTCATTTTGTATTTGTTACATTCATTATCAATGAATAAATGTCTACACTATATCCTGCCTACAATAGAGCCAATTGGGCATAAGCTAGTATTGTATAAGCTAAAACAAATAATTCTCCACGACAATATAAGTAATTAACCCTGTTCACACATAATTTGTAAGGTATTATTACCGTAGTGGAATATGTAATAGTTTTCAAATGGATAAGCAGATGTAATTCATGAACTTACTCCGTGTTCAAATGTTTAATCAGTCCACAATCCCAACCCTGTAAACAATGTAACAGTATTTTAAGTTCGGTTTCTGTTTAAGTTGTGTTAAATATCTGTGCGATTTTCTGCGACTTGTGTTGTTTTAGTTGATTTGATTTTCTATAACCTTTGTATTAAAGCTAAATAACACTTATAGACCTATTTCCTTATTCCATTGTCAGCGCACTCCTTAATCCGATTTATTCCCTATATTATACCTAATCTTTTATTTATTACCCAATTTTATATATAGGAATTTCGGTACAAACGGAACAGTATAAACGTGCCTTTACCTGTATTGTATACCTTTAGTGTAGAACATTAAATTTAATATAGATTACACCAATTTTTTTAGTGTTCACTACTTTTCGGCATTTTCCCTATATCTCACGTTTTCAAAATCGGTGCTCATAACTTCAAAACTACTGCTACGATCCTATCGAAGTTTTGAAAACTTTTTGTGTACATAAATTATGAGGTTATGTAATAAATCACGTTTTTGTGAAAAAAAGTGCTCCAAAAGAGTGAAAAATTAAAATTTTGAAAAAGCGCCCAACCTTCTGTTATTTTGTATTGCAAATGGTACAGCATCAAGTTAAGAGGGGCACCACAATTCTACTTTTTATGTCCGAATAATTGCAGCCTTTCTGTATTTTTAAATATTTCTTCATGAAAATTTTATACAATATTTATCGGATGTCTAACTTTAATATACCATTGATTGTAATAAAGACATTTTAACTGTGTGTTCACAAAAACGAATTAACCTTTCCCCTCCCTCCCTTGTCCAGGCATCTCGATCATGAACATCTCACTAACAACCTTTACACAATGCGATATTATTATTCTAGTTGAATAAGCACTTGGTCAATTGGATAATGTCTGATTTACTAATTATTATTACTAGTTATAACTTATTACCTTCTTCAAGAATCTAACTGAACCCTGGCTGATTTCTTATACTTAATTATATCTCATAATTTCGTGAAGAATACCCCTGCAACAATTCGAAACGTGGTAAATAATTGAAAGTTACCTTATATTTTGACAAAACTGTTTATATCTGAACTAATCTAAACTATAAGTAAAGTAAACAACGGGCCAAGCCTTACACGAAGCTTTACTCGAAGCAGCTGTGGGGACTTAAGCTCCTGTGCCTTCGTTGTGGAAAAGAAAGTATAAGTTATAATTTTACTTATCTGCAATGCTTTCTGGACTCACTTCTATGAGCTAGAGGATATATCCTCAAATTACATATTTTTACAAAGGACATAGGGCACTTCTTGAAATATTTAAAGTCAAACCCTTATTTTAAAATTGATTTGCTAACATTATGACGAGTTATTATAACGAAAAACGTAGTGTCTTCGCTTGAACTTCTTCAAAATATTTTCGACCCACGCATGTCAGACTGTTTTCCTCTACTAGGTGGCCGCTTTATTCAGCTATTCTCGTAAAATTTTGTGAGTATTTTTATGTTCGATAAATGTATGTTCATGTATAAAAATAGTATACTAAAGCAATGTTCTCGATGATAAACTATTTCAAATGTTTCAGCCATTGTAAGTTAGACTATAAAACTTTCGAAAACGATAATGATATTCCGCTTTATATAATAAAATATGATGTTATTGTTGTTGTTGTTCATTGTTGTGTTTCACTTTCACGCTTTAAACTGTTCCACACAAAGTCGAACCGGCGAGAGCGCTGGCGGAAATTACAAAATTTAGAAACTTATTAATAACTAGCGTCTATTTGCAAAATCTATGTGAAGTTGAAATGAGAATAAAATTTAATTTTGAAGACTATTAAAAATATAAGAAGAAATCTTGAAATATTTATTTTTTATTTATTTTATTTGTTTTCTTTTTATCTTGACAATATATTTTTTTAATGTTCGTATGTAAGTATACAAGACTGCAATAACCAAAAATAAGTAACCGAATCAGATTTCTGTTTTTAATTTTGTTATCTGTTTATTTACGCAAAACAAAAACCACACAATGTAATTAAATTTGCTATGTTTTTAGACGTTTGTTTTCCCCAGCATATAGGACTTGTTGATCTGGATTTATTTTAATGAGAAACGCAAAAACTAATTTGTAATATATTTAGAAAACAAGAAAACGAGTGGACGGGTTTTAATTATAATTCATATGGTTGCACTACCCGCCTAAAATAATCCGGCATTGTATTATAAGTCATCCGTATCGGAATAGTGACATCTATGTATATATACAATGTAGACAGTAGCTATTGACCTACTACTACTACTACTACTACTACTACTACTACTACTACTACTGATACTGTTAGTTTTACCAATTGTGGTAGGGAGATGATACAGTTCCTAGAGATCGCAGGCACGTAAAATTGTGAGTATTTTTGTGTTCACAAATGTATGTTTTTTTAATACTGGAGATGAGGGGACTGTGAACCTAAACGTAATATTTTAAGTATTTTCAATTAAATTTTAAATTTTCACAATTTTACAGTAGCTAAACTCAAGGGGTCGGTTTGTATGGGGTTCATAATAATAAAAAACGCAAATAAATTATCGCATCAAATAACTACTTATCATATCATACTATGTTATCGATCAAAACTATTTCAAATATTACAGTCATTGTAAGTTAGACTCTAAACCTTTCAACAACGATAATGCAATTGCGCACTATATAATATAATATGATGTTATTGTTGTTGTGCATTGTAATGTTTCACATTTACGCTTTAAATTGTTCAGCACAAAGTCCACGCTGTCAGAATGCCGGCGGAAATTACAAAATTGTGAAATATATTATTAACTGGCGTCTGTTTGCGAGTTCTGTGTGAAATTGAATTGAGAATAAATCTTAATTATTATGACTATTAATAATATACATGTAAGATTATTATTAACTAGCGTCTGTTTGAGAGTAAATTTCTTTTGTTATTTGTTCATTTTCAGTTCATTTCAGCAAAAAAATTTTGTTTGTGACACAAAATTGCATAATATTTACCTTACTTCTATTATTAAAATTGACTAATGCTACCCTGAGATATATCATAACTTCAAAACAGCTGCTACGCTCCTTATCAAATTTTAAACATTATTTCTTTACATAATTTATTAGGTAAAACTGGAAAGTTTTTTTTAAATTTGGTAGTAATTCTTATTTTATAAAAACAAACTGCCGCGTTTTTCCTTCAAAGTGCTTTTAAAAAAAGAAAAAATGAAATTTCGAAAAACCTTCCAGTGTTATTTGATTTTTGATTTCAGATGATCAGATGATGGCAATGTAATTCTACTTTTTTCTCAGACACGTCCGAATAATTGCTGTTATTGCTGTATTTTTTAATATTTCTTCGTGAATAAAAAAAAAATCTGTGTTTGCAATATAACTTCTACGTTTGCAATATAATATATATATAATTTTGTAATCATTTACATTTATGATGAAAATTGATTTACAAGTACAAAATAAGTCAGGAACCTCCAAGAACGTTCTGTAAACAATTTTTCGTTTTAAAAATATTTGTCTGATGGCTAATAAGCTTATTAGCTTGTTATATTTATGGAGCTATAGGCAAAGACATCTATAGATCATCATAAAAAAACTACACAAAAAATATACATAATAGGATAAGCTTATGTAATATATTGTCTTAAAATATTTTCTTAGGCATAGTGGATTCTTTTTCTAACAAAACTTTGCAAGAATCTCCAACCTTTAAACTAAATTTCATTGTCCCATGTCGTCTGTCGCAATCCTAATTTATTCTTAATTTATAATAATCCTTATGACTTCTACTCATATCATTGCTCTTGAAACATGGGTTGTGCATACTAAGATTAAGGGGGGAAGTCCATATAGAAGCCTCAAAATCGGTCATTTTTTAAACGTATTTTTAAAGGTGATAAAATAATAATAATGTTTTGAAATTTTAACACAAGTTTATTTAACCTTTAAACAATACAAAAAAAATATTATTATTTTTTTTTTTCAAAATGGCGGCTCTGGATCATTTTTTGTCGGCTGCCTCCGGCGCGAGGTCCCAAACTGCTGCATTTATAGCTCTTAATCTATCGATCTGAAACAAAAAAACTGAAGTGTTTTCTTTTTATAAGATATTAACGGGAAGGATAAACCTAAAAATTAAAAAAAAATAATGAAATTCATTAAAAAATAAGCCTTTGAAAAAAAAGTTACGATTTAGGGCTGTTTTTGTGACATTTTTAATCCTTAAAAAGTGATTTATCAATGCGAAATATCTAAAGTTTTAGGTTTGTCCTTCCGGTAGTAATGTAGAGAAAGGCCTCACCAAATTTCAAACAAATCGGTCGATAACTTTTTGAGTTACAACACGAGGAGTTTTAAAAAATACAGTTTCGAGATAATCGCGTTTAAAGTTTTAGGACAGGAAAATGACTAGTTTTTATTACTTACTTATTAATCAGCAATGTCAGGTCCATACAATAGTCCTTCTTCCTCTTCAAAAAGCTGATTTTCTTCTAATAGCTGTTGTTTACGAGCTGTACGAGCATCTTTTGTCTCTGAAAGGCTTTTGCGATTCTGTCGGGATATTCGCGCCTCGTCTGTGTTGAAAGCAAAAATTTTTGCACAAGTGCCAACGGTCAAGTTTAGACGGTTCATTATCTGTAAAACTGAACTGAAACCTTCGTTGAATATCCCAGCAGCCATGTATGCTGAGATTTCAACTATTAGCACATGGACACTTGGCAACAATTTTAAACCCGAGATCTCTGCAAGCACTCTCACTGAAATTTTTCTTTTGATTACACTCTGAGCACTTCACAATTTCATATAAAGCTGTGAACACCGTAAAAAATTCAATTATTCTGTACCCGTGCAAAGGATTAATAATTATATCTTCCATATCACGCGTATGGAGTTTTTTTCCGCTGGCACTCTCATTTAGGCTTGTACTAGCTTCGAATTTTTCACCTTCTTTATCCATAAACTGATTGCCCTGATAACGTCGTTTTCTATTAGGTTTTCGTGCAATATAATTCGGCAATTTTATACTTTAAAATCGACTGAACGCTACGAATATTCAGGCTAGAATAACTATATTTCTCGACTAAACTTTATTATTGTAGTATATTACACGTGTACAGAAACGAAAAAGTCGATAGTCGATTTCCAGTTATAGGACAAAAGGAATACAGTTATTTATTAATTAATTATTACAGTAATTACAATAGAAGGGACCCTTTTGTATGGAGCGGTCCGACTACCTGAGTCTCTACTTTACAGTAGGCGCTCCGGCTTGCTCCATTCAAATAGCTATAACTCAGTAAATATTCAAAATTTTATTTCCCCCTCTTGTCAGTACACGCTCAATATACCATACTTTCAGATTATCGAATAAAAAAAAAACGATTTTTTGAAAATTTTACATGGACTTCCCCTCTTAAGTCGTCAATTTTATAATACGACCAGCATTAAGCCTGTGTGACAGAGAAGGAACGATAATGGTAATACAGCGCGCTCGTTCTCTCGTAGTGTCTTGGGGCCTGACAGCGACCTCGATGAATTTAAAATGAATCTATAAAATAAATCTAACATATATTTTATTATACTTACATAATATTTTAGAGGTTTTTGAAAATTTCGACTATTTATTACTAGATACTGGATCAATGCCCTATATTATATCTATTACTAATGTCATAATAATAAGTAGTTTTAAAATTTACTTAGAAAAGTTGTTATAGTTATTAGAGCAGTTATTAGTTTTATACACGACATCGACACATCTTGCTATAACCGACACTTTAATGTAATGACAGTTGGTTATATTGTAATTTTAACTAAAATATGTATTATCGGAGTTAGACAATTATAATCGTGAGCAATGATTTTTTTTATATTTTTGCATTTATCAAAAACTTACAACATGTTCTATTTGTATTATACTAAATTAAATTGTGTGATGTCCTTTTTTATGCTTTATACTATTTCGAATTTTTAAGTTATCAAGCAAACGAAAGTAATCAACCGCGAACCTCCAACACACAATAAAAAAAATAAAAAAGGGTTCCATTACAGGTCGGTTAACGAGGTATTGATCGGAGTGGGTATTTTACATGTATGATTACAGTGAGAATACGCTCTCACATGAAACACTTGCTGGGCCTTTACTTGGTTTGAACCCTGAAAAGTATTAGTTAAAAATATATACATATTTAATTTAAACAATATTATTGCATACGTCACACAAAAAAGAATTACTTTTATTGTGTTTTATTCAGATATGAGGTAAATGATTTACCAAGTTATTGTTAGTTTGTAGTTATTATCCAGTTGAAATAGTGAAAAGTAGCGGTTATCTAACGCTAACTTTTGAATTATTGATGAATCGCGGTTCAATCCCGGACCGGACATACTAATATATCGGTCTTTTGGCGCCAAAGGGCAACATGGCGTGAAAGTTACACAAATTTTAAAGAAATTCTATGAATTGTAACCAATTGGACAATTGTGCTCCACAACATGATTGTGTAAAGATTAGATTAGTTATTTACCCTGAAGTTGAAACTGTCAATTAACTTTTTTTGCGAAAAAATATTTCTGGCATAAATAGCGAAGGCACTCCGGTTTTCGTCATAATAAGTCATCTATTATCACATAATATTTGCCAATGTTGAATACATCAATGTTGAGTATACCAGTAATATGTTTTTAAATATATTAGTATTGTCTTTAAATATTCAATCTACATGTTGGGCAGTTAGCCCAATATGTAGAAATATGAAATCTAAGGTGAGACTCCATAGAACTGAATCCTGTAAGAATTATTGGTAAGAAAAATTCTAACTTATACCCTTATCAACAACGAAGGTACAAAAGTTGTACTACCCATAGCTGTTACGAGTAAAGTATGGTAAGGCCTGGCTCGTTGTTTCTTCTACTTCTACTTCTGATATAAACAGTCTTGTGAAATTATAAGGTACTTTTCAATTATTTTACCCACTTTTGCAGGAGTAGTCACCAGGAAAATAAGATATATAAATATAAGTAATCAGAAGTCATGGTCTAGTTAGATACCTTCCAACTAAGTCACTTAATAAACTATTAATACATATTAAAAATGAATCTATACAATAAATCTAATATATACATTATACGTTATTTTAGTACACTTACATAACACACTGGATGGATACTGGATCTATGCCCTATATAATATCTATTACAAAAAAACATAATAATAAATACTATTTTAAAATTTACTTAGAAAAGTTGTTATAGTTATGAGAGCAGTTATTAGTCTCTACACACGACATCGACACATCACGCTTCAATGTAATGACAGTTGGTTATATTGTAATTTTAACTAAAATATGTATCTTCAGAGTAAGATATATAATCGTGATCAATATTTTTTTTTTATATTTTTACATTTATCAAAAACGTACAACATGTTCTATTTGTATAATACTTAATTAAATTATGTGATGTCCTTTTTTATGCTTTATACTATTTCGAATTTTGAAGTTATCAATCAAAACGAAAGTAATCAACCGCGAACCTCCAACACACAATAAAAAAATAAAAAGGGTTCCATTACAGGTCGGTTAACGAGGTATTGATCGGAGTGGGTATTTTACATGTATGATTACAGTGAGAACACACTCTCATATGACCCAATTGCTGGACCTTTGCTTGGTTTAACCCTGAAAAGTATTAGTTAAAAAATATAAACATATTTAATTTAAACAATGACTAATAACCAACACGGATTTAGGAAAGGACGTAACACTGTATCGGCTTTAACAGGATTTGCAGATTACATCAATGAAAGTTTAGGCACTGGTAAACAATTAATAGCACTTTTCATTGACTATAAAAAGGCCTTTGACACCCTGGACCATGACATGTTACTGCAATCGATGGAAGAATGTGGAATTCGTGGACCGACTAATAATTGGTTCAAAAACTATTTGACTGATAGGAGAATTCGCACGGTAGTCGCGGGAGTCTATGGTGAGGAAGCATCTGTTGAACTTGGCGTTCCGACCGGCTCGGTGTTCGGCCCGGTTGGCTATATCATGCATGTTAACAGTGTGTCAAATGTAGTCAGTAAATGTCAGATGTTTGTATATGCAGATGATATGTGTTTAATTTATGCGTCAAAGGAGATAACGGATGTTCAAAAATATATACAAGAAGACTTCGAAAGTATCTGTAAATGGGCACATGACAATGGCATTATATTAAATACAGATAAAACAAAATGTATGCATATATACTCGCCATACAACCAAAGAGCTAAGCACGTTGAAACACAACATCTTGATATAATAGGGCACACTTATGAATGTTTGCATAATAGTAAATCAAACTGCAACTGTCTTAAACTAGAATATGTACATAAATTTAAGTACTTAGGTTTAAATATCGATAACCATTTCAATTGGAAGATACATGTTAATTATATTTGTAATCGTTTAAGATCAGTGTTATGTAAGTTTTATCATTTAAAACCAGTGCTAAATAAACACACGTTAAGAATAGTATATTTCGCTCTCGCCGACTCGCTTCTAAGTTACGGACTTATAGTGTACGGACGAACGTTTAAGACATATTTAAAATCTATAAGAAATTTACAAATAAGACTGATCAAGTTCCTAGTTAGTAAAAAAGATAAGAAAAGGTGCAACAGAGATTATGATAGGCTTTTTCATGTATGCAAAATATTACCAGTAGATAAAAAGGTCGAATACTTAATAGGATTAGAATATTATTACAAGGATGAACATAAAATATTAGTAAAAAATAAATATAATACGCGAAGAGTAGCTGACAAAAAATTATTTCAGCCAAAAGTAAATAACTACTATGCGGAAAGAACATTTAAATATATGGTACCAAAATTATTCAATAGAATTGTAATGCTAAGACAGAAAAATGAAATAAGTAGAAAATTGTTAAAGTTAAAGTTAAGGGATTGGTTTCTCGATGAAGAAAAAAATGATCGTCATCGAGAAACAAACCTGTAATGTAGTGAGGTGATATTGGTAATTCAATGTTTGTGTGAAGTGCATGTTATGTTATGTTATGTTATGTTATGTTATGTTATGTTATGTTATGTTATGTTATGTTATGTTATGTTATGTTATGTTATGTTATGTTATGTTATGTTATGTTATGTTATGTTATGTTATGTTATGTTATGTTATGTTATGTTATGTTATGTTATGTTATGTTAGGTTAGGTTAGGTTAGGTTAGGTTAGGTTAGGTTAGGTTAGGTTAGGTTATGTTATGTTATGTTATGTTATGTTATGTTATGTTATGTTATGTTATGTTATGTTATGTTATGTTATGTTATGTTATGTTATGTTATGTTATGTTATGTTATGTTATGTTATGTTATGTTATGTTATGTTATGTTATGTTATGTTATGTTATGTTATGTTATGTTATGTTATGTTATGTTATGTTATGTTATGTTATGTTATGTTATGTTATGTTATGTTATGTTATGTTATGTTATGTTATGTTATGTTATGTTATGTTATGTTATGTTATGTTATGTTATGTTATGTTATGTTATGTTATGTTATGTTATGTTATGTTATGTTATGTTATGTTATGTTATGTTATGTTATGTTATGTTATGTTATGTTATGTTATGTTATGTTATGTTATGTTATGTTATGTTATGTTATGTTATGTTATGTTATGTTATGTTATGTTATGTTATGTTATGTTATGTTATGTTATGTTATGTTATGTTATGTTATGTTATGTTATGTTATGTTATGTTATGTTATGTTATGTTATGTTATGTTATGTTATGTTATGTTATGTTATGTTATGTTATGTTATGTTATGTTATGTTATGATATGCATTATTGTTATTTTTGTTAAAAACTTATTTTTTTGTTGTAATAACGAGCGCGTCTCGCCGTTAAGCATAACAGCTTGGCGAGAATAAATTGTTTTTTGTAAAATCTTTTTAAATAAATGAATAAACTAAAAAAAAAAAAAAAAAAAAAAAAAAAAAACTTCACACAAAAAAGAATTAGTTTTATTGTGTTTTATTCAGACACGAGGTAAATGATTTACTTATTATTGTTAGTTTGTAGTTATTATCCAGTTGAAATAGTGAAAAGTAGCGGCTATCTAACGCTAACTTTTGAATTATTGATGAATCGCGGTTCAATCCTAGACCGGACATACTAATATATCGGTCTCTTGACGCCAAAGGGCAACATGCCGTGAAAATTTCACATATTTAAAAGAAATTCTATGATTTGTATCCAATTGGGGAATTGTGCTCCACAACATGATTGTGCAAAGATTAGATTAATTATTTACCCTGAAGTTGAAACCATCAATTAACTTTTTTAGTGAAAAAATGTTTCTGGCATAAATAGCGAAGGCACTCCGGTTTTCGTCATAATAAGTCATCTATTATCACATAATATTTGCCAATGTTGAATACATCAATGTTGAGTATACCAGTAATATGTTTTTAAATATATTAGTATTGTCTTTAAATATTCAATCTACATGTTGGGCAGTTAGCCCAATATGTAGAAATATGAAATCTAAGGTGAGACTCCATAGAACTGAATCCTGTAAGAATTATTGGTAAGAAAAATTCTAACTTATACCCTTATCAACAACGAAGGTACAAAAGTTGTACTACCCATAGCTGTTACGAGTAAAGTATGGTAAGGCCTGGCTCGTTGTTTCTTCTACTTCTACTTCTGATATAAACAGTCTTGTGAAATTATAAGGTACTTTTCAATTATTTTACCCACTTTTGCAGGAGTAGTCACCAGGAAAATAAGATATATAAATATAAGTAATCAGAAGTCATGGTCTAGTTAGATACCTTCCAACTAAGTCATCCATTTTAGTATATTTTAAGTCCACACTCTTGCGAATCATTCTCGGCTCCATGATTATCAATCAAATCTTATTTAGGTTTTTATTTAGCCCGCCTCATAAATATTCACAGACTCTTGAAATTGCATTCATGTTAAGCTTATTTTTGTTTCTTTTAAAAAAAATATTTGGAATCTTATACGGGAATCAAGTAAGTATATGATTAAATAATAATAAATTAACTTTATTCTCCGTTTCGTCTGTAAAACCACTCCCGTGATCTGTGGTCCTTCTTCCTAGTCGTTTCGCTCTTGACAGAACGGTCGTGGTCACGTTAAGGCGTCCCTGCCAGTGTTAGAGGTGGACACAGCTTTCTTCACGATCTCCCGCCATCTCTCCCTGTTTGCAGACTGTCTGATGCAGTCTGACACACGGTTTCCCACTGCTGCTTTAATTTGATCCGTCCAGCGCATAGTTGGCCTGCCACGTGCTCTGGTTCCTTCTACTTTCCTTGAACTACCAGCCGTTCTATGGAGTTCCTGAAGTATGGACACCGAGTTCCTGAAGTATGGACACATTGGTGCGGAACTCTGTTCACGATATGCCCAGCATCTTTCTCCAGCACCACATCTCTAGGGCATCTATCTTCCCCTTTTCCAATTCACGTACTGTCCACGTCTCTGCCGCGTAAAGGAAGATTGGGAATACCGCAGTTCTGTTTATGGCCATACGACGCTTAACTTCATCTACGCAGCCGCCGTTATTTGAGATTAGGGCCCCAAGATATACGTAGACTTGAACCATGTCGCAGTTCGCAACCTGTGTAACTTCTGGCGAGTTGTCATTGACGCGGCTCACGACCATGATCTTGGTCTTAGATCGGTTGATCTTCAATCCAAACATTAGCTTGCGCTCCATTTTGTGAAGTAACTCCTTCATGAGGTCCGCGCTAGTCGCAAATAAGGTGGTGTCATCTGCGTATCGTAAGTTCGAGATCCTGCATCCACCAATCACAACAACATCGGACCAATCTTCGAGAATGATTCGCATTATAAGCTCGGTGAATATATTTAAGAACAAAGGTGACATTATACATCCCTGTCGCACACCCGCACGTGGGTGGAAATTATCTGAGAAGAGGTCATCTGTGCGCACTGATGCTGTTCCCCCTTCGTAAAGTCCCATGAGCAAGAAGCGACAGCGTTTTTGTAATGAGACGGATCTTGTGGTATAACTCTTGACTCATGACTATCTGCATGGGCCTCGATCTCTGTACAAATATTGCTCAGGTGGTTATTATGATCCTGTCTGCATTTTAGTTGTATCTTTGCCGATATGTTATTAAGGTCTTTGATATCAGTCCCTGATCATTTCATCTTCTGGCGTTTTTCGACGAGTTTGAAGGTGTCATCAGTCATCAAATGTTGTTTTTTTAAGGCTCTAATTAAGGGCTTGCCTCTGTGACTGCTGAAACAATGAATGACTTAGCACGGGCCCATAGTGCATCGGGTGTCTCGCTAGCCAGATCCGCTCTCGACCATTGTGACCAGTTCTGCTCCACAACCGAACGAAATCTCAGAGCATCTTTTACTTCGAGTTTCCTAGTTTTCCTGATGACTTTGGCGGCCGTTAGCTTAAGCTGTAGCTTTGAGATCGAAAGTTGGTGATCTGACCCACAATCAGCTCCAGGCAATGTATGGGCGTTTGTGATGGACGACCTTCAACGTGACCGTATCATGATATAATAATAATAATAATAATAAGAACTTTATTCAAGAAGCACACACAAATTAATTAAGATTAACAATAAATAACTTAAATAATTAGGTAAATGTATGCAACTGAAAAGGAAATGAACTCAGCTTAGAGCTGCTTTTCAGTTCAAGCCTTGTGCCAATGCTGCCACAGCATGCAGACAAAAATTGCAACTAGACAAAATAAATAAAGGGATTCACAAAAAAAAAAAAATACAATGGATTGTTATCAATCTGATTATGGTGTAAAGTTATCGAGTTGTTAGTGTTAGTTAATTAAGGTGAACACATAAGCTGTCGTTGTACAGAATAAGGTATAAAAATTCCTATCATTGAGTTAATTTTTTTAAAAAGAAATAGTACAAATGAGTCGAAAATTTATAATATAAAATTGAAAACGAAAAAAATAATAATAGTAAAAAAAAAAATAAATAAATAAAATGTAAGCACAGAAAGCGACAATATTAAACAAACTTTAAGGTAGTGCAGTCCAATTATGTTTTTGTTTTTGAAGATTCAGTAACCAGTCTTTACATAACAATCTAAATCTTGTAAACTTTGACATTCTTATAGGAGGAGGAATGTCATTCCAACATTTTGAAGCTGCAAAACGAAAACTACCCCTGAAGTGAGAGAGCTTTGGTCTAGGTACGATAAGATTAATAATCCGCGATGTACGATATGTAACATTTTCATTTCTGTTCTTCTGCCAGTCGAGCTTGGAAATTAAGTAACGAGGGCCGATATTTTTGTGTAACTTGTAAATTAGAGAACTGAATTTGTACTTTCGGCGGTTTTTCATGTTTAAAATATTATATGAATTTAAAAAGGGTGTTATATTGGAGCGAGGGGGCACGTTGTAACAAAATCTGATACAAGAATTTTGCACCCTTTGAATTTTTTTTTCTAATTCTTTGCTTAAACAGGGGCCATATACAATGTCACAATAATCAAGATGTGAAAGAACTAATGAATCAGCGAGTTTTTGTCTGATTGCAGGATTTAAATGTGATCTAAATTTATACAGCATTTTAAGCACTGAGTATGATTTGCTGATCTTTTGATCGATGTGTTCATTAAAACGCAACGTATTATCAAGTATTAAACCTAAATTACGAACTTTAAATGATTCTGTAATTATAGTATTACCGATGGCAACTTCAGGCGCTCTAAGTTGGACTGCCTTAATTTGTGTTTTAGTTCCCAAAACAATGTATGTACATTTTAATGGGTTCAAAGATAAATTATTATTTTTAGACCAATTATTGATTAGTTCTAGATCTTGATTTAAATTATTTATACAATTTTTCGATTCGAGCGTTGATTTGGTATGAAATTTTAATAAAATTTGGGTATCATCAGCGTACATGTGCAGCAAAGTAGACTTTATGCATTTTACCAGATCAGCCGTATATATAGAGTAAAGCAGTGGCCCTAAGATGGATCCTTGTACAACTCCATTGCTTACATCAAGCGGGCAAGATCTCAGTGTCTTACCTTTATTATTTATATATTCTACAATTTGTTGCCGATTGTGGAAGTAGCTCTCAAACCAAGTGCATACTAATTCATCACAACCATAGTAACTCAGTTTTGTAATCAGTAATTTATGATTAAGGCAATCGAATGCACGGCTATAATCTAATAAAACAAGAATTGTAGGAACATTTTCATTTGAAGCTGCTAGAATCTCATCTACGATATGTAAAAGTGCTGTGGTTGTGCTATGTCGTTTCCGAAAACCAGATTGCTGAGTGGGTAAAATATTATTATTTTCAAAATAACTTGTTAGTTGAGAATTTACAATTTTCTCAACAACTTTGGATAAAATTGGTAACATGCCTATTGGGCGTAAATCTTTTATAGTATTAACACTACCTTTTTTGGGTAAGGGTTTAATTACTGCTATTTTCCACAAATCAGGAAAGTGTCCTTTTAGAATGCATGTGTTAACTATGTGGGTCATGGCTGGTAAGGAATAAGGCAACGTCAATTTTATCATCTTTATTGATATGCCATCTAACCCTTGCGAATTAGATTTAATTGAGTTAATTACTTTTAGTAATTCGCCGGATGATATTTCTGAAAATGAAAATTGACATTTGTATTGACTTTTAGAGTATTGTTCCAAACAGGCATTACTGATAGGGTTGCAAAAGGGAATTGATTTCAGAAACTCTTGGTTAATAATTTCTGGATCACGTAAATGTTGTGGAAAATCAATAAACCTATGATTGCCCAGAATTTTGTTAAACTCACTCCACATCTTTATGGGATTATTTATATTATTATTAATATTTTGAGTAAAATAATATTCCCTTTCATTTCGAGAGACAGATAGCACTGAATTCCGTAGTGATCGGTAGGAGCTCACATCGTCATCACTTTTAGTTTTCTTCGCAATATCACATGCCCTATCTCTATCTGCCATAATAGCCTTCACAGTATCCGTAATCCAGGGAGTGGGAGAAGTTCTAAATATTTTTGTCCGCACTGGCACAAAGTGATCAAATAGACCAAGCAAAAGATAATTAAAACAATTAACCATTTCATCAATATTTTGAAGTTGTAATATCCAATCCCAAGGAGTAATACTCGAAGCAAATTCATATGTATTCCGATCAAACTGATTAAATGGTCTATAACTAATAATTCTTGGTATTTTTTTTGGAGCTGCAATTGGAAAACTAGCCTGGATATAAGCGTGATCACTCAGGTCATCATTATGCTTAACGCTGGTGCAGTGTGAACTTAACTCTTTGTTGCAGCAAATAACATCTAAAAGAGAACTGCAGGATACGGATATACGGGTCGGTTCGCGTACAATTTGATGTAAGCCATGTCCTTCTAAAAGGGACAAGAAATCACGTTGCTGAGAGTCATTACTTAAGAGATCGATGTTTACATCGCCTGTTAAAAATGTAAAATCGTATGTTGAGGTTAAAGTTGACAATGTTTCATCCAACAGATCCAAAAATATTTTACAATTAAGCCTAGGTGATCGATAGAGAACACCAACTACTATTTTGAAACGACATAACTTAATCTCTAACCACATTTGTTCGAGCTGTGTTGTTGGCATTAGGAGCTGACGAACATGTATTCCCCGCCTAATATACGCTCCAACTCCTCCCCCACGAGTTGTCCTAAGAAATTCGGAACGCGGCATATGAATAAATCTGTAATCATTTATGTCAAACGAAGTAGCGTTCGATTCGTTACTTAGCCAAGTTTCAGTTACGGTGACTACATCCGGCAAAAATGTGGCTATTGTATTTATTAATTCATCTCTTCCTGTGTTTAACGATTGCGCGTTTAATGTCGCGAGATTAAAGTTAGGTTTACGCTTACCTATCTTTAGTAAATATAAATATAAATATAAATATAAAAACTTTCAACTCAATATTAACATACAGCTTATGTGTTTTAAATTCCAATATATAACAATTAATTAGCAACATAAAACAATTGAGTTCAAAAACAAAAAAATGGTACAGTACCGATGATTCTGACACATAAATAAAACTATTAAGACTTGGATATAAATAAAGGAAAAAAATGCTTACAATTACACATAGACTTGATAGTCATAAAATAGCTGAATTCACTTCACTGATCTTAGATATTTGAATAACAGGGGATTTGTTGGTTTTACGAATAAAAATTTTAGAATCCTTTACCCAAACAAAGGCGTAATTCCTTTCACGGGCTCGTTGCTTTGCTAGTCGAAGTATGTGCTTATTAATTGGTGTCAGATGTTCAATGAGATATATACGACGAGTTTCACCACTAAAACCGATATCTGTTGAAGTTAGCCCGGTACCACCTTGGTTGTTTTGAAATTCTTTTGATAGTTTTAATATTGTTTTCTTCAACTCTCGCCGGTGAAAGCGTACACACAGCCTAGTATTACGAGTAGAAGCAGCAACACTCGCAAAAGTGCCCTCGACTGAAGTATCGTCGGCCATTGAGATGTCTGGTTTATTTAGAGGCTTCCACGACTTAGTCCTAAAAGCCCAATCCAGGTCAGTTTCTTTGATTTCTAAGCCCAGATTTTTAGCGATGTTAATAACAATGTTGGGAATATTTTCATTAGGGTAATGGGGAATACCACTAATTTCAATATTGTTGATACGGTCACGTTGGTCCCTCTTGTTAATCTCGTTTTCTAAGACTTCATTTCGATTCATTAAGTCGGTCACTTTTTTATCCAATAAATCAACATTTAAATTTTTATTTTCAATGTCTTTAACTCTTGTTTGTAAGTCTATCAAATCTTCCTTAATAGAATTAAAGGACATTTGTAATGTTTGTAAAGTTTCGTTTTGAGTACTTAGTTTATTGTTAATCTCAGAGCGAAATGCACGGAGTTCCATTAAAATGTTATTCATATCCACAGGCTCATTATCACCGCCTTTATAACTCAAACTTGAATCACCTCTCTTTTTACTCGAAGACAGCGACACACACATATGACACTTCCAGATTGCCCTGATGTTATGATTCATTGCTAAAGCGGACGCAATCAGAGTGAAATATATTGCCACAGCTAGAACATTTAATTCTTTTTTGAGCAACTGCTATGTTACCGTTGCATTTCTCGCAAACGGCGACCATTGTCTTATTTAAATTGTGTTTTTAATTAATATACAGACAGCAGGTGACAAGTATAATCTTAAAATTGTGATTTTTTTTTTTAAAAAAGTTTCAATCATGTGGGGATTGAACGCGCGACTAAACGTTTACAATACCAATTTGTTAACGTTCCACCAATCTATTAGATAATCAGAAAGGCGAACTTTGTAATGAGTATCCAGTTCGTTTCCACGTTAAAACAGCTGATGTAGGTACATGAATAAAGATATATCACAAGTTCACTGCACAATTTTTTTTAACAAACTTTTTAAGACAAAATACACTTTTAAACCGAGAACTGAATTACAAACACTAAAGATAAATTAATCAAATGTTCCGTACTATACTTTATAAGCTAATATCCAACTTAATTACGGCGTAGACAATAATTAGTTACGAGAGAAGCAAAAATGTGTTTACACTACGGTGGCAGCATATATATATGATCGATCTGGTTTCGAGTCTTTCCATCAGGCAACACCCATGTGTATAACCTTCGAGGGTGATGTTGGAAGAGGCTATTCGCAATTAATAAGTCATTTTCTGAAGCGAACTGTAGTAAGCGATCACCTCGACAACAAATAAACAAACAAACACTTATGATATATATATTTTCTGAGTTTTCTTGCTCGTGACAAAAGAATATTCTCGGTTAAAAATTATCCTTTAACATATAATTATACAAAATTAATTAATTAAAAATCTTTCGGTAGAGTTCGCATGATCCTAGTAGATATAAACACAACAATTATAATATAAATAACTTGCCTCTTTACCATTTTTAAAATATAGAGTTTACCAAGAAATGCTTCTTTGTGCAAAAACCAGCATGCTTTTCAAAAGAATTTGTTGAGAAACGTCACCATCTTAATTAAGGATGGTCCATTAATCACGTAACGCTCGAAACGGTGGAGAGTTTTGGAAAAATAGCACGAAATATGATTAAATGGGTTGTAGAGAGATATTACGTGAACCTATTTATATTTTCGTTGCATACATTTTTATTATGATGCAAGACAGAAACAATCTGCAATTTTATTAAAAAAAAATAAATTAGATAATATCTCTATACAAAGAAAATAGATAAAAAAGATAAGAATCTTTGTTCGAAGTTTGAAACCTAAATATTGCTTAAAAACAACATAATTGATAGACGAGCCCTTATTAGTTTGAAACACTGAATAGTAATCAATTTATCTATATTATGTATAGCACAACTCGCAACGTCTTTTGAAGAGGTACTTCTCAAAAGATTATGCAAAGTGGAACACTAGACACTCCATCCTTCACTATGGGGAGCAAATGAGGTCGGTCTCAAACCTTTTTGCTAGGACCCTGAATGTTATGATTTATTTTTTTAAATAAAAGGCTATTTTTTTTTAATTGCATGACATTTCCCTTACTTCGTTTAATCAAGAATCTCAGTAAAGTTAGAACATTGTACTATGTAAACTTAAAACTTCAAGAAAAATAAAATTATTTAGTGGTATTTATAGAAAGGTGGTGGTGGTGGCTGAGGCGGTAGCGGCAGCGGTGGCGGTAATGGTAGTGAATTTACGTGTCCTTTATGCTGATTGTGAAAAAAAAAACATTTAGTTGATTATGTTATTCGTAAAAAAACGGAAAACAAATTAAAAAGCGGAAATCTGATTCGGTTACTGATTTTTGGTTGTTGCTGTCTGGTATACGAAGATATATCCAAAAATGTTGTACTATTTACGTGCCTGATCTGTTACACTTATAGTTAATGAAATCTTGCAATAATAAATTTTATGTCAAGATTAAAAACACAAATAAAATAATAAACGTTTTAGGACTATTTCCTTCTTATATTATTAATAGTCCTTATAATTAAGTTTCCTTCTCTTTTTCATTTCACACAGAACTCGCAAACAGTCGCTAGTTAATGATAAGTTTCACAATTTTGTAATATCCGCCGGCACTCTCGCAGCGTTGACTTTGTGTGGAACAATTTAAAGCGTAAACGTGAAACACAACAATGAACTACAACAATAACATCATATTTTATTATATAAAGCGCAATTGCATTATTATTTTTGACAGCTTTAGAGTCTAACTTACAATAACTGAAATATTTGAACTTTGAACTCGATTTTGTGACCTATAGTTTGTGATTTGATGTGACAATTTGCGTTCTTTAAATTATTTGCTAACCTATCTCAAACCCGACACCTTCAGCTAATGAAAAATTGGTTCGAATAAAAAATGTGTGAAAATTTTAAACTTTGTTCCAAATGGTTAAAATATGACTTTTAGGTTCTCAGTCACCTCATCTCCGGTATTAAAAAACATACATTTGTCAAACACCAAAATACTCACAAAATTTTACGAGTATCGCTGAATAATGCGGTCGTCTAGTAGAGGAGAACATCCGGACATCCGGAAATCCGCCGGACGAAAATATTTGACGAAGTTCAAGCGCAGTCACTACGTGTTTCGTCATAATAAGTCAGTCATCTATCATCACATTATATTTGACAATGTAAGAGAATCAATGTTAAAATAAGAGTATTTTATCTTTAAACATATTAAACTGTCCTATGAAGAAATATGTAATTTGATGATCTCTCCTCTAGTCCGTAGAACTAGGTCCAGTAAGAAAGTCGATCGGTAAGAAAAAATCTAACTTATACCCTTGTCCACAACGAAGGCACAGTGGTTGAAATTCCTACTTATATTTTTTTCCTGAGAACGCTCCCAGTATTATAAAATATTTTTTAATGAAACAAAATAATATGACCCATGCATGTTACTTCGAGAGTTTAAGTCAATCCTTTATTCGAAGCATCTGTGGGGATTTAAACGCCTGTGCCTTCGTTGTGGAAAAGAAAGTATAAGTTATAATTTTACTTATCTGCAATGCTTTCTGTACTCACTTCTATGGACTAGAGGATATATCCTCAAAATACATATTTCTAGAAAGGACATATTGCACTTCTTGAAATATTTAAAGTCAAACGGTTATTTTTAAATTGATTTGCTAACATTGTTATGATATGATAGACGAGTTATTATGACGAAAAACGTAGTGTCTTCGCTTGAACTTGTTCAAAATATTTTCGTCCCACGTTCGTATAAAAAAATAGTGTACTAAAACTATGTTATCGATGATAAACTCAAATTTCAAATATTTCAGCTATTGTAAGTTAGACCATAAAACTTTCGAAAACGATAATGCAATTCCGCTTTATATAATAAAATATGATGTTATGTTGTAGTTCATTGTTATTTTTCACTTCCACGCTTTAAACTGTTCCACACAAAGTCAAAGCGGCGAGAGCGCTGGCGGAAATTACAAAATTTGGAAACTTATTATTAACTAGCGTCTGTTTGAGAGTAAATTGCTTTTGTTTTTTGTTCATTTTATGGAATTTCAATTGTAGCAAAAATGTTTTTTTTTGTGTTTTGACACAAAATCGCATAACATTTCCGTTACTTCTGTTATTAAAATTGAAAAATGCAACTCTAAGAAACATCATAACTTCAAAACTGTTGCACCGATCCTTTTGAAATTTTAAACATTATTTCTTTACATAATTTATGAGGTAAATCTGGAGAGTCTTTTTTTAAATTTGATAGTAATTCATATTTTACAATAATAATTTAGGCAGTTTTTTCGCCAAAGAAAAATCCTTTTCCCATCAAAGTGCTTCGAAAAAGATAAAAATTTAAATTTCTAAAAACCTCTCAGCGTTATTTGATTTTTGATTTAAGCTGATTTAGCACTAAGTTAATTGGGCCACCGCAATTCTACATGTTTCTCAGACACGTCCAAATAATTGCTGTCATTATTGTATTTTTTAATATTTCTTCTTGAAAATATTGTACAATATTCTTCGAGTATCAAACTTTAATGTACCATTGGTTGTAATAAAGTTTTAACTGTGTCGTCAGATGAGAATTACAATAACTTGTCTTTTTTGCACGAATTAACCTTACCCCTCCCGTGTCCACCAATCTCGCTCACTAACAACCTTTTCACAAAGCGATATTGGACAATGAAATTACTGATTTACTAATTATGGTGAAAATTCAGGCAGTTGAAAAGCTATCAATTACGAGTTGCTGAAATTTGGGCGTTAAGTTTAATTTTAGCGTGTAATGCTTAGAAGGGTTTTGGAACACTCCCAACCTCCAACGAGAAACAGTTAAAAATCTGTGTAGCCACTTCTTCGTTTGCAATATAATAAATATATAATATATTTGTAAACATTTGCATTTATGATGACAATTGATTTACGAGTGAGCACAAATATGTCAGGAATAAAATAATAATTACTTGAATATAAGTTCCGTTATTAATTTTTCGTTTTAAAAATATTTGTCTGATTAGCCATAGCTTATTATATGATGCCTATTTGTGGAATTAAAGGCAAAGATATCTATATAATTCATAAATAAATTACACAAAAACTATACATAATAATACAAGCTTATGTAAAATATTGTCCTAATTAATTTTTTAGACATAGTGGATTCTTTATTTTGCAAAACTTCGCAAGACTCTCCTACTTTTAAACTACGTTTCATTGTCCCCTATCGCTTGTCGCCATCCTTATTTCTCCTTAGGATTATTATAAAATAATCCTTGTGATTTCTTCTCACATCATTGCCCTTAAAACATGGGTTGTGCATGGTAAGATTTAAGTCATCAATTTTATAATACGGCCAGCAATAAGCTGCCTGTGTGACAGAGATAGAGTGATAATGGCAATATATATATATATATACATATACACGCGCTCGTTCTTCCATAGTGTCTTGAGGCCTGACAATGACCTCGATGAGAAAATCCGCGTAAGGGTTGGGTACTTGTAACATATGTCAAAAATACAAGCGTTGCTAGTTCTTAGCTCATCATTATTCAGTAACGATAATTTATAAAGCAGTTAACAAACTATTAATACATTTTAAAAATGAATCTATACAATAAATCTCATATATACATTATACGTTATTTTAGTATACTTACATAACACACTGGATGGATACTGTATCTATGCCCTATATAATATCTATTACAAAAAACGTAATAATTAATAGAGTTTTAAAATTTACTTTGAAAAGTTGTTATAGTTATTAGAGCAGTTATTAGTCTCTACACAACACATCGACACATCACGTTTCAATGTAATGACAGTTGGTTATATTGTAATTTTAACTAAAATATGTATCTTCGGAGTAAGATATATAATCGTGATCAATATTTTTTTTGATAATTTGGCATTTAACAAAAACTTACAACATGTTCTATTTGTATAATACTTAATTAAATTATGTGATGTCCTTTTTTATGCTTTATACTATTTCGAATTTTGAAGTTATCAAGCAAAACGAAAGTAATCAACCGCGAAGCTCCAACACACACTAAAAAATAAAAAAGGGTTCCATTACAGGTCGGTTAACGAGGTATTGATCGGAGTGGGTATTTTACATGTATGATTACAGTGAGAACACACTCTCATATGACCCAATTGCTGAACCTTTCCTTGGTTTGAACCCTGAAAAGTATAAGTTAAAAAATATAAACATATTTAATTTAAACAATACTGCATTAAATATTATTGCATACGTAACACAAAAAAGAATTAGTTTTATTGTGTTTTATTCAGACATGAGGTAAATGATGTATCAAGTTATTGTTAGTTTTTGTAGTTATTATCCAGTTGAAATAGTGAAAAGTAGCGGCTATCTAATGCTAACTTTTGAACTATTGATGAATCGCGGTTTCAATCCTCGACCGGACATACCAATATATCGGTCTCTTGACGCCAAAGGGCAACATGGCGTGAAAATTACACATACTTTAAAGAAATTCTATGGTCTGTATCCAACTGGGACAGGGTAATTGGTTAAGATTCATACCATTTCGATAAATCTGTGGCCAGAAATAGGACATAGGCTGTTTTTTACACATAATTGTGCAAAGATCAGATTAATTATTTATGCGGTAAGCCCATATAACCTGGAGTTGAAACTGTAAAAATAAGGTTTAAATAAACAACACTATTTATCGTATCAGAGAGCATAAAAAGTTTTTAACCCAATTTTCGCACATTAGTCCTGTAAATATTATATTAATTATAATTTGAATCAGATTCATCAATTAGTTGCTAATTTCACTCCTTGATCTTCTCACCTGTTATGCAATAAAATAGTAAACCAGTCGGCTCTCCATTGTTTGTCATCAAACGGTAGAAGTTGATATTGCTCTGATCCGGACCAGATGAGAACATCATTACATGTGTGGCCGGAGCTCCGTCTTTTACAGCGTCTTTGGTAATACTTAAAATACTGCTTCGTTTTATTGATCGCTTCAAATGTTATTGAGGCCAACTTGGCGTTGGTCTCCAGATGGCCACGAAATTGACAAACGCTCTAAATGTCGAGGCCCAGTATACTGATACTTGATGAGGCAATGAGGGATGCTCTCGAAAAACGGTGGTTCGACAAATGGGGATTTGATCAATCATTGATGAATCAATTGTGAAATCATTGATGTGCAGGATGTGGAGTCCTGGTAAAAACCTTCAAGATCGACCAGTATGCTCCACCCAGCTAAAAAGCTGGTGATCCATTGCATAAACTCTCGGTAAGCCCAAAGGAAGGAAGTTTCGAAAGAAGCCCTTTGTGCCATACACGATCGAAAGTTTTTGCCATATCCAGACAAATTGAGAGTACTTCTCCGTTGCTTTTAACAACACCTATATAATATAAGATCAAAAACCAACGGTATAATAGAAGATCAGCAGCCGATCGACCATAGTGAAAACCATATTGCCGAACATTGATCAACTAGCGGTCCTCAACGTAAGTTAGGAGCTGTCGGTTATTGTTGTTATCCATTATATTAGAGAGAAGAGAGGTAATAGCGATAGGTCTGTAGTTGGCTGGGTCCGTGCTATCCTTTTTTAGAGATCGGATTAACAAGGGCACACTTTCATGAGACTGGGACTACGCCTTTAGATAGGAGTACCGAAATAGACACATTAGCACTGAAGTTAGGGGCACATGTTCGTAGCACCAATAGAGAAATGGCATCCGGCCTACTGGACTTATGAACGTCCAAGGAAAATAGAGACACTAGGATATTTTTTGGTGAAAAAATATTTCTGGCATAAATAGCGAAGGCACTACGTTTTTTGTCATAATAAGTCATCATTATATAATATTGGTTTTTAAATATTTTATTAACGGCCCACCATGTTGAGTATGTAATCTATGCGTTCTGTAATAACTGTTGATAATAACAGTTCTAACTTATACCTTTCTCAAGAACGAAGGTACAGAGGTTGATCTAACCATAGCTGCTTCGAGTAAAGTATGGTAAGGCCTGGCCCGTTGTTTCCTCTACTTATAGATCAAATATAAACAGTTTTGTGAAATTGTAAGGTACATTTCAATTATTTTAACCACGTCTCTATTGTTTGCAGGTAGTATTCAGGAAAATAAGATATATAAATATAAGAAAAGCCAGGGTCTAGTTAGATACCTTCCAACTCATCTATTGTAGTATATTTTAATTCCACAATCTTGTGAATCATTCTAGGCTCCATGATTATCAATCAAATCTTATTTAGGTATTTATTTAGCTGGGCACATAAATATTCATAAACTCTTGAAGTTGCACGCACGCATGTTAAGTTAATTTTTGTTTATTATATATTACTGAAATATTTAGCGAATGTAAAATTAAAATGTATGTATGTAAAAAAATGTCAGAATTTTTTATTTTAATCAAAATGGTTAAAATATGGCTTTGAGGTTCACTGTCCCATTTCTGGCATTAAAAAAACATTTCTCGAACCCAAAAATACTCATAAAATTTTACGAGAATCGCTGAATAATGTGGCCATCTAGTAGGGGAAAACAGCCAAACAACCAGACATCCAAGTTCAAGCAAAGTCACTACGGTTTTCGTTATAACAAGTCATCTATCATCACATAATATTTGACAATATTGGCTAGTCAATGTCAAAATTACGATCATTTGACTTTAAATATATCATGAACTATCCTAACCAGAGATACGCAATTTGAGGATAGAGTCCATAGAACTGAGTCCAGTAAAAAACAATTCTAACTTATCCTTGTCCACAACGAAGGTGCAGGGTTTGTAATCTCCACACCTGCTTCGAGAAAAGGATGGTAAGGCCTGGCTTGTTGTTTGCTCAACTTATACTATGGATATAAACAGTTGTATAATTATAACGTATATTTCAATTATTTTAACCACGTTCTGATCGTTTGCAGCAGCAGATTTCACGAACATATGAAATATAAGTATTAGAAATCACCCAAGGTATTTATTTTAGCTGCCTTCCAAATATTCATTGCAGTATTTTTTATTTCCACAGCCTTGCGAACTATTATTAAGTTATTAAATTAATGTTATTGATTCATTTTCTTAATATTTATTCACAAATTCCTGAATTTGCACTCATATTGTGTATTATTTTGTCTATTTTAATTGGATTCTTATACTCGGGGTATTCTCGGGAAAACAATATATTATTTAACAATAGATTATTTTAAACATTGTTGTTTTATTGAGTACTGTCCTTGTTTTTTTCTATTACGATAATACTTTCACAGTATGATTTATTAATCTCCATATCTTGCCTCGTTTTCATCATATTATTTATAGGTTTTACTAAGAAATACTTCGTTGTGTGAAACCAGGATTCTTTACAAAAGAATTTGAGTTGAGTGACGTCATCATCTTAATTAAGGATGATTAATTAATCACGTAGCACTCAAAAGACGGAGGGGAGCTTTGGAAAAATAACACGAAATATTATAAAGTAAATTGTAGTGAGATATTACGTGTATTTATATTTTCATTGAATACAAGACAGAAACAATCTGCAATCTTGCAAACAAATGGAACAATTAATTCAGATAGTATCCATATATAGAGAAAATATAAAAGAATCGTTGTCTATAGTTTAAAACCTTACCACTTATAACCAGGGTAGAAAAAATTGGTAAAAACGCAACATGATTCATAGACGCGCCCTGATTAGTTCGAAACACAGAATAGTTATCATTTTATCTATATTACGTTTTGGATAGTACGAGTGCTTTCTATTATGTACGGCACAAGCCTCAACGTCTTTTGAAGATGTAATTCTCAAAAGATTATACAAAGTGGAACACTAGACTCTCGACTCTTTACTAAGTAGCAAATGAAGTCGGTCTCAAACCTTTTTGCTAAGACCCCGAATTTTAAGAAATTAAAATTGTTCTTAAACTTGTTTTTTTTTTTAATTTTATGACGTTTACTTACTGCGGTTAACCAAGAATCTTAGTACAGTTTGAATAGTTTGGAAATTTACCAATGAAGCTCTATGATATAAACTTAAAGCTTTTAGAAATAGACAATTGTTTAGCATAGAAATTGGTTCATTAGTAGTGTTTTTTTAGTAGTAGTAGTAGCAGTAGCAGTAGCAGCAACAGTAGTAGTAGTATTCTACATTCTTTATATACTTAGATGTCACCATCCCGACACGGATGACTTTATATACAATGCCAGATTCCTTAAGGCAGATCGCGCCAACATACTCGTATCAAATTAAATTGAAATCCATTTAGTAGTTTTCTTGTTTTGTAAATATAGTCCAAATTAGTTTTTTCTTTTCTTATTCAAATAAATATAAAACAACGTGATCTATATGCAGAGAGGGGCAAAAATATATACATATCAAATTTCATTTCATTTAGTAAATGTTATGTTTTAAAAAATAATAATAATAATACATATTTTAAGATTATCTACCTTCTTATATATATATTTTAAATGGTCCTTATAATATTTTTTTATTCTCAGTTCAATTGCATACAGAATTCTCAAACAGATGTAAGTTAATAAATTTCGTAATTCCGGCCGTCACTTTTCTGTGAGATATAGAGCTCGTGATTTGATGTAACAATTTGATTTTTTTTATTATTCTTAAACCTGTCCCTGTTTGAGTTGAGTCCTATCCGTCTGGAGTTGAGCTAATGAAACATTTTCAAAAAAAAAAGTGATAAGTTTTAAAACTTTATCCGAAATGGTTAAAATATATTTTTTTAGGTTCACAATGCACCGTGGGTATGAAGCGATCGCTGCCAGGCTGCTTCAAGATTATTTATTTAATATTGTGTAATGTATTTATGTTATTTAGAATTTAAGGAAAAAAAAAAAAAAAAAAAACAAATCATGACAATCCCGCTGAGTTTCTGTCGCCAGCTCTTCTCAGGTCTGTGGAAATAATTTTCCGAGCTGGTGGTAGCTTTGACAATGAAAAAATGTTTTGTATGAAACTTATTTTCAATAAAGATTTTTGATTTGATTTGATTCACAATCAACTTATTTAGGGCATAAAAAAACATATACTTATTGAATACAACAAAGCTGACAGAATTTTAGAGAGATAGGAATCGCTGAGTAATGCAACCATCCAGTAGAGAAGAACCACCGGACATTCGCACATCCGCCGGACGAGAATAATTTACCCCAGTTTAAGGGAAGGCACTACGTGTTTCGGCATAATAACTCGTCTGTTACATTATATTTGACAATGTTAGCGAATAACAGTATTTTGACTTTAAACATTTTACGAACTGCCCTATGTCCTATATAGAAATGTGTATTTTGAGGATCTGTCCGCTAGTCCATAGAACGGGGTCCAATAGGAACTGAAGGTAAGTAAAATTATAACTTAACTTGTTAGAATTTCTCTTATATACAACGAAGGCACAGGGTTTAAAGTCCTTACAAACGAAGTTTTGTTTTTTCAAAAAAATCCTTGGAATTTTATACCGGGAACAATCTTAGGAAAAAAATTATAAATATAATTTAACAATTGATAATTAAAAAGATTCTTTAAAACATTGAAAAAAATATATTTCAAAAATTTTATAGATGCGTGACTAACATGTGAATAGTAAAAATAAATCTCCATTTTTCGGGATCAAAACACAGGGTCATTACTAATACTCGTAAGTCAGCTTTATCCTCCGTTCCGTTTCTAAAAAACATTCTCATGGTCTGTGGTTCTTAACCGCACCTAAAACACATATTATTTAAAAATTAGGGAGCATCTGTATTTAGGTTAATTGAAACAATATATAATAAAGCTTAAAATCTGTACGTTTAGTAAGAATAACATTAAGTGTTTAAAAAAGTTACCATCTACAATCACGCATTACTGAAAATTTCCTGAAGATGAAAAGTATATATATATATAATAAAGCTTAAAATCTGTACGTTTAGTAAGAATAACATTAAGTGTTTAAAAAAGTTACCACCTACAATCACGCATTACTGAAAATTTCCTGAAGATAAAAAGTAGTTTTGATTGTTCAGGCTTGGAAGTTTGAAACCTAGATCAGCTATAGTAAGTAGATACTACTTACACATAACTCACTTCTTATTTTTCTTTTACAGAATTTCGTAGACTGACAAATATCTGGTATAAGCCTAAACTATTATTTTGTAGCTGTAGGTGAAGAAAAAATTAAATAATTTTGTAATGCAAAGATAACAATTTGAAAATATGGACCTTTTATATGTAGTTTATTTATATATAGGGGAGACCGGGGATGGTTGACCAATTTTCAGTTTTTATTGCTTTAATGATTATTTTTGTGAAAAGCAATTCCATTGATAGTGACACTATTCAGCTCTAGAAATAAATTACAATAAGCTCGATACCTATTAAAACATAGTATATAGGCTCGATTTTATAGAACGGGAAAAACGAGTCAACCTACCCCGTGCCTGGGGCAGGTTGACTTGTCACTAGGGGTAAGTTGACCTAAGAAGTAATGAGTACCAAGACTACGAAGGAACATCATCATCATTTTTAAGAACATCTTCAACAACATTCATCTTTTTCGTGGGTAGTTGTACAATAAACAACACGTACTTTTTTGTCTTCCGTTTTTAATCTTTTTTTAAAATATAAAATAAAATATAATACCACATATTGGGCTTTAATAAATGTTCTAATAAGAATCCTACATACCTGGCGTTAACAAATTTCCAATACAAATAGTTCTCACATACACATCATCACTAATGGATCTGCAAAAATCGGAACAGCTCAAATAATTCTATTAACTTAAACTTATTAAATAAACATTTCTCTACTCCTGCTATAGAATTTTCTCAACAACGCAAGTCTAAGACAATTCAAAAACTAAAAGATGCCACCCCACCTATCTGTGATCCTCTCTTTTTGTTCCAGGAAGTAACGGAGGGAGATGTTAAGAAGTCTCTCTTATCCATTTCTTCTAAAGCGATAGGGCATGATAATATTAGTAGAGATATGCGTATCCCCTTAATTGATATCCTTCTGCCCATTATCACTCATATCATAAACTTTTCCTTACACACTAATACCTTCCCTACGGCATGGAAAAATGCACATGTCATTCCCTTACCAAAAATATCAAACCCTACCACTCCTTCTCACTATCGACCTATATCGATACTCCCTATCCTCTCCAAGGTTCTTGAAGACTTAGTTTTCAAGCAACTTTCCGACTTCCTTTACAGTAATAATCTTTTAAGTCCTTTCCAATCCGGTTTCCGACCTCACCATAGTACCAGCACTGCATTACTGAAAGTAACCGATGATATCCGTTATGCTATGGACAACAAAGAACTCTCCATACTTGTTCTTCTTGATTTCAGTAACGCTTTTAATTCAGTGGATTTTGACGTAATGCTTAATATTCTTATAACTTACTTCATATCTCCATCCGTTATTGACTGGTTTAAAACATATCTTTTCGGTCGTCAGCAGATTGTGAAATCTAATGAGCATTCTTCTGATTGGATGAATCTATCTGCTGGGGTACCACAAGGCGGCGTCCTATCTCCATTACTCTTTTCCATTTTCATAAATGAAGTTTCCAAGATTATATCTTCCAACTACCATCTCTATGCAGATGATTTACAGCTATATAGACATGCCAAATTATCTGACCTAGCAGAGGCTATTGATGCCATAAACATCGACCTTGAAAAGATTCACTCTTGGACGCAAGACTATGGCCTATTACTAAATCCTTTTAAATCGCAGGCCGTAATAGTAGGTAGCAGAAAACTACATAGCAAAATCGATTTTAGGACTCTCCCTTGCCTAGTCTATGATGGAACTCCAATACCATACCTAGACAATGCAAGAAACTTAGGACTTATTATAGACTGTCACCTAAGTTGGGTAGCTCAAGTAAATGATGTAAGTAAGCGGCTTCACCATTCCATACATTCCCTTAAACGACTTCAAAATTTCCTTCCTCTGAAAACTAAAATTATACTATCACAATCCCTCCTCCACCCTATACTCGACTACGCTGACGTTTGCTAGTTAGATGCGACTAATGAGCTACTTGATAAATTAGATCGACTCCAGAATTTGTGCATTCGTTTTATTTTCGGCTTGCGCAAATTCGATCACGTTTCCGAATACCGCCGTGAATTAAAGTGGCTCCCCATTCGCCTTCGCCGGAATATGCATGTGCTAACACTGTTATATAATGTTTTAATAAATTATGGTCCGACATACCTTCAGGAACGCTTCCAATTATCCTCCCCCAGAAATCGACCTGAACGCTCTTGTGTTGCACCGAAATTTCTGGAAGTGCCAAAATACAATTCAAATTTTTATCTTAAGTCGTTTTCTGTTCTTGCTGCGCAACTTTGGAACTCACTATCTGATTTTATTTATAAAGACTTTCCCACTACTTCTGTTTTCAAGTTTAGACTGAAAAAGCACCTATTTTCACTTTCCTCGCATTAATCGGCATCAATTATTTACTCACAATATATTCATTAGTTATATGTATTTGTGTAGACAGTTGTGTATGTAAGTATATGTAAATATATATATATATATATTTATATTTATGTATATTAGTATATAAGTATATAAAATATTGATATATTAAAGCCATTATGTTATATTTTATTTATGTTATATGTACCTATACCCCATATCAATAAATATTTCCAATAACCAAGGGTTTCTGGCAGAGATCTCTTGCAAGAGATAAGTTATCCTTAGTCTAAATTTTCTTTGTTTATAATGTCTTTGTTTGTAATTTATGGTACAGAAATAAATAAATAAATAAATAAATAAACATTAAACACCGTTAAGAACCTATCGGTCCACCTTCAGTCTAAAATAGTTTTTGATAGTCCTTTAGTCTAAAATAGCCAAAATAGTATTTATAGTGAACACGTTGGAAAACGAAGAACGGAAGGACCATATTGCAGAGGCCGAGATAGCAACTGCGACTGTCACCAGCGAAACCTCGGTCAGCAGTCGTCATTTTTCCCAATTTTTGGTGCCAAGATGAGCTATTACTCTATCAGCAATGTGAACCGTTGTCAGTCCTGTTTCATCTACATTCCAAATATACCCTGGGCTTACATTTAAACGTAGGTAAACGGTTCTTAGGTAATCAAAAAACAACTGCATGTTGTTTTTGTTGAAAGAAGTGGCTCGAAATAAACTCGTAGCTTGAGGAGATCGAATAGAGAGAATAGAATGACGTTTAAGCAAGCTCCCTACCCAATCTTTATCAGCAATCTGTTTTTTATCCCATGATTCAGGAATAGATTTTTTTTTTTTTGCAAATTCATATGCAGATTTTCGGAACTCGTAAGGCGTTAATCCATAATAAACATCAGCAGCTCCCTTATGGGCAATTTTCTGATGCATGCTCTTCCTTGTCACTGAATATTTGTCTATTTTTTATGTAGCCAACGCTTTCCAAGGTCAATTGAAATCTAGACAGTCCGGGAGTGCATACTTTTGTTTTCATATTTACTACATGGCGATATTTTATATGGTATAGCAAATTCTTTTGCTGGAATTGATACTTCGGCGAAAATAACTTGTCGACATACTCTCTCCAGTATGTCTTTACGTCGATTTGACTTTCGTTTATAGATTCGCATCGTTCTAAACTGGAAATGTTAGGTTAAGAACAATAATTTTTATACCAATTTATATCTAGTATATCCAAAATTGTATGGGGCAGGTTGACTAGATAGTCAACCAACCCCTTTACAAATGAGTCAACCAGCCCCAAACGACCTAGTAATTTTTAACTACGTGCCAAAACCTTAAAATGGTGTCGTAATTAAAAATAATACGGAAGCATACAAAGTTCGGAAATCAAACATTCGTATTAAACAGTTTGACAAGCAATCAAAACAAAATGAAAAGAGTTATAACAAATAGAATTAAGACAAAAATAGTTACTTAAGTGTCTTGTTTTTGAACAATAGGCTCTAGCTGACAAACGGTTTGGGTCTGCTCCGCGGTTTTTCTGATGATTGTGCGCGGGGGAATAATGGATACGCTCACCTAGTCGATCTTTGCAAAAAGTTTGCCTAACTCGCGTTTTTGACAATTAGTCTACCTGCCCCTAAGTCAACCAGCCCCGGTCTCCCCTAAATATTTCAGCGTGTATTAGGGGAACAGATTTATAAAACTCATTATGTATAAACAGCCTTTTACTTCAGAATATAGTTTTATTATTAGAAAAAAAAAGATAATGTTAATTGCTGATGAGAGTAGATTTTTTATTTGCGATGGAACTTGAACGGACAGACGAAGTCACCAACAACAATTAGTGTATAGATAGCCTTCCTCAACAAAAAAGCTATTAAATCTAAATTTGATTTTCAAATCAGACTGATTCCAAATCTCAATTAAACTTAATAATTCAAATAATATCCATATTAAGAGAAAATACAACAAAAACTATAGATATAGTTTAAAACCCTACCTCTTATCATCACGGGGCGACGAAAATGCTAAAAACATTACTTGATTGATAGACACTTATTAATTTGAAACACAGAATAGTTATCAATTTATTTATTTATAAGTATTACGGGGTAGATATTACGAAAGCTTTCTATTATGTATGACACAAGCCACGTCTTGAAGATATACTTCTCAGAAGATTGTGCAAAGTGGACCGCTAGATACTCGATTCTTCACTACGGGAACAAAAGAGGTCGGTCTCAAACCTTTTTGCTAGGACCCACAATTTTGTTTTTTTAAATTGCATGATATTTCCCATACCTTGTTTAATCAAAAACCTTAGTAAAGTTCGGATATTATGGAAATTGTTAAATGAAACTCTACGATCTGAACTTAAAACTTTTAGAAAAAGAATATTGGTAAGCATAGAAATCAGTCCGTTACTAGTAGTTTTATTGATCTTAGATCGAATCAATAAAAGATGTCAAATAAATAAAATTTGTAATTGTTTCATAATTTTAGATTCAATCCATAAATTTTAAATTAATATAGAATAAAAAATACACCGTCACGGGAAGGTATTAAACTTGCGATCTCCAAGAAACTGAATCGTCACCCTACCACAATTAGTAAAACTTTTAATAGTAGTAGTAGTAGTAGTAGTAGTAGTAGCGGTAGTAGCTCAATAGCTACCTTCTACATTCTATATATACTTCGATGTCACCATTCCGATATGGATAACTTTATGTACAATGCCGGATTATTTTGGGCGGATAGCGCCACCATATCAAATGAAATTTAAATCCGTCCAGTAGTTTTAATCTGTTATATACAGTTGATGTAAACGATTTTATAATTCAATGTTAAAACAATACAAATAATATAAATAATAATAATAAATATTTTGAGATCTATCTTCCTATATCTATGTTTAATAGTCAAAATAATTAAGTTTTATTCTCACATAAATTTCACACAGAACTCAAAAAAAGACACTAGTTAAATAAGTTTCACAATTTTGTAATATCCGCCGGCACTCTCGCAGGGTTGACTTTGTGTGGAACAATTTAAAGAGTTAACGTGAAACACTACAATGAACAACAACAATAACATCATATTTTATTATATAAAGCGCAATTACAATATCGTTTTTGAAAGGAAAGTCCAACTTACAATTCCAACTTCAGTATACTATTATTTTGTGAGGTACAGAGATCGTGGTTTGATGTGACAATTTGCTTCTTTTTTGCTATGTTTAAACCTTGAGTTGAGTCCTATCCCCCTTGAGTTAAACAAATGAAAAATTATTTTGAAAAAAAAAAAGAGACTCTTTTAGGTTCACAATCCCCTTATCTCTGGCATTAAACAAACCATACATTTGTCGAACACAAAAACACTTATAAAATTTTACGAGAATCGTTGGATAATGCAGTAGAGTAGATCTAGTAGAGGAGAACAGCCGGACATCCGGACATCCACCGGACGAAAATAAATTGACCAAGTTGAAGCGAAGGCGATAGGCGATTCATGATAGGTAATCTATCACATTATATTTGACAATGTCAGCGAGTCGAGATCAATAAAAAGTACCTAGTTGTTTGTATTTAAATATTTGGTAAACTGCCCTTTGTCCTACGTAGAAATATGAATTGTGAAAATAGCGTCCATAGAACTTTGTACAGGAAGAGCTACAGGTAAGAAAAATTCTAACGTAACGTTACATATTATTTTTGTTACTTTCAAAATAATCCTTGGAATCTTATACCGGAAGCATAATCAGGAACAATTATATAGTATAAGTTAACAATACGTTATTAAAAATATTTATTCAAACGTGAATTTCTATTTCTCGGGGATCTAACATAACACAGGGTCACACAATTAATAGTAAATAATCTTTTCTCTGTTTTGTTTATGCAAAACCACTCCCGAGTCTTGTGGTCCTTACCCTAAAATACATATGATCTCAAGATTATGAGCATCTGTATTTAGTCCAATTAAAACTCTTGGTAAACCTTACCTATCTATTGGCATGCATTACTTAAAATTTCCTGAAGAAGAAATCTAGTTTTGATTGTTCAGGCTTGGAAGGCTTGAGACCTAGATCAGATATAGTATATATAACATATATTTTTATTTCTTTATTTCCTTTTTTAGACTTTCATATATTGAGAAATATTTAGGTATTAATCTAAATAACTACTTTTAAATGTGTCTGTATTAACAGAGAACTCTAGAGTTTATTATTAAACATTATTATTAGTAGGTTTAAAACCCTTTCGTTTTTAATTAAGGTAGAGGAGGGAAAAGCAACAGAATTTCCGACAACTAAAACAAATAAATCAATTATAACTGTAGAAATTTATATAGTTTGTTTTTTTATAATTAAATTTTACCCTATATGTAAATAATTGAGATGAGCGTAAGCGAAGCTCTTAACCCTTTGGGAGACCTTTTTTGTGCTTAGTTGTTTCCAGAATGTGACGAGATAATTAGCTAAAAATTTTCTCATGTATTTTTGAGCCGAAAGCGGATGTTATAGCGAAAACAGATTGAAAAAATGTTTAGCCATTCAAAAGTCATTTAAAAAAAAGAAAAAGGAGAGGGGCTCAGGTCAACACCCGCCGCGCACGGTTGGCAGATCCTAGATAGGTATAAGATAGCAATAAGAAATTCTTATTACAACTAACCACAACAGACGTCTATCTAAGATCCAATGAAAAATATTATATTTTTTTACTACATTAAAATTCTCCGCTTAAGAGACATTAACTTTTTCATTGATATAATGGATATATTTCATTCATATACAAATATTTTAAGTTTTAAGTTTTCGATCTCGTTAGAATATTTTTTGTAACTAAATTGCCTTTGTTTTTGTTCATTTATAGACCAAATATTTTTTTTGTTATCCTTATTCTATGGCCAGGCTTGAAATACTGCATGGCTCAATTGATCAATCCCGATTTCATTGAGGACAAGTTGGCTTTACTCTCCAGGTGACCACTAAACCGACAATTGCTCGAAATGTCGAGACCCAGTATATTGATACTTAGTGAGGCTTTGTGTAGACTCGAAGATACGGCAAAGGGTTTTTTTTAGTAGTTAGATTATACTGAACGAGGTTCAGTTCAGCCATCTATCTACGAGTACATAAACTCTCGGGAAGCCCATAAGAAGGAAACTTCGAAAGAAGCTTCTTATGAAATACACGATCGAAGGCTTTTGCCATTTCCAGACTAACTGCCAGACACTTTCCATTGCTTTCAATAACTACAGCCCAAATGTGCGACCCGTGGGTCCGCTATAACACATTTTTTAGGGATCGCATGGACAAAGCCCCGCTTTCATGAGATCGGTACTATCTATATATCTTTAAGGTAGGAGTACTAAAATAGACGCTGTGGTATTGGTCAATTCGGTCAACTCAAGGGGACATTTTCATAGCATAATTGAAATACCATCTGGGCCACTCGATTTATGAACGTCAAAGAAAAAAAGGGATTTTCGGATGATTTTTTACTGACAAACTATTTTCGACATTAAGCTGGGACACCTCGGGATGATAGGCAGTGGCTACCCCCATTCGTCCAAAGTCGAATTTGAGGTAAAAAGAGTGCCCAAGAGATCGGCTTTCTCTTTTGCCGTGTGAGCTCGAGAGTCATTCTAAGTGTGAAATAGCGGAAAGGTTGGCTGGTAAAAGTTTACCAGGGTGGCTTTGGAAATCGCCCAGAAAGCCAGCTGATCAGAAAACACAAAACGCGATGCTTTTCTCGGACAGTAACAAATACGACGTAACAGATACGACGAGTAGCCCGAACAAAACCCGAGAATCATTCTCCCGATTTTGCTCGGGGAGTGGTTCTCCCGCTTCGTCAAAGTTGGTATCATCCTGAAGTATATTTTTAGAGGCATCGCTTTCATGTTCAGCGGCGGCGGTGGGGGTTAATTTTCCGGATTCTCTCACTTACCGACGGAACATAACCAAATGTATTTGGTTACTACACGTCGATCTTCCGCGAAGGGATGGTCCTTCCCCAGATGAGGCAGCCTAATACGAGCATCAGTTAAATAACTAAAGCTAGGCATTACCACCACGAAAGTAGTAGTATGATAAATGCATTCGCACAAACAAATTCCCAATTTTGATTATATTGGTCTATACCCAATTAAAATCGATAGAGTCCTATAAAATTGTATATTTTAATAAGATCTACAAGAAGTCTGCGAGAGTATGTCTATCTATCTATCTATTCATCATGAGCACTTGGCCAGTTTTTAATAGAATGGGTTTCTAGTTTTGGTCCATTTTCACAAGATGGGAAGTAAGAAAAACTGCTATTCTTTAAATTCTAAATTCCTTCAGGATCATTATAAAAGTTTTGACACTATCCCTTAATGCTACTATTTTGTTTCTTACATTCATTATCAATAATGCAATAAATCTCTACACTATATCCTGCCTGCAATAGAGCCAATTGGGCATAAGCTAGTATTATATAAGCTAAAACAAACAATTCTCCACAACAATATAAATAATTAACCCTGTTCACACATAATTTGTAAGGTATTATAAGCGTAGTGGAATATGTAATAGTTTTCAAGTGGGTAAGCAGAAAATCTGTAATTCATGAATTTACTCCGGGTTCAAATGTTTAATCAGACCATTTTCCCAAGACCGTAAACAAACTCTTTCTGTTTAAATTGTATTAATTATCTGTGCCATTTATATTTACTTCATTAACTTTCTATAACATATATAAAAGTGAAATGACACTTATGGGCCCATTTCATTATCCAATTGTCAGCGCACTACTTAACCCCAAAAATCCTAATCTAACTCACCAACAAACTTTGCACAATGCGATATTAATATCCTAGTTGAATAAGCACTTGACAAATTGGATAATGTCTGATTTATTTAGATTATTATGATGAAATTTCAGACAGTTGAAAAGCTACCAATTATGAGTCACTTAATCTTGGACGTAAGTTTCATTTAAGTGTGTAATGCTAAGAAGGGTTTTGGAATATCCCTCCCTTGAGAAACATTTAGGACATCAAATTTGTGTAGGCACTACTTCATTTGCAAAATCATAAATATACAATTTTGTAAACATTTGCATTTAAGATGGGAATTGTTCAAAACTATCAGGAACATATATTTCTGTATATGACAGAAAATATTTCAAGGGTTTATAAAATATCCTGTCTAGTTAGCCATAGCTTATTATGTGATACCTAATTATAGATGTGATGTGATGTGATGTGATTATGTGATGCCTAACTATAGGCAAAACACCATTTATGTAATTCATAAACAAATTACACAAAAAAATTACCTATATTATTACATACGTAATATAAGCTCACATAAAATATTGTCTCAATTTATTTCTAACGCACAACGTATTCTTTATTTTGCAAAATCTTTGCAAGACTCTTCTACTTTTAAAATACGTTCAATTGTTTCTTATCGTATATCGCAGGCCTTATTTATCCTTATAACAGTCCTTACAATTTCTGCTCATATCACTTGAAACATGGGTTGTGCGTACTGAGATTTAAGTCATCAACTCTATAATACCGCCAGTAATAAGCTAGCGGTGTGAAAGAGAAGGAGCGATAATGGGATCATAACGCGCTCGTTCTTTCATAGTGTCTTGACTCTTGAACCCTGACAACGACCTCGATGAGAAAAACCGCGTAAGGGTTGGGTACTTGTAACATATGTCAAAAATACGAGCGTTGTTAGTTCTTAGCTCCTCCAACTCGTCATTATTCAGTAACGATAATTTATAAAAAAGATAGTAGACTATTAATACATATTAAAAGTCCAATTATATACAATAAATGTAATTTATAATAAAATAACGTTATTTAAAAATTTTTGACATTGTTATTTTAGAAAAGTTCGTTTTTTTTATTACTAGACACTGGATCCATGCCTTATATATTATGTTACTAATATCTTAATAATTAATATTAAAATTTAAGGCCTTTACTTCGAAAAGTTGTTATAGTTATTAGATTAGTTATAAGAGCACACGACATCTATACATCACGCGATAACCGACATTTTATTGTAATGATAATTGATTAAATTGTATTTTTAACCAAAATATATATCTTCAGAATTAGACAATTATAATCGTGATCAATAAGATTTTCATTTTTCGCATTTATCGCAAACGTACAGCACGGTTTATTTGTATTACATAAAATTAAATTCTTTCGTCTTTTTTTATGCTATATACTATTTGATATCAGAAGTTATCCAAGCAAACGAGAGTAATCAAAATTGTTGTTCAGCCACGAACCCCAAACACAGAATAAAAAAAATCAAAAAAAGGTTCCATTAAAACCGCTTTTTCAATATTCAGCAGGTCGGTTAACGAGGTATTGAGTTGAAGTGGGTTTATTTACATAGGTATAAACCGTATCGCGTATAGGTGATTACCGTGATGCCACGCTCTCACGTGATCCAATTGGTAGACCTTTGCTTGGCTTCAACCCTTAACAGTATTATTATATATATGTATATTTATTTAATGCTATTGCATACAAAAAAGTATAAAAAGATTTTTATTGCGTTCAATATATTCAAACATGAGGTAAATGATGTACCAAGTTATTGTTAGTTTGTAGTTATTATCCAATTGAAACTGCTATCTGCTGTCAGCCCGTAAAATAATAACACGTATAGAACTAATTTCATCCTAATATAATTATAACTCACCACTCTGTTTTGCGCCGTACGAAATTGTATGAAGTCGCGGCAATCTAATACCAACTGTGAAATTATTGACGAATCGCGGGTTCGATCTCCGACCGGACATACTTAATACATCGATCTCTTGGCGCCAAAGGGCAACATGGCGTGAAAATTATGCATATTTTATAGAAATTCTAACCAATGAGGAAGTGTGATCCACAATTCGATAAATCTTTGCCCAGCAGTGGGACATTCGCAATTTTTTTTAACATGATTTTGCAAGGATTAGATTAATTATTTATTTGAAAAATCTTATAACCTGAAATTGAAAATGTCAATTAAAGTTTAAATAAACAATACTATTTATTCCTAACTAATATTCTCACACCAGTCCTGTAAATATTAAATTAGTTATAACTTGCAGCAGATCCAGCAATCAGTTGATAATTTCACTCCTTGTTCTTCACCTGTTATTCAATCATGGTATTAGTAAAGCCTGTAGCTTTGAGATTATTGTTAAACATGGTTTAAATTAGTTGCGAGTAAATGTCAGCAATGCGTGAACAGGAATCTACATGATGCAATTTTTCTATAATAAATATTTGTATATTCAAATTATAAATATATTATTCATATAACTTTATATTTAATATCACAGATTTTCACAGCCCCGATATTTATTATAAAATGTAAACAAATAATTGCTCGTTAAAATAATACTTTTAAAAATATATCAATGCAACTATTAAAATCTCTTTTGATTAATAAATTCCTCGAGTGAACTTATTTCCTCAGTTGATATACCTACTAATGAAGTCCTTTATTGATTGTGGTAGCACAACTTTTTACCCTGTATCACTGTTACCCTACTTCACTCATACCTTTTCTAAAATGTCTTCATAAAACTCCGTACATTAACTATGTAAACAATTGTCCAGAGGCAACATAAATGTTCCATAATAAAGTTTATCACAACACTTATACAGATTGACGATGCAATAAAGTTCAAAGTTCAAAACACAATTTTTTTATTAGCATTCATAATATAATTAATACATCGGTGGTTATGTTACTTCTATCGGCGATCTCTGTAGGATCTATGTGAATCACGCTCACGACTACGCCCGCGAGAACGCTCCGATGTCCGCCATAGGAACTCATCTACTGACCGTTCATATGATCTTTTATCATATACTAGCACTGAGCGAGGGTAATCGGGCATGTCATAATAACGCGGTGGCGGCGGCGGTGGTGGCAACCCATCGTAAGTTGCAAGACCACCACTGAAACCAGGGGGTGGTACGTATGGTAATGGAGGTAGCTGGTGATGCATGGAACGCATGTACTCTGCAACATAGGCTTCAGCTGCAGCAGATCCACTGTTGTTATAACTCTCCCTGTTACGAGTAAACCATGATGGTAAGCGATCTCGCATATAAGGTGATGGTGATCTACGCTTGAATGCAGCAGATCCTAATCTATTTCTTGGGGAAGTGAAGGCCTTTCTTCTATTTCTTGCAGATGAGCTCATACGGTTTCTGTAACCTGAGCCTCTAGCAGATAATGGTGCTCTATATGTTCTGTAGCTGCCACCACTTTTCAAATAACCTTTTTTGGAGGCCTCCTTTGATTTTCTTAATATTGGGGTCATTTCTATACCTTCATCCTCAGGAAATAGCCTACATAGTTCCTCAGCAACCTTCGGTTCTATTTCTTGACCATCTCTGCCAATTTTTACAGGTTTTCCTTCATTCCAGGGATTATAGAGATGTAATGTACTACTGAACGACAGTTCTTTTCTACATATCCAATCAACTTTAAACACTCCATCTAATACTTTTGCCGAGAGGCCAGGTGGTAACACCCAGGATATGGAAGGAACATCTCTACGGGACTCACTGGCAAGACGTGCAAAACCTGCAAATTTGCCACTTTCTTTTACTGAAAATATTAGCAATACATTTCTTGATTCTCTGTATGCTTGGTTTAAATTGGCTTCATTTTGTGGCAACGTAGACCATACTCCCTTCGCTTTTGATAGAGTAATATTTTCAGAATTATTTGATTTTATAAGAAAAAATCTAGTGTCTCTAAATAAATAATTTAGTTTTGTCATGTAATCGTATGTCTTGATTTTAGTATTAGTAGACGGAACGCATCGTCGTTTTGTTTGTATAGGAGAGTGGCTTACAGACTTTGTACGTTTACGGTTCGTAGTACGTTTTGATTTCTCGGTACTAACAGAACTTATGCTTGGCGTGCTAGAGTCACTCGAAGAAGAACTCGATACTTCGCTACGAGTATCATAATCCTTTCCTTCCTCTAACTGCTTTAATTCTTCTCCAATTTCAGCTTCGACTTCACCAACGCCAAGATTAACAGCGTCGGTGTTATTGGACACCTCCATTTTCAATGTATCACTTAGTAGTTACGATGTCTTTTACAAATGTGAAATGAGTTATTAAAAATTTAGTATAAGCCACATTTCACAAACAAAATATTAGTTTTATACTCAAAAACGATAAGTATTAGATGTAAACTTATATTAGTACAAAGACAATCAATTTAATATTAAATAAAAAATATTTGACATATACAATTGAATACAGATCACAGAAGTAACATAAAACAATGGAGTATAGACAACCACGACATTTTCGATATTTACTATGGTCAATAAACTCGTGTGTGTTAAACTTGATGATCCAGTCTAGGAATATATAATGTTGTATTGTATGACCTACCTATAGTATTGATAACAAGGATAAAAAATGACCCAATAAAGCAAACGGAACATTTTTGGCTAACCGATGACATTTTAATAAAAAACTTTTAAATATTGGAAGCTGTCCGACAGCTCTCATACGGGGAAAAGATAAAATGACTTGTAAATCTTTAATAAAATTTACACATTATTTTATTGGTGTTTTTGAGTCTCTGTCGTTATGATCTTAGGGATCTAGCGTAGACATAGTATTCTATGTATCACATATAGGTATAGACCACCTATCCTTTATTACATTGCCGCTACAACGTGAAAAACATAATATGCTTAAATTATAATCTATTGTTGTAAATATCTTCATTTTTTTTTGTGCCAAACAAATTTTATAAAATTTTGTCGAAAATTAACGTTATATGAAAAAATATACATATATAACAATTGGTTTCCATGTCATCACAACCTAATCATGATGAAATGAAAACAAATTATTCTGAAATAGCCTACATTTCATGGATGGAAATATGGAAAGAACAGCCCGTATTGCTAAAAAACAAACAAACATTTAATTAGAATTTTTCAAAATATTTAGTTTTATTCTTATCATCATCTTCCTGCCTGTTTTGTTTGCCTGTCCTGTTTTGTTCCTATTTTAATGGGATAAGATTAAAATAGGAACAAAACCGAAGACACCGCCGAAATCGCAGAACATGCTCTCTTTCAGGCCGACACTCTCCAGCTTTTGTTGCCATTTTAACAGTCTACTCTGCATCTCAAATCCATCCTCGCCGACAAGAACAATATTATCAGCAAATAGCATGCACCAGGGTGCCTCTTCCTGTATGTCCAATGTCAGAGCACCCATTATCAAACAAGAAGAGGTAGGGACTCAGAGCCGACCCTTGATGCAAACCTACTGTCACATTGAACTTGTCGGTGTTTCCAGCGGCCGCCCAGACTTGTGTACTAGATCGACTATACATTGCATGAACCAACTCCACATACTTCCCAGGTATACCCTTCTCTTTCAAAGCCCACCATATCACATTACGGGGAACCCGGTCGTATGCCTTCTCGAGATCAACGAACACTATGTGCAGGTTCTTCTGGGCTCGTCTGTATTTCTCACACAACTAACGAAGAGCGAATACAGCATCCATCATACCCCGACCAGGCATAAAACCGAACTGGTTCTTTGGTTAGTTTTGTCCTTATATCAAACTATTTATAGTAGGTGAGTATTTTTGACCTTCAAAGTTTAAACTTCACCGACATTCATATACATTAAAAAATAAAATAAATTTTCTAAAGGTGAACTACTAGGGGCGCCAACAAATCCTCAATTTCGACTCGCTGCGCTCGTGAAATCTTGGGTGCCGTTTGCATATTGAGCGAAGCGAGCCCAGAGTATTGACTCATCGTTTTCCATTGATTTCAATGAATTTCAATATAAATTTTTTAACATAATATTAAAATTATAATTTTTTTTTTGAGTACATTTTTCAAATTTTTTTTTATAAGAACCATCACCTAACGTGTGTCTTTTTGTTTGCAAAGTTTCATAATTTTCCGTCAAGTAGTTTTTGAGCCAATTCGTGACAAAGAATGCAAAAGGTCTCCAGTAAAACGCTCCGCTTACTTCGTTCGCTTCGCTCAATTAAAAAATGTTCAATGCGTATAATGAAACAAATACCTACTATCACCTGATTTATTTTTTTTAAGTTGGTGACACTTGTTTTGAATCGAGAAAAGTTACGAAAAATTAAAGTAGTTTTCAAGTTTTCGTTAGTGTGTTGTGTTTAGATAATTAGTTTAGTTATAGGGCCTCCTAATTTGATAACCATTTTTAAAGGCTTTGTATTGTTAATTGTTTGTTATTGTTTATTTATAATATAATAAAATGCATTATGTGCAAAAATATTTGGATAAACTTCAGGCACCAAAATTAAATAGTACCCCTATGAGTAATGGATATAAAACAAATATATTTTTATATTGTAATTACTATAGCTTTTATTCTCAAAAGGTTAGTTAAATTTAAAGTTTATTAGTGGGATTATTTACACTACTAAAAATTCCAAATATAATCTTTATTTATTTTGTGCTCTAAGTATATTTGTTACTGCAGGTTTTAATGGCGCTCTACGAAAAAAATGTCGACTTTGAACCTTTAGTAGTAGACATAACAAAAGGTGAACAGTATTCTCCATGGTTTCTTGAACTTAATCCTCGCGGTGAAATTCCAGTACTTAAAGTAAATAATTCCATTATACCTGATTCTACCAGAATTTTGAATTACCTGGAGATGTACTTGGACCAAGGTTATTCTATTTTTATTATTATTCTGTATTTGATTTATTTATATCGCTGAACATAATAATTTACAATTTAATTATTTTTTTAGAGACAACACCATTATTGGAGGTTTCCCAAGATCCAAAAGTTATGATGAACATAAAGAAATTTAGAGATCTTATTGAAGCAATACCTGCTGGTGTGATAACTGTTGGATCATTCTTTCATCCGCACCTTAGTGGCAGGCCAAAATTACCTTTTATTTTGCCAGTGCGAGAAGTTCTCAAAAGTATGTTCTTCCATATTAACTACAGTATAATTGGTCGTGCATAGCCCTTATAAATTTATTTGTAGGTGGCGATTTGGGTAATTCTAAAAATTTGAGAAGATTAGCTGATGAAAATCCAAAAGCCAAAAGTATCCTTCTATATAAAGCTGAGATACAAGATAGAAAACATGAAATACTTTCAAATGAGGAAGAATATCTTAAAATTATAAATATTGTTGATGGAGTACTCTCACAGATTGAGGAGCAGTTAGAACATCAGAATGGAGGTATTTATTATATAAGTATTAGAAATATAAACAAAAAAATAATGTGGTATAATAGAAACGTCATATTAAATCTATTGCAGATGGATGGCTATGCTGTGAAAAATACAGTATTGCGGATATACATTTGGCTGTACTTTTACAACGTTTATGGGAACTGGGATTGGATGAACGCTTTTGGACATCTGGCAAACGTCCCTATATTGAAAATTATTTTACTCGTGTCAAACAGAGGGACTCATTTAAAAGGACGATCCCCGGTTTCTCTGTTCATGTTAAAACAATTTTAACATCTCAACCCCCTGTATATATTGCCTCGGCGGGAGTTGTTTCTATCACTGTTGTTATTACCCTGGCATATATATTCAAGAAATTAATCTGGTAAATGGTATTTTAAATATAACTTATAATAAACACAAAAAAGGAGATATCTGTGAAACTATAACTATATGAATCTTGATTCCATTTATTAATATTCAATGTCAGCTTTTTTTTCACTTTTTTATACAAAATATTTATTTTACTTTTTTAAAGTTATATTTGGGGCCAATAGAACTTTATTTTCTAAAAAAGACATATCAACACAGTTATATCTAATTATAAGTATTTACTTTATAACTTTCTTAACACTAAACCTACCGACAATTCTTGTATACCTGTTCCTACCGCACGCAGTATATATTATTATATATAGCCCACACAATTGTTCAACTTCAATATATTATGAGTATTTTAAAAAAAGTGAAATAAAAGATAAGATGAATATTATAATAATATAAAGTATTAATAATCAGTATTATTTTTAATTATGGTACTTAATTTATTTAGATTTTAGAATATTGTATATTACAAATATATATTATGCTTAATCACAATCACTATATTTCTTGTGAATATTAAAATAATAAATCATATATAAAACAATTCTTTAATTAAAACTATCTACATATACCCAATATGTTAAACACCCATACAAAAAGTTAATATATAATTCTTAAAGGCACTAGATATAAATAAAGATATAGACTACTTTGACATACAAAATTTTAAAATTAAACTGGTTTGAGTTACCGAAAACTTTGTTTTAAAGATATTGTGATAACTTTTACATACAAAATTATAAAATTAAACTGATTTGAGTTACCGAAAACTTTGTTATTAAGATATTGTGATAACTTTTACACATAATACTTTAAAATTAAACTGGTTTGAGTTGCCGAAAACTTTGTTATAAAGATATTGTGATAACTTATACATATAAAATTTAAAAATTATTTGGTTTGAGTTACCGAAAACTTTGTTATAAAGATATTGTGACAACTTTTACTTACCAAATTGTATAATTTATCTGAGTTGAGTTACCAAAAACTTTGTTAACTGGTACTGGTATGACTCAGCAAAATCTATGTTAGCTTTGACAACAAAAACATATTAAGGATTGTAATATAAATAATAATTAACAATTAAAATTAATAAATAACAACACCAATAAAACTTAAATTAATATCTTACTTATTTTGTCTCTTCTGTAGGCTCTCCTGATTCTTGATTTGTATTTATTGGCATTCCCATAAAATGCTTGCCATTATTGATAACAGATGCTCTTTTTCTTAGTGGTACATTAGGTGTACTGCTTTTCTCAACATTATATTTAAATAATCCATGTCCCGGCAGATTGGGTAATAAATAGGGTATGGTATACCAAACTCTATAAGTCACGAACCAGGTTAGAATTGCTATGACTCCACTTATGAACTTCTCAACCATAATATGGTAGTACAGTATTGTGGAGACTAACATTACATCCCATAATAGTTGTAGAAGAGCTATGGCTATAAGGAGTGCTCGTACATACGGAGTATATTTATCATATGATGTTTTTAGAACATCTAATTCTTCTGATTTTATACTTTTTAAAGGATTAGACCGAGGCGTCTTGTCATTAAGACTTCTGGAATATTTTTCATCTCTTATAAAATCTTTTATTTTCTCCCATCCATTTATAGCTCTTGCTTCTTCTATCAAAACTAAACTTGAATAAATCAGTATGAAACAATGTCCTGATATGTCAAAACCATTCCAGAAGTGACCTCGTTGTAAACAAGTAACTTTATCAGTAATATTCTTTGAGTTGCATCTACCGTATTTAACTTCTATCACATTAAACAATGTTGTCCATACATACCAGAATAGAGTTGCAACAAAAAGTCTCACTAAATGAGTTACTATAAGCTTTCTTTTACCGCAACATGTGGTATAGGACGTCAAGAAAACATAAGGTATTGTTAAAAACAATGTCCAAAACCATCCAATTTTTACAAAATATTGATTAAATACATTATCACTTCTTGAAAAATAAGATTTTGGAAAGGTAATTACATCAGCTATAAGAGATAATAAAAAGAGAGCTCCTAGATAAACAGCTATTTTTAAATTGGTGTCATAGAATAGTAGTTTCTTACAAATGTGCACAATCATTAGTACTATGATCTCCAAAACCGAAGACGCCTCGCGAGTAGGTTTGTTACCTTTTGACTCTGCCGCATCATTTTGAAATTCAAAATTCATTCGACTACTTTTATAATTTGCTCTGCTAGTCATGTTTTTGTTATTTCTTTCATGAGATTATATTTAGATAAAATTTATAGAGCTTTAGCCACTTCAATTGTCAAAGATTAATTCAGACTTCTAATGACAGCAGACATTTTTTGACATATGAGCACAATGTTGTTTTTTGTAGTTTTTTGGCAATCTGTTTGTTTTGCCACTGTCATGTCTTTATAATAAGCAAAATTAGGGAAGCATTTCGCGGTATAAGGATCACGTTTTAGAAATAAAGGATCAGTGAGGTAACAGGTCGGGTTACATATTAAGTGTATAGTGTAAGTACAGTAACCCCCCTATAACACAGTACTCTTATAACGCGATTTCAGTCCCTCGCGTAACTCGTGTTTTCCCTCATATAACTCGGAGATTTAGGACGCTATATTTCTATTCTATGAAATTTATAATTCTTCTTTACAGTTCATAATTAATTTTGCTTATCTTTGCACATTGTGTTGTTATACAATTAAATAAAATTAAGTTGTTATATATTAAAAAAAAATTAAATGAATTAAGTTCTTCCTAAATATTAAATTTAAATCGCCTTTAACGAGAAAAGTTAAACTTGTATTATTTGTACATAATCCGTTATACGGTTATAAGAATATGTTATACAAGAGTATTCCTACATTGCGTTTTTCTATAACGCGGAACGAACCTTCCGTGTTATAGGGGGGATTACTGTACATTTTTATAAAAAAAAACCTTAAAACATTATTAAACGTAAATGCTGTTACAATTAAAAATAAACAAATACAACGAAACCACTGGTGAGGCTGTCATAGCTAGTAGGGCTAACAGAAGAGACAAAAAATACAACGAAATCTCCTCTTTTTGTGATAGAAAAAGATCTGGCCATCTACGTATGTTCGTACGAAAAAGGCGGGCAACGTAGTAAGGGAAAGAATTCGAAGAAATCCTGTCGGAAAACAAAACGATTTTATCTCGGGAGATGAAGATAGCACCTAGAATCACTTTAAAAGATGACTAAGGACTAGCAACCTATAAGACACATACTAGACATTTTTGATTGAATTGAAGAGCACTTAGGGAATCGGAAATTATAACTGTTTTTTTGTAGTTTCTTTAAAATACTGTATTAAATAGCTCTTTGAATAGCGTATTTAATAGTAGCGTCATTTTCCTGTAAAGATTTTTTAAATTACATTTAAATATTGTCTATGATAGATGCTAACTTCTATATTAAGAACACGTTTAGGTGCATCAGTGAATATCAGGTGGTCCTACAATCGTTTACTAATGATATAAATTTAGTGTTAGGGGTGGGTGAATTTTTCTGATGTCAAGATCAAGACTTTTTTTTTATGTAAAAGGAGGTCAAACGAGCGGGCAGGTCACAGATGATTCGTGATCACCGCCAAACATGAAATCTTGCAACATCAGAGGATTCACAAGAGCGCTGCCGGCCTTAAAGGTACCCATGTCGTACCGAACTGGAAATACCGCCGAAGGGAGTTCGTTCTACATACGATTGGTACGTGGATGAAAGGTCCTTGCGAACCGCACCGTGGAAGATCGCCACGCAACCAGGTGGTATGGATGGTATTGGAGGCGATGACACGCTGTGTGGTGATGAAATTCGGCGGTAGGTATCAGGTAGAATAGCTCATCGGAACCCTCCCCGTAGTAAAAGCTGTAGAAGACGCACACAGAAACAACGTCTGTATGCAATACCAAAGAGTCCTGCCGTTCGTAGAGTACCGGGTTCCCGATAATCTAAACGGCTCTCCGTTGTACGCGATCGAAGGGTAAAAACTGTTATTTGGGTGATCCGGACCAGACAGGAAAACAGTACTATATGTGTGGCCGGACCTGCGCTTTAGAGAGCACAAGTCTTTGGCCAGGTTTGAAATTCTGCCTCGCTTTGTTGATCACATCCAATTTCATCGAGGCCAACTTGGTCTTGCTCTCCAGATTACCACGAAACTGACAATCGCTCGAAATATCGAGACCCAGTATTTTGATACTTGGCTAGGCAATGAGGAGTACTTTCGAAGAACGGTGATACGACAAATGAGGTTTGCTTAGTTGTAAACGCGCAAACTTGTGTCTTTAGGAGATTGAACTGAACGTGGTTCAGTTCACAACACTTAGAGCCCATCCCCAGGGATGTTTCTATAGAACAAATAAGAAATAAATTTCTTTCGGCACTCGTCGACGTTTTCCCGAGAGAGAGGTGCATGGCTGAAATATACCGCATCCCCAGTGCTGTCATCCGCATTAAAATGTTGGGAATATCTAACATATAATTGATGTGCAGAAAGAACAGAGTTGATGTAGCACGCAGACTTGGGGTCCCGTGCTTGGGGTCCGAGCAAAAACGGGTCGAGAACGACTTATATGCTCCGCACGGTGAGAAAGCGGTGATCCACTTGCATAAAGTCTCGGGAATCCCATAGGAAGGAAGTTGGAAAGAAGCCCTTTGTGACATACACGACTGAAGGCTTTTGCCATATCCAGATGAACTGCCAGACCCTCTCCCTTGCTTTCAATAATCGCTGCCCAACGTTGCGTAAGGTATAAAAGAAGACGGCTGGTGATCTTAAATTGAAAGTGAATGGACTATTGCGAAGTTATATTCCCGTCATTGATCAACTGGTGATCTTCGAGGTACGTAAGGAGCCGTCGGTTAATATTGTAATGGCAATAGGTCTGTAGTTAGCTGGATCCGAGCTTTCACGTTTTTTAGGGATCGGATGGACAAGGACACGCTTCCATGAGACCGGGACTATGCCTTTAAGGTAAGAGTACCGAAATAGACGCCTTAGCACTGGTGTCAACTAAAGAGCTCCCGTTTGTAGCACAATTGGAGAAATACCATCTGGCCCACTCGACTTGTGAACGTCCAAGGAAAAGAGGGTTTTTCGGATGATTTTTTGCCGAAACACCATTTTCGGGCATTAAGTTCGGACACAGCGGGATGATAGGCGGTGTCTTCCCCTGGTCGTCCAAAGTCGAGTTTGAGGCAATAAGAGTGACATAGAGATCGGCTTTCTATTTGATAGTGTGGTCATTCAGAGAGTCACTCCCCATGTGCAATGGCGGTAGGGAAGGCTGGCTAAAGTTGCCCAGAGTGGCTGTTGAAGTCCCCGAGGACTAAAACTTCGGCGGAGGGAGTCTGTGAAAGCAAGTCGTCAATCTTCGCTTGAACGTGGCCCAACAGTTGATCTGTTTCTGCATTACCACTATGGGACCTGTAGAGGCACGCGTAGACACTCTGACGTGATCGTCCATGTCCACGAGCAGCCAGAGCACGGAAAGGTCCCAACCTTCAAAAACCTGAAGGCGACGGTAGCAGATATCACACATACCCCGAACAAAGATACCCCGGCGTGTGGTGTAAAATGATGTTCTTGTTTATACCCAGGATACGATAGTTACGCTGTGTCGCTAGATTGAGATGTCTGCGTTTCCGTCAAAAACAACAAGTCCGGCTGCGCCGTCTCAAGGTGAGAGGCTGGTCCTTCCCCGGTCGAGCCAGCCCAATACGAGCTGCAGTCAGATAACTAGGCTCGGCTCTACCACCACCACCGGGTACGTTGAAGATATGAAATCTTGGAATGGTATTTATAAAACAGTGTGTGGATTTATGTATTCATTGTAATTGTTATAATTGTAACATCCCAGGATCATGATCCGGAGGCTACTTCATGATAATAATTAAATAGACTTACCCGCTAGTCAGAAACAGAGGGATATGATAAATAAGATAAAATTTTATATATAAACTATAAATATAATACTGATCACTTTTTTATTTTTAAAAATTAACAACTTAATTGTTATAATTTCTTATTTGAAAAAGCTCGGCCACTCTATTTATTGTTTCCCGCCTTTTTTCAGAGTGTAAATTCAAGTTTCAATAATGTAGTGTACATTATTAGATGTAAATGCAAAGATCCGATAAACTAAACATCTAACATTGTTGTTTAAAAATAAGATAAACCTACGTATCCTACAATCAGCTTATTGTGGACGACCTTCAATATTATCAAACATAAATAACAATAGATATCGAATCTTTCAAAAATAAACAGTAAGCATGACAAGGTCACGGATTGCTGGACATAAAAAAATTATAGCTCGAAATATAAACAAAAATAAATTTATAGAATATTATATAATACAATACCTATATATGATTATGACACTAATTTTAAAATGCAACGTTTAGGGAATTTGTGTTGTACGTTTGGTTGAAAAGGATATTTTTATATAAATGAAAAATATATTTATTTATTGTATTTAAAATTTGTCAAAAACATTGTTTTGTGTGATTGAAACTTTATTTGGAAAGTTTTATCATTATTTATATTTTTATGGGACCATCTATTATATCTATATTGTTTATGGGCAAGCCAACGAGCTTACTCGTAGCGTTAGCATTTTCCCTCCTTAACATTTGTGTTCTATTTTAAGTGATTTAAGAAGTAATTCTAAATACATACATAGAAACAATTTTTGTTCTCCTATATTTATTATTGTTTACTTTCCGAAACTCAAAATGAGAAAAGTATCTAAAAATCGCGCGGAAGACGATGTTGTTTCGTCGACCAATGGGTCTCGATCTCCCAAGAACGAAGAGCATCAAGAATCGGAGCAAGCTGTAGATCAAAATGATAAAGATGATAATGAAAATGGTGATAGTGTAAATAAAAATGAAGACGACTCGGAAAAATCTCCAGAAAAGGAACCGTCTAAAAAAAATAAGTCTAAAAAGACGAAAAAGAGAAAATCTGGTAGAATAACGAAGGAAGACGCTGAAGAAGAGTTTGAGGTTTGTTTTGAAATGAAATTATATTATCGAATTACTCGGAATTATTATACACAAATAATATGCTTTTTATTCATTTCATTTAGGTGGATAAAATTATAAATTCCAAAAAAATTAAGGGCAAGCTGCATTATTTAATTCGTTGGAAGGGCTACTCGGCTGACAATGATACTTGGGAACCCAGCAGCACTTTATCTTGTCCAGATTTAATCAGCAAATATAATGATGAAGTAAGTAAATATATGAAAAAAAAATCAGTTCTCTTTCTTTAGTTAGATTTTATATTACCAATCATTCCATGGATATATGTTATAAGCAAAATATTGAATGTTCATAGAAAGAAAACTCCAAAAACAGTACACCAAAGAAAACCATTAAGAGGAAAGGTGGGAAAAAAGAAAGCAAATCTCCTCCAAAAAAAACTAAAACCAACTGGGACCCAAAGGATGATGATGATGAAAATGCAGAATATGAGGTGTGACTTAGTTATTTTTATTTGATATACTTGCGTAGATGTCTGCATATGAACTTCTTAATCAATCAAACCTTTTCTGGTATACTGTAGTAGTTGGCAGCTGTAGTTCCTCGGAAGGTATCCCAGACACAGAGTCCTACTTGTGTTGATTTTTTTTTATTTCTTATATTTATGAATTTTAGGTAGATCGCATTCTTGAAGTTCATCACAAAAAGAATGGCAATAGAGATTTCTTGATCCACTGGAAAGGATGGTCTAACAAATTTGACTCCTGGGAACCGGAAGCAAATTTGAATTGCCCCGAATTGATAAAAAGATTCATGGAAAAGGTAACAATAATTATAATAGTATTTAATAAAATAAAACTAAGATTACTTAAATATATATTATGGGAACAATATCTTTTAACCGGAAAATAATTTTCAGGTGGACACTGCTAAAACCAAGGAGTCAAAGAATCTCAGGGTGGCTCCGGAGACAACAAATCGTTTTACACTTCAAGACCCATCAGCGGGGCGACGGCTTAGCAAACGTAGAGGACAACGTCAACGGTAATTTTACATATATTTTTTATCCATTTCACTTGTATTATTAGTATTAACATGGATGATAATTCAAAATTTACCGCATTTATTAAAACAAATAAAATTATAATTTAATAAAACTAATTTTCATTAACAGCCTTTCCTTTACGCCTTTTATTATACTAACAGTTTATTTATTCCTTATTTTAAACAAATCGTAAATAATGTTCGGCATAAATTTTATCCGAGTTAAAGCTATCTCTCTCTCTATATATATACCTCTCTCTCTCTATATATATATATATATATATATATATATATATATATATATATATATATATATACCTCTCTCTCGCTCTATATTTCTCTCTATTTATTTAAGTCACATGTATTTTTTTCTCATGAATACCAACAATTACTAAAATGTCCATAACAATTTTATCTAAAATTAATAATATGCAAATAAAGAAACTTTAGTTTTTACAAATACGATAATAAATTTCCATTATATAAATTTTAAATCAACAAATTTTTACTGTATTTTCTTTAATCAATTACCATATCTTGAATATATTGGTAATGTTTACAAATTTGGATCTAAAATGGCCGACACAAATAATTTGATAATTGAAATAAGTATTGTTGTTATGAGTGTATATTTCTAATAATTCCTGTTATTGTTTCAGTGTACGTTATGACAATGCAGAGTGATTGATAAGTGTGTTGAGATCTTGTGTTATATATACATATAGATACAAATAAATGCTTTTTATATAGAACTATATGTATTTTAGATATACATATGTATTGTCAGTTAATATAGCAGTGGCAATAGAAGCAATATCATATAAAAACTCAAACTTATTCTTATCCAGTTTAAAAAAATTGTATAGAAAGACTCGATAGACTAAGATCCAAAAGCCATCAGACTTGTTATAAAGAATAAAAATTATCATTATAAATGCTCCATCAAAATTATGTATGAACCTTATTATTACAATTCAAATGAGCTATGAATTATCTTGACAGCACTAGTTCAATAAAAAGTTGATATTCTATGAAGATAATAAAATATATAATAAAAATAATCCTTTAAAATAGGTTTTAATATTATGGCATTGAGGGGTTATATTGTATTGGTTTTCAAAAACCATTCATTGCAAAACACTCCATGGATCTCCTTACCTTTCAAAGACTGGTACTTGAAAAAATGTCATACCAAAAATTAAAAAAAATAATTTGGAAAAAAAAATTGGCTCACGGATCTTGGACCATAAAAAAATGATCTTATATATATTAAAAAAAAATTGTATGGTAAATTTTTTTAATTATATTTCGTTTTTTTTTTTTAAATTTTAATAATACCAAGATCGAAATATTTTTTCATTGATATATTAAAGAGTATTTAAGGCAAAAATTGTATTTGTATTTTAATTACCGTATAATAGTGAGTAGATTTTAGATACAGATAAAAAAAAAATGCTATTACTTTTTTTTTATTTGTTACGGTCATAGAGATAAGTTAATTGTATTTCAATAATATCATAGTTTAATATTTTGCTACATCTAAGGGACGGTTTATTTTGTGTACCATCTTGAATTTTGGATATATCCTATCGATAGATTTGTCTGATTTTTAGTTTGTAATATAAAATAAATATTTGATTTTGTTACATGCTGTTTTATTTTAAACTTAACATCTCAATAAATATATTAAAATTTATAATGTCGCTCCTCCGTACACACTAAAGACCATTTCAATAGAAATTACGAACTGTGTAAAGTATATTTTATGTAATTCTATTAATTTGACTATTATTTTGTCGAAAACCAAACGAAGCCGAATGAATGTTCATAGTGTTGGTAATATTAACTCGTATATATACAGTACAGTAACATTTTCATTACTTTCTTTTTAAACATAAATATATACATATATATTTAATATATTATTAAAATATTTGACTGTTACATAAGATTATTTAATATAGATTGATGGTACTAAGAAATTATTATAAATATTTTCTTATAATAGTAATAAAATATAACTAGAATATTTTATTGATATTTCGAAATTGATAAGGTTTCATATAAGTGTTATGATTTGAAGAACTTTGTAAAAAAAACACCGGATACTGGGACCATAAATTCTTTTAGCTAATTTAAATGATTCATTTTTTTATACTTATTATGTATATATTTCTGTTATTACTAAATGATTTTAGGACCAGGATTTCTTTTATATGAATTAATACGAGTTTTAATAACTTTGTTTAGTGATTCACCAATTACACGTAATTATTAAATTTATTAGACCTAAGAATGTCTGAATGCTTGTTCTATTGTCCGTTTTTATTAAATATATTGTATATACTAAATTAGAGGCTGAGTCTTGAGAACTTAATAAATAATATAAAATGATCTGTCGACCGACAACAGCCAAATATTAAATAATATAACAAACTGATTATTATAGATGGCGACGCTTCCGGTAGCGACGTTTGAAATAAAGATAATCAATAGAAACATTGCTTAAATCCATCTCCTAATGCCGGCGAGTACGTGTACGAACAGACAACCTCATCGAGATTGATCGTTTACATCAGTTGGAAATTTCTATCGAAACGGGTCTACAGGTATATATCAACGAAAGCAACGCCAGCGGCGAGCGGCACACGTCACACGACACCCTCCAGGTCGGGCCGCGGCGGCGCCACTAGCGACAGCGCGCAGTCGTGAGCAGGCGGCGGGGGAGGAGCGCGTCGCGCCGCCGCCGCGGGAAGCGCAGCCGCCCCGCCCGCCACACGCCGCCCGCAAGGACATGTGGTCTCGGGCTCGCAGTCGGCGTGGAAGGCACGTGCGCAGTGCGCGGTCCGTGCGGCCTCCGCGGCGTGCAGCGGGCGTTCGCAGCGGCGACAGGGCCCGCGCACGGCCAGCCCTCGCCGCGCCGCAGCCAGCGCACGGGCCAGCGCCTCGTGCGCTTCGCGCCGCACCAGCCGCGCCGCGCACCTAAAAGCACCGCGCCGCCCCGCGCCTCCCGCCAGCATGGCGCACGCCAGGGGGATCGAGCTACAAGTCTTCGTTGCGAGCTCCTCCGGCGGGAGGAAGGCGACCGCCTCGAATAGCAGCGCCGCCGGCACCGAAGCTGCGCCTCGCAGCAGTCTCGCCCACATGTCGGCGGCAGCGGCGTGCGGGGCGGCGCGCCCCACTCGCACGCACAGCGCGCCGGCCTCCTCGATCAGATCGCTCGCCGTCGCCTCGTCGGCCGTCGCTACCGCCCGGAGGAGAGAGTCCAAAGCGCCCGCGTGGTCGCCGATCGCCTCCAGGCAGATGGGCTCCGCGTCTGTCGGTCCGAGCTCCTTTATTATAGTTAGGGCATCCTCGGGCCTGACGATCCCTGAATTTTTTTTTAGAAACTCTTTAACCCGTTTCGGCCGCGCGACGCACAGGGCTCGGAGATGCGCCGCGGCGAGGTCTCCTCTCAGTCGCCCCGCGTCCAGCAGACACTCGCCGAATTCTATTTTACACTCGACATCCAGCGATTCGTATACTGGTGCCAAGGCCTCCGCCTGGTGCTCGTCCACTAACACCGCCGCGGAGCGCGGCCTCAGCTGGATCAACGCTGCCAGATAATCCTGCAGCTGATCCCGGGCCGTCCCGTCGGCTTGGATCCGCGATCGTAAATACTCGAACAGTTCGTTTATATCGCGATCCGATGGACTGTTGATTTTGAAAAATTCCCTAAGGACCTCGTCGTGTCGCTCGAGCATCGCATTGACCCGCCACAGCACGCGCGGGCGCGGCACGGCGTCCTTGTACTGCGCCACCATCTGGTCTCTCTGCAGTCGTATCCTCGTCACGATGGCCAGCCACAGGAGATCGGCTCGCTCGTTGTCAGTGTTCGTTACAAACTCTTGTATTTTCTTAATTAATTCCTGGTCCAACGGCAAAGCACCGGATTGAAGTTGTCCAGATATAAACTCTAATATCTCTATGCTGTCAGATACCTAAAATAAAAATATATATATATTTTATTAATTCATAGTCTATAATTGTTGTTTATTTGGTAATTGGGTTACCATGACACAAGAGACTTTTTACCGCAACTATTCCGTAATCTATGGAACATGTATGAGAACATACGTGACGTGAAAATCACGGTTCGTGGACAAGAGCGTGACAAAATATTGTCTTTTTATTATATTTTTTGGTGGGTTTTAATGTTATAGTTAAAATTGTAAATAAACTTATTATTGCTTAACATTTTTTGTAGACAATTTTAAAAATTTACTATAATATTTTTTTAGGCTATAGACAAAATAGAACAAAAGATAAATAAATTTATTAAAATAAAAAAATATTCTTTAATAATAATTGCTTTACAAACAAACAATCTATCTTAGTCTATAAATTATTCTAAAAGTGGATGTAACCATATTTTAAGGTCTTTTTAGTTCGTTAATAATAAAAAAATCTTTTAGAACTTATCGACGCCTGTACGCTAGGGCCAGCCCTTCTTGCTTAATTATAATACAGTTTCATTCAAAGCTTATTGTATTAAATATACAATAATAAAGTACTGTTAAGATTATTTTAATTTGCCTATATTATTGAGCGGAGCGAGCGGACCGATAAATAAATGCACATAAAGTGAGTTAACCGAGTGATAAGTGAATGCGAATAAAGTGAGTTACGAAAGTGATAAGAGAATGCGAATAAGATGATTTGACAAAGTAATAAGTGAATACGAATAAAGTGAGTTAACCAAATGATAAGTGAATGCGAAAAAAGTGAGTTAACAAAGTGTTAAGTGAATGCGAATAAAGTGAGTTACCAAAGTGATAAGTGAATGCGAATAAGATAAGTTAACAAAGTGATAAGTGAATACGAATAAAGTGAGTTCACCAAGTGATCAGTGAATACGAAAAAAGTGAGTTAACAAAGTGTTAAGTGAATGCAAATAAATTGAGTTACCAAAGTGATAAGTGAATACGAATAAAGTGAGTTACAAAAGTGATAAGTGAATGCGAATAAAGTGAATTAAAAAAGTGATAAGTGAATGGGAATAAAGTGAGTTACCAAAGTGATAAGTGAATGCGAATAAGATGAGTTAACAAAGTGATAAGTGAATACGAATAAAGTGAGTTAACCAAGTGATAAGTGAATGCGAATAAGATGAGTTAACAAAGTGATAAGTGAATACGAATAAAGTGAGTTACCAAAGTGATAAGTGAATGCGAATAAGATGAGTTAACAAAGTAATAAGTGAAAACGAATAAAGTGAGTTCAGCAAGTGATCAGCGAATGCGAAAAAAGTGAGTTAACCAGGGGCGTAGGAACGAAATTTTTACTGGGTGGGCAGGTTTGAAATCGTACCCCCCCCCCTAGTTTTTAATAATGTCAAAGAAAAAAAGTTCTAAGAGTCATCTAATCCGCCCAAAATAGAAAAGGTCCATTTTGTCGTGAAAAGCGACCTTTTTGCCTCTAAAATGGTCTTGAACAAATTTCCATTGAAACAATAAATGTTCAATTTCAAAATTTTAATCCTTTGAACAAAAAGCATGGGTGGGCAATGCCCACCCTGGGAAATTTCTGGGTGGGCAGTTGCCCACCCTGCCCACACGGTTCCTACGCCCCTGGAGTTAACAAAGTGTTAAGTGAATGCGAATAAAGTGAGTTACGAAAGTGATAAGAGAATGCGAATAAGATGAGTTGACAAAGTAATAAGTGAATACGAATAAAGTGAGTTAACCAAATGATAAGTAAATTCTAATAAGATAAGTTAACAAAGTGATAAATGAATACGAATAAAGTGAGTTCACCAAGTGATCAGTGAATGCGAATAAAGTGAGTTAACAAAGTGATAAGTGAATGCGAATAAGATGAGTTAACAAAGTGATAAGTGTATACGAATAAAGTGAGTTACCAAAGTGATAAGTGAATGCGAATAAGATGACTTAACAAAGTGATAAGTGAATAAGATTAAAGTGAGTTATCGTATTAGTGTCCCAGTACCTGTAAGTGTGTGAGGTAGTCCAGTAGTGCCCTCGCCACCCGTAGTCTGTTCTGTTTGGCGAGGGGGCCGGCGAAGGGCGGCTCCCTCGCACACTGCTCCAGGAGACGCACACACGCACACGCGTCGTGTGACACCAGCGCACGCAGCGGGGAGCGACCACCCGACTGGGCATGTTTATGTATTTTATATTATCATAATATTCTATAGCCGGTTGTCCCATCTCTCCTCTCCTGCTCAAATTATAAGCTATAATCACATTTTATTTTAAACTCATACATTTTATATTATATTTGTCTTAATTAATAATGGTTTTTGTACTGAGGTAAAGATGCATTTTCTGCAGTGAAAATCATTTCCCACTGACAAGATGATATCGGACCAAATTTCATAAAAAACAATAATATTATTAATTTTATTTTATTGCATATATAGGGCTATACTTTGTATATTTTTTTTCGAAGTGAAAAATACATTGTGTGTGTTATCAGAGAATGAGATGATGGTTTCAATTTTTTTCTATCACACTTGATATATGTTAATCTAGATCAAATTAAACCAAATATTATTAAATTTCATTCAGTAGATTCACACAATGAGTGAAGAGACAGACAATAATATTAACTATAATTTTTCAGTCCGTATCACATTACATGATGATATTACATCAACTACTTCATTATACGGTAAAACATAAAATTCAACCTCCTCAGAGTATTTTATTATAAGCACGTTAAAAAGTAAGAGAAATCAACTGACCTCCTCTGAGAGCAGGGCGTGCAGGGCGTCGTGCCTGGCGGAGGGACGCGCGTGCGGCGGTAGCGCCCGGCCCCCCGCGCCGCGTCCCGCCAGCGCATCCGCCGCGCACAGCAGCAGCGCACCCCCCGCGCACCTGCACCCCCCGCCACCCGCACACGTTGCGTCCACGTGCGACACCAGCTCCCGCATTGCACCGCTGCACCCGTCTGCAACGAGGAGATACTGGTAATGTGACTATACTACACTATCCTGAAGATTTATATCGTTGTGCCACCTAATTATCCAATTTTAAGCGCTCTATTTGAAATCAAAAATCGCCAGCTCACCAACAGCCCACTAATGTAACCGCTTCATTGGTCAATCAACCAAGCGCTAGGTCAATTAGCACACTAACGCGTATTGAAATAGTGGACTGTTAGCGGCTGCGACTGGTAAACACATTTACACACTATATTTCGTGTAAAATAGAACGCTTAAAATTGGGTGCTAAATTGGACGTATTAGATGTAAAATGTCAAGTGATCGACCTATCGCGGCGGCGATGGCTCCCGCCCCCCGCCACAGCCCCCTGGAGCGCGTGAAGACGCTGGCGCGGTGAGGGTCCAGTGACGTCAGAGGCACACTCGCCACCACGCGCTCGACCAGCTCCGGCTCGAAGTCAGCCAAACGTTCGATCAACGCCTGGAAGGTTCGAGTTATATATATTGGATATATGGTATGTGTGAATATATTTTTTTTATTTACGAAAAAATTTTAGTGATAAAATATCGTACTCAAGCCCTTATTCTGTACTATATTTCCTTTTATATGTGTGCAATAAAATAATGAAAATATTTATATATAATAACATTGAGATGAACTTTTTTCGCAACATGAAACAAGTCACATTCAGAATAATCAAATTAACGTTGACACTATAACCTATAATACCTGTGTGAAGTCAGGCGATGGAGCGAAGTTAGCGAGTTCCCCGCGCACGACGGCGTCCCCCAACGCCTCCACGAACGCGTCTTCACCGGAGCAGTTCTCCCAGAGTACATTCCATAATTCATCGCTGGGAAACGTTGGATTATTTTATATTATATATACTAGCTGTTGCGAGCGATTTCGTCTGCTGTGTCATAAACTATTTTACATGAATAAAAATTGTATTATTGTCTATTGGAAACCTATGAAACTTAAAAATGCAAAAACAAAAAAAGCAGTTAAAAAAAAAAAGTAAAAAATATTTAGAATCATAAACAAAAAAACGCTCGTTTTATATACAGAAAATATATATAACAAATTACCTCATATCAAACTTCAAACATAACCTCACTACTTGGACGGCGACATTTTTATTGCTCAGTATGTGTGGTCTATCCGCCACATTTTCTATGAATTCATTAGCCAATTTCTTTGCTTCTGGACCTTGAGCTGAACAGAGTAATCTCAACGCTTGTAAATATCTCCCAGAAGACATAAACGCTTGGGATCGAGCCAAGAGATCACGGGGCTTCACCCTTACAACACCGCGACGTCCTAAAAGGGCCAAAGTCCCTTCAGAAATGCAAGCCCCGCCTAACGCACTTTCACCTGCTTTGCACATTGCACGTGACACGCGACCGTCTGTCCAGTGACCCTGAAAACCATTCAAACTGAGTAAGGGTTCCTTCATTACTAACTTGAGGGTCAAAAGGGTTGAAAAAAATGACAAAATTTCATAAGGAGGTCAGAGGAGTGTTATGGAGTAAACAGTTTTGATAGTTATTTGTATTTTATTAAATTATATAATATTTATATTTAAGGATAATATAAAAAATATATATACTTTGTAACCAAGGTGTTAAGAAAATTACATTTTTAATGGTCGTCCCTTATATGGGGATAGACGAAGTTATAGTATTTATAGATATCATTTTTCATTATATACATACAAATGTAGATTTATCACTTATCATTTCTTCCGTTTCCGTTAAATAATTTGTTGAAATTATGAAAAATGTTGATAATAATTTTATAAAATTATTTAAATAAAATAACAATAAAAAAAATAACTGACCTTGAAAAATGCCGAAGCGTATACCGGTTCAATTTGCGATAAATCCAGCGGCTTATCATAGTCGTCGCCCCACAAACGTAGATTCTCATCAGAATCAAAGATAGCAAGAGTCCCACTGAGCCATCCGAGCCAAATCGGAGTAGACTTCAACTCGACACGTTGAACTGATCGTAAACTTATTGTAGATCCATTTATCACTACACTTATCCATTGCATAATGTTCGCTCTGGCGCATACTAGCAGCTTATTATCCATTTCGTACCATTCCAACACCGGTAGAACGTCTGGAGGCCCGTCCAGTCGCACTCCAGCTGCTCTACCACCAGCAACAATAATAACACGTGATAGAGTCGCCAGCGCCAAAATACGAGCATCACGGGCCATCATAGCCACAACTTCACCACGAGCACCAGAAAACAAACAGGAAACACGCGCTGAACGCACTCCTAGTGGTCTGCTGAATTTAATAAGCCATACCGATCCTCCTGTGTCCAGTGCTAGACCTGACGTACCAGCCCAGGTAACCCTCAAAGTGCCCCATATATCTCCTCCCAATGTGACCCGTCTTAAAATAACCCCACGTATACTTTCATATTGGTAAACCAACCCTCGGGCAAAGCCCGCCAAGAGGCGAGTACTATCATGATTATATGACAAACATGTTACAGCACCATTGTCTCCGTTTGCATCACAAACCCATCTCAATGTCTGATCATGGAAGGATAAAAGATGTCCATGAGCTGTCCCCACCGTCAGCCTCCCATTTGTACCTATACTTAAAGTAGTAGCTGCTCCAGCTGAAGATCTTTCCTTTAAATAAAAAAAAAATGGTTTAAGTCAAACATTTTAAAATACACTTCAAAACTTAAATTAAAAGTATTAAATGAATGTAATAAATGTTGTAAATAAAAGTCAAGTTTTGGGTTGTCCATTAATTAACTTATTACTGCCTATCTGTTAGGAATATTTGAGGCAAACTTTTATTTTACCCCCTTACCCAAAAACACGTATATATTTTTAATACATAGTATCTTAATTCATAGTTATAGATTATTTCTGACTGATATCAAAATAATAATTAAAAATGTGTGTTCAACCAAAAAAAAGAGGAGATAGGATTTTAAATAAAACAAACTGATGAACTTGTGTACATCTACCGATACCGTACTTATCAAAATAAGCCCATCCGTAAAGACATTATCCAACTTAAAATTAAGGCTACAAGAATTTCAAACGCACCCTGGTCTAAGAAGAACCACACAACAGACTGAAAGTATTTCGTTATTGTGATCACTGTTTCACAAATGTTTATATCAAATGTAAATTGAATGCTTGTTTATTTTTAGGACAATAAGATTATTCAGATAAAAGTGTATACAAACTTAATATCAATGTTTAATGAAATAAACAATATATATGGACCGAAAATGGTAAAAAAGATAAAAACCAATTTATTTCAGTGGGTGGTTAACAATATTTGATATTTCAATATTATTTAATAAAGCATATGGTACTATTGAGCTTCTTGATAAGCTATCATTATATAAATAGATATTTGAATGTCACTTTTCATTAAAAAGAGAGATTGTTATTGGCTGTAATATAAATAATTAAAATAAACATATATTATTTACTCTTCTCTATATTATCAATATCGAGATGGTGCATTTGGTGTTGAAATTGAATTATTTAATAACTGATGTAGCATTTTGTATTCATTCACATCATTTTTTGATATATATAATTTAATCATACATTGTAATTGTAAGAATTTAATAATCTTTTAATACTTTTAAATTTCTTATTATTTTACTAATTTCAACACAAAGAACAGGCATATTAAATATGAAATATTTATTAGAGATCAGTTTTTTTCTCAGATTCTGATTAAGATTATATGATTAATAAGAAATATATATATTACTATAATATACAATATAATGTATTATATAATATAATACATTAATCATTTATAATAGACTAAATTGTTCTTAGAATCATGTTCTAAATAACAATATAACATTTGATCATTAATCAATAATTAATGATTGAATGATTGAATTATTATCTATATCTGCTTGTTTAGGGAAAACTTAAAGATTTAAAGAATATTGTTATGAAAATATTAAATAAAAAAACTTACTTCCGCTTGAAATAACTGTTGAGAAATAGCTTGCAAAAAATCTACTTGTAATGCGGAGCATGTAGGTTCCTCAACATTTTTTATTGGTTTCTGATTATCAATTTCTAAATCTTGTGATGACAAAATTTCTGCTAAACTAGGAGCTTCACTGGTTGGCAGGGCATATTCTACCTCATCCAACTGAAAAGAGCGTAGTTTGTTATTAATAATTAATATTAGTAATAAATAAAAGACCTTATAACAATAAAACCTTTAAAATGATTTAAGCATCGTCATCTATTTGAGAAATAATATAAACTGCTTACCTCTTCAAAATCTACATATTGAAGACTCTCAACTGATTCTAAATCAGAATCTAATAAAGATTGTGTTGACGGTGTTTTTAATAAATCCATCATAAATGTAGCTGCACCCTCCACATCAGCTTAACATAGACGGTCATGTAAATTTAGACCTTATTAATATAAAATAAATAATATTCTGGACATTGATTATAATTAATAACTATGAGGAATAACAAATATACTTTTGGGAGTAAAGAATTAAGACTTCAGTTTACACTTTACAGATTACAGGTACAGAACACAATATTTCAAATGTCAATTGTCAAAACTGCAACCATAGTACTCAGTGACTGCAACTGATAACTGAATTATCATTATTTCACTTGGATACTCGCATGAATATTAGAAAATATATCTTACTGTATATAATTGGAATAACTCTTTTCGATATTACAATTCGGTAGATAAGTCGCGTAATAATGAAATAGTATAAAACAACTATTTTAATATTATTTATTAGTTTGAATAAATAAATAGTCATAAATAATATTAAATTTATTCTTGTTTAAAAGAATATTAAATAAACGTTTATTTGCTAATAAATAAAAATTTTAAAAATATTTTTAGTACATTTTTTTTGCAGGCAGTTAAATGGTAACACTGGCTCTTCCGAATTCCGATAATCGTTACTGGATTCGGTTGACGCTAGACGTCTTTTTCATCGTGGATCTCGTCCGCCATTAGGATTTGTGGATTGCAATTTGTTAATTGTATTGCAATTATATTTTGTGGTCGTGCTTCAGTAATATTTAAAAACTGAATTGACTTTGTATTCGAGTACACAGGTAACTACATTACAGTGCAAGTTGTGGCAAGATATTGTGCAGTGCAGTGGGTCGCCATTTTGTTTTAAGGTATTATTTTCGGAAAATCTACGTTTTAGAATAATTTAATGCAATAGCTTTTTGTAAGAGTATTATCGTCATGGGTGAAAATACTACTTCTAAAGAACCTCCGTTGCAAACTATGAGTGGCATGCCACCAAATCACAATCCATGGATGTACGGTCTCTATAACCAATACAATGGGTACCATGGTGGCATGTTCCCGCAGTTTTATAATCACCAATATTTCAATCAAATGGGCAATAGTGGAGGATTTCATAACGACGGTCAACATTTTCAACATCATAAGGATGCCAAAGCTGAGTTTGTTCATCCTCAATTTTCCAAGCCTCCGCCTTCTTTGTTAGGAATGTCCCCTCTTGACACAAGTCGTCCGTTTAACAATCAGTCACCGATTAGGTTTAACCTCAATGGTAATAGAAAATCAGCTCCTCTGCCCCCTAATGAAAATCCACTTTTGTTTAATAATAATGCTAAGAAAAAGCGTAAGAAGGGAAATAAAGCTAGCGATGACACAGGCGCTATGTTACCACCTCTGCCTGATCACCCGCCGCCGCTGCCTCCGTGTCCTCCGCCAGATCTTCCTAAGCCTCCCCCTCCCCCACTTGACGTTCCTCTACCTCCCCCTTTAGCAACTGAAGACATTCCTGAACCATTGGATGAGCCCAAAGATGATATGTCCATCCAAAAAGAATTGGAGAATGTCGTTTCAAATGATAATTCTTCAAATTTTTTAAAATCTTCATCAATGCAAACCTCTGCAGGAACTTGGCCTGAAAGTTTAGAAAGATACATTAAGAGATGCTATGAAAAGTGTAGAACTGCATTTGATCGTGATCAAATTGATATTTGTCTAAAAGGGCGCATTACAGCAGCTGCCAACAAAGATGAGATATGGACAAGAAATTGGGATGAAGAACCTATTCCCAGTGTACACAGTGAAAGAAATAATTTAACTGTGAAACCAGTACGTGGTACATTAGCATTATATCAAAAGTCTGAGGCTGTTTCAGAATTAAATAAAAGCAAACCTGCATTGGGTCCAAAAGCTTACAATGGACACAAGATTTCTCCTCAAAGAAGACACAAACTCCACTCCAAAAGCCGATCCAAGTCAAGAAGTCCACCTCGTAAAAGATACAGGTACAACATGCATAAATTATTTTATAAAATCCATTATATATTCATTCATTAGACTGACAAAACTCATTATATTGCTCATAAATTATTTGTCATAAATATTTCTGAAGTCTTCATTTGTTCACTAAAATACCAATTATTTATAAAAATATTAAATAATTTTTTTTTTACTTTTAGTACATCATCTGTATCCAGTGATGAAGTTGAAGAGAGAAAAATTTCTAAAAATAAAACTCGTCAAAAGGTCAAAGATAGATTATCATTGGACCAAAAGAAACCTAACAAATATCAGAAGAATACCAAAAAGAAACAAATCAACCATTTCGCAATTGAAGATGGTCATGGCAATGCTGAAAAATTACAAAAGAGAGCCCAGCGATTTGGTAATTCATGCATTCCGACAGTAGCTAGTGCGATACAAGGGTACAGCAAGAAAATAGAACCTTGCCCTAAAAGACCCATAATCAATGATACTGAAGGGGACTATGAGCTCAATAACATGCACATTGTGGGTACATGTACAGATATTGAGAAATCCTTTTTACGGTTGACAAAAGCACCTGAACCGTGTGAAGTGCGACCTGTCTCTGTATTAAGATGTTCTCTACGGAATGTAAAAGAGCGATGGATCATCAAGCAAGATTACAGATATGCTTGTGATCAGCTTAAATCGATCAGACAAGATTTGACAGTATGTATAACATTAAGAATGTTCATAAATTATGTTAAACACTCTAGAGGCTAACTTGACCTTTCCCTCTTTATGAGATTACAATAACAAATAGTACAATTTTGATTAGTTTGTCAAGCCTCATTGTTTTGGTAATATTTAGTCAACATAGTCATCCCACCCTCCCAATCATCTTAATTTATTAAAGATCCCCTTTGTAATATAATAGATTTAACACATTATTTTTACTCTACAGGTACAAGGCATACGAGACGGCTTTACAGTGGAAGTGTATGAAACTCATGCAAGAATCGCCTTAGAGAAGGGAGATCACGAGGAGTTCAACCAATGTCAGACACAACTTAAAATGCTTTATTCCGAACTACCCGAAGCGACAGCAAATGAAGCCGAATTTAAGGCTTATAGGATACTTTATTATATATTTACTAACAATACTTTGGGTTTGTATAACTTTAAATATTTTATTTTATAGTTAGTGTTAATATTTATTTAAAATTTTCTCATTTTGCAGATCTCAGTACAATTTTCAAATTTCTTTCAAAAGAGGATAGAGAGAATGAGTGCATAAGGCATGCTTTAAATACGAGATGCGCTTGGGCAACTGGAAATTTACACAAATTCTTTGTATTATACAAGACCGCCCCAATGATGGCTGGATACCTTATAGATTGGATTGTGGATCGGGAACGGAAAAATTATCTCAAATTCATCATAAAGTCGTATGTTATATTGATATACTAAACTAATTAATTTCAACTTGGAAATATAAATTATACTAACAAATATATTTAAAAAAATTTACGGCTTAAAATGAATGCTTCATTTTTGCTTTATACTTCACACAGTTAAATTTAGTACTAACAAATAAAAACAAAATGTTCCTATCCTAATAAAGTTTATTTTCACATAACTAACAAGCATCCATCCATTCACAATTAATCAGTTTTATTCAAATATTTATTAGTTGGAGCTAATAATATTAAGTTATTTAACACTAAACCTACCAAGTACCAGTCAAATTGACCGTTCTTAAACTTTTGTAAAACTTACACATTTTTAAACGTTATAATATCGTTATCAAACTACATGACAATTCTTAGAATATGCATATAATATTTTCTACACTCTTTACTTTTAGTTATTTCCATTATTACCTGCGTTATATAATAAAATAACTTTTAATTACCGGTCATTTTGACGGCGCGCTGTAGGAACAGGTATACAAGAATTGTCGGTAGGTTTAGTGTTAATGCTATCTTAATTATGAAGAAATGAAAGTGTGTTTGTTTGTTTGTTACATTATTTTACATTTCTGTTGGTTTCACTTATGAAAAACAAAGATCTAGTCATCTATAATAAGTAAATTTTAATCTATTTACTATTAATAGGATTTAATTAATGAATTTAATTCATAGTTCTCATAATAATTGCATTAAATAGTCAATTAAATATGGGTATAATTAACCGGCAATATATTTGATGATGTTTCAGTATTATTGTTAAAATGGCCAATCCCTGATGGTTGGTTTTGTTTTATTAATATATTTTCATATGTTCAGCTACAGACAAAGTGTTCCCGTGGACTTCATCACTCAGGAGTTGGCGTTTGAATCCAGTTCTAAAGCTCATGACTTTCTCAAACCATTTTCTCTGTCTTACACTGGCCCAGATCAAACTCAAATTGATTGCAAAGCCAGCCTACCGGTCGTTTCTCAACAAATATAACATAAGCGTGTAGCCCTTATACTTGATGTGGTCAGGAAAATGCGATACTTTTTCTGCGTTGTTATGTAAACAACATACACGCACGAAGTCCGACTTGACCCATCATCTGTGGCTCATTATATTGTTTACCTTTTATCAGGCACAGGAGTCAGCACAAGGTCATCAAAATATTGTTGTGTTGCCTTAAAATTGTGATTCTCAGTGTCATAAGGATGCAGAAGGGATACAGCGAGGATAGAGGGAGGATACATCAAGGCCCTCACAATTTTGTTGATCGACTCACCACAAGGACACTTAATCAGTGATATAAGACATTATTAATGTGTATTTTTAATAATAAGTGAACTTTTTAAAATAGTTTCTAGTTGTGTAAATATGAACTATTTATTAGGATAATATTGATTATGAATGATGACAATGATACAAGTATGAAACGAATGTTGAAATGTTTTAAAAAATATTAAATCAACCATTTTTTATTGTTGCTTTTTATTTTGTTACTATTTTTTTTTACGTTAGCAATGAAGGTTGTTCTAGTGTCACTGGAGATGGCCGTTAATGTTATGCAGCCATTTCATTATACAATCTATCAAGCGTTAGATCAACCAGCATACTAACATCACATTGAAAAGTATGTTAACTTTCGATTGATTAACCTTTTGAAGCCAAATAGTTCACTTCTAATTAGATCATAAAATATTAAATAATGGTAACCCTTTCCCAAACTATTAACGCGTACTGTTTAGACGCGAATAATTTGTGTATAAAAACAACTTATTCTCAAATTAAATAAATATTCCAAAATGAATAAATTACTTAATTAGAAAATATGAAAAAAATACATAGTACACAATACTAGTAAATATATATTGCAAGACATTACGTTGATACTAAAAACAACGACATCGCGATTTGCGATATCATTACACTGACATTAATTTGATAAATGGAACTATGTAAATAAAATTTACGCCAACCGAAGGCTTATTACATATTACTAGGATATTTTAGAGAAGTTGTATGTGAAATATTAGATACTATTTCAGTGAAATAATTTTAAGATTTAGAACTATAACATATGGTGAACTGTTTATCTAAAAACAAATACATTCTTCAATATCGTTTAATATAAAACAATATTCCACCCTATTGTATAATAACGAATAAAGCAATTCTAATTAATGGAATTTATAATTTAAATCCTCTTCTTTTTTGATAAAAAATTTTTTTGATAAGATACTAAAATATCACATATACCTACAAATTCGATCACTACATTCCTATAGTATTTTTTTAATATATCACTATAATAGTATTTTTGTTGTTGTGCAATTATTTCAGATTGCTAATTAATTAAATAATTCTGAGCTAATATTTTCTGAAATGTCAATATTCATTTTATTGATCGACGATAAAAATAGATCTAAAAGATAGCCTAAACATTAGGTTTACACATGTGGGCCTTATTGATTGGGTTCAAACGAGCCTGTGGCAAACGGCTATAAAGTTTTATAAATACGTTACAATAAGGATAGAGTTGCCGCCTTTTGTTCTTGTCATTTAAGTACATTCGCTATTAAAAGTAAAAAATAAAGTACTTCGTGTCAAAAAAAAAGTATATTTTTTTATTCATATTTAAGAAAATATTTTTTATTGCTTTCCTTAAATTTTACAACATATTTAAAGTCTATATTTAAATTAAACCTAACATAGAATTTTTACAATAAACCTGACATTTGAGTTTAATTACTTTTAGAAATTGTTATAACCGTAATGGGACAAAAATAGATCACGTTTCTTTAAAACTGCGGGCAATTTTTATTCTCAGAGAAATCAATTTGTGCAAAATAAAATATTTTCGTGTACATTATAATTCCCATAAAGTATAGAGTACAATCAGTCAAAATAACGTACAATACTTTATTATAATGTACGGGTGCAACCCTAATTGAGGATAAGGAGGAGAAAAATCGGACGCAGACTAATTATTAAATTAAATAAAAAAAAACGAAAAATGTAAATTTAGTTTAATAAAAAAAAAACAAATATTTAACAAATGTTGTAAAATAATAAAATAAGTATACAATAATACTTAGAATATAATACAAAACATATAAGGTACATAGTTTATTCACTAGTGCTTTTTTAACTAGGGGCGCCAACAAACCCTCAATTTCGACTCACTGCGCTCGCGAAATCTCGGGTGCTGTTTGCATATTGAGCGAAGCGAGCCCTGTGTATTGACTCATCGTTTCCCATTGACTTCAATGGGATGTCAGTTTTTTGACATGACATAAAAAAAATAATTTTTTGAGGACATTTTTCAAAAATTTTTTTTTTAAACCATCACCTAATTTGTGTCTTTTTGATTGCAAAGTTTCATAATTTTCCGTCAAGTAGTTTTCGAGCCAATTCGTGACAAAGAGTGTAAAAAGTCTCCAGTAAAACGCTCCGCTCACTTCGTTCGCTTCACTCAACAACTTTTAACTGTGCACAATTTGAGTAAAATTTTGCAATTTCTACAAACTAACATCTCGCAAAATGACAAAAATAAAATTTCAAATATTAAACTTTACCTGACACAAAAAAGACAATAATATAAAAAAAGTTTAATTAAAACAAATGTTAGTTCTTAGTATACAATATCAATAAGCATATTTAAATATTACACTTTCTATACAAATTATATTACACTATAAACTCTAATTATAATCACTTATTACTTAAAATTAGGTATTAGATCTTTTTATAACATTTATACAATACGTTATCTCCAAGATGTAATGAAATTCTAAAGTAATCAAGCTCCAGCTCAAGGAAAATATTATATTAAACAATCTTTTAAAAGTTTAAATACTGTTTAAAAAAAAAAATCATGTTCTATACATCAATAAACTCATATAAAAAAAAGTTATAAATTAAGAAGTTAAAACATAAAAGTAATGAATGTTACAGAAAGTCAAATTGGTTGTTTAATTAAAAATGTGGGAGACAAACCTTGCCTGCAAAAAGTTCAGATATAACTGTTATCCATAAAGAAAGCACAAACAATATATAAGAAATGCCGACTTGATGACTGTTTGGGAGCTGGTAGGGCTGCCCACCAATCTCATCAACATGAAAGCCCATCGGAAATATTACAGCAGCCAGGCAGAAGACGACCACTGAAATAAAATATATTAAAATGTTATATTATCATGTTAACCTATTAACTTTGAAATCAATTTTTACTTACTTGCAGCAAAACCAACCCAACGAGCGTAAGGAATCACATTCCGATCAAAATGACTTGATGCCAAGAGAATAACTGTGGTTGTTATACAAATACATCCTATAAATATACAGATCAAAGCCAATAACCATTCGGGTTGAAGATCTGGGGTGAAGCAAACTTGTGGGCGATTGTACAGAGTTATACAAGACCACATTAATCCAAGACGGGTATCACCTGGAAATACAACACATTTAAAGAACCATATCTCATAACCATTCAAGAAGTGTAGTATAATAGGTTTTAACAGTGTCAGAATATATTACTATATATGTTCCTGCAAAGAATCGTAGAAATCAAAAAAGAACGATGATCTAAATGAAGACAAGAAACTAAAACATAAAATGTAACTATAAATTTTATTTATAATTAATAAGGAGTAAAGAATTGGTGTTAATATTTACCTCCAACATCAGTTATTATCCAGTCTGGCATAGCAAGGCTGACAATAGCAAAAACATCTGCAGTCATAAAAAGTGTCCCAGAGATTAATGTTAGTTTATCCATGTTTTTATCGACGCTCTGGTTGTTAGTTTCACTTAATTGTCATTATTCGTATATGTACGTTGTTATACAATATTGCAGATTTGTTCGACAAGTATTCTCAACAATCACCTTGATAATATTCAGTAATTAAATAAGTAAATTGTAAATATTTAATGAATATACGTATTTCATTTGACATATTTTGATTGTTGACTTTAACGGGCTGATTAGTGACATTGACAGTTAAATAATATTGACAAGTTACTAGTGTCGCCATATGAAAATTGGCTTTACTATAAAATTTATTGAAAATAGATTATATAGTTTTAGAAACGAATAAATACGATGTTTCGAGTTATAACTATTTTATTATTAAAATAAATATTTATACGGCATGTATGTAAAAATAAATTACTAACAATAATACAACAGATAGCTTATTGAGCAGGTTTTATTATGTCACTCACCATAAGGAATATGAAATTAGTGATAAACAATATTATAATAGTGATGCGACGCGAATAGCATTTTGTGACTCGAGTCACTCGAGCAATTTTTCTACCTCACTCGAGTCATACTCGAGTTTTCAAGTCACTCGAGTAAGATTTTTTTATCAATTTTAAACAAAACTCTATTTCAAAAGTGTGTCATTATCATGGATGAAGTAATATGAAATAAAAATACACATTATGGTAATTTTTACGTATTATTTATTGATATAATCAACAAAATACAAAAATGTCTTCCAAAGTAAGAGTAATAAAATTTCCATGAATGAATGACAAATAACAACAATCGCATTTCATGGAATTTAACTCCATAATTATCTCGATGATATAGATAAAGAAAACAGTAGTAGAGTGACATTTGGTGGCAACAGAATTAACTCGATGAGTCGAGTTGACTCGGTAACTCGAGTAATATTTTTTGCACTCGAGTACTAATTCACTTGACTTGACTTCACTTGAGTGACTCAAGTAGAAATAGGGCTCGAGTCGATATTAAATATCTTACTTAATGTTTCTTAAGCATACAGTTATAGTTCTTTTTGTTCCGTATGCTCTTCTTCGTAAACTAAAACTGATTAGACTAAGCTTCTGGATTTAATAACGAATTGAAAAATGTTATAGCAAAGGAAAACCTCGCCTTTCGCCTTTAAAATCAACCGCTCAGAATGAAATTGGCCTGATGAATTTGTCGGAAACAGTGTAATCAATTGTATCTCAATTAATTAATTAATTATCGTAAGAAGTTCCGCATCTACGCAAGAATCTTGTTAACAAAACCTGTTAAATACTTTATTGGACATGAATTAACAAAACTAAAATCTATAAACCTCTTCCAGATATCCACTAACATGAACTTCCTAAATCACTCCAGTTTTTTTAGTCTGTAAACCAAAATGAAGTAAGGAAACATTTATTAGCTATTAGATCTAAGGATTCTTGTTATGTCGTAATCAATTGTATCGTGGTAATCTTCATCTTCTTTATCAATTTCATTCTTTAGAATGGTGTTTATTAATAGTGGAATTATTTTCTTGGCGATGCTTCAGCAGGCTCGGAAAGTGAAACAATGTTTCCCATTCAAAATTCTGAGCAAAAATGGATAATTTGTTTTCGAATGTATTTTTTTTCTAACACCAAAAAAAAATAAGCCTCCGTTCCCTTGTAGTTTACCATTAAGGTGATTTAGATGAGACGTAACGTAATAATGAAATAAAAGATTTGGGTCCATTGATCAGTTCAGTTGATTCTGGATAATGAACGCTCTTTTTAAAATGCTGTAATTTCCCGAAAAGGGACGCGAAATGTTTTAAAACGTGCCCTCTGGATAACCAACGTACCCTGTTACGAAGCGGAAGATCAGCCTTCTCACTCTCTATTTTAAATAAAAATTCTTTGAATTGGCGATGATTAAGAGGTTTAGCTAAAATAAAGTTGATAATCGTAATCTCTAATTCCATAAATTTACAAATTTCATCCGGAAATGTTTGCGCATAAAGCACTTCTTGGTGATTGATGCAATGGTAAACCAGTATTTCGTGATTTATTTTTTCTTTTAAAATAGCAACAAACCCTATTCTTCCGCCGATTATACTTCAGACTTCTGACTCCATCGATACAATTTTATGGATAAATATGTTTATCCATAAGTACACCCAATTACAGCTTTTGCGAGATCTTCTCTACGCGTCTGACCTTTGAGTAGAAATAAACCTGAATAATTCTTCCTTAGTGCCTGAATAAGAAATAAATCTTACAAAAAATGATATAGCGTATATAATTTATGTCACAAGACTCGTCAACTGCTATTGATAAAGCCGAACTAATTTCACATTTTCTATGTGGTGGGTTATGGTTATATGGGTGGGTGGATTATATTTGGACACTTTATTTTTTTTGATAATATCTGCTATGCTCTTAAAATCTCGAGATAGCTCTTCGGGTGCATTTTTGTATCTATTCGCCGTTTTTGAAAAGTTCTCTTCTCTTAGCAATCTTTTGGTTAAAAACAAAACTTGCCATATTAATATTGCTGGATAATTGCATCCAGTAATTAAACACAGATTTTTTTTCCACCATCAGAATAACGAAACTTATAATATGAACAAAAAAATGAAGATTTCCAACATTTGAACAAATAGAAGCTATAAATAATTCGATTTATAATTTTGTAATGGAACCACAAACATATATAACGTCGTATAAAAATACCTGTAAGGTGTGCGGCTATATTGAAAAATACAACTTAACGGACACTTATTACATATTAACACCAACCGAATGCTGTAAAACACTACAGAAGTTACGATGGTATGTATGTAGTATGCAAGTGGGAATAACTGCGTTGTTTAGGGAAATTTTAAAACGCCTGAGTTTCCAGACGGAACCTGCGTCTTCCACAAGAAAGTTTACTTGACGATGCCAAACACCTATTTGATATTTTGGTATCATCAAGCGAAATTTTACCTAATAATTATTTAAGTATTTACTTTTTTCGTTAAATTTGGCTCTAAAATCCCTTAACAATCAAATTGCCCTGCTGTTGGGAAACATTGATCTAGACCAAAGGTAGATTTCACAGGCATGCTGTCGAACAATATCGAGCTAAAAAAAACGAGCTGTTGAAAAGCGCTGTCCGACGCGACTGAAACCAGCCTAAAAAACAAAGATGATATAGAGATTTTTTTTTTCAAATATTTTTCATGATTAAAATCGCGTTCCTAAATTCTGTTTTATTTATAATCCGAATATTCATTAATTCAAATTATAAATTGTAAGTCAGAATTCAAGCCTCCTAAGCTTGGGGGCCCTGGGGACTGTCCCGACTAGCCCTCTTGTTGCTACGCCACTATCTGTATATACACTATATATTTTTATAATTATATATTTTTATAATTATAATTAAATAAGTATCTTATTTTTTTGAATACCAAAAAATATTTAACTCGTTTTTTTTTAATGAGTAGATGACTTTATTAGGCATTTAGCAAGTTGTGCTCTGATATTAAAAACCTAATAAAAATATATTCTATTGAAAGTTTTTGTTGTTGTTATCATCAGGCAAATTCGCGGGAAAAACATGTCAACCATCAAGCCATTTTGTAAAATTTACAGAAAGAATATGTCTGTTAAAATTTGACATTTCAATCTTGTTCATGTCTTTTTTTAGATAATGGTTATTGACATTTAAAATAAAACATTGTTAATATTTTGTCATGCTGAAACATTTTATTATTCATTTTATAAGTATATTCATATACAGTTTATATATTCGAAGTCCTTTATCATAGCCATGTCGTTTCAATTATCTCGTCTAAAACTATAATCTCGTTTTGAGCTTAAAATAATAATAAAAAAAATCTATTTTCATAATAATATTTCATATTACACATTTATAAACCGACTATAATTATTTAAAAATCGGTATATTTTTTTATTTTTTTTTATTTTGCTTTTTTAATCTATAGTATTCCATGTCCATTTTACTGTACTAGTCTGTACTGTACTGTACTACTGTACTGTAGTTTGTTACGCCGGTGCTGCCGCGGTGGAGTTAGTCGTCCCGCTAGTTGTGTTTGAAGCGTTGTCATCTGGCTCATTTATTTGAAGCCAGGGCATTCGTCGTTGAAGTTCTTGCCTATAAAAAAATATGTGTTTTTTGGAGCGAAGATCTTTAACGCGTCTTAGTAGTGCGATTTAGTGGAAATCATCAAGTAAAGAAATGTCGTATGCGATGTATGTTTGTGTTAAAATCCTTCTAAACTGACGCACAACCTAGATTATGGGTCCATTTTATTATACAATTGTACCCAATCAACAGCATACTAACTTTTCACTATATACTAGGGGTGCCAACAGACCCTCAATTTAGACTCGCTGTGCTCGCGAAATCTCGGTTGCCATTTGCATACTGAGCGAAGCGAGCCCAGTGTATTGACTCATTGTTTCCCATTGACTTCAATGGGATATCAGTTTTAAGACGAGATATTAAAAAAAAAAAAATATTTGAGGACATTTTTTAAATATTTTTTTTAAACCACCTAATGTGTATCTTTTTGATTGTGAGGTTTCATAATTTTCCGTCAAGTAGTTTTCCAGCCAATTCGTGACAAAGTCTCCAGTAAAACGCTCCGCTCACTTCGTTCGCTTCGCTCAATAATGAAATACTATTTTTAATATTATTAATATCTATACCTGTATTTTGGATGACTGATGGCGTATACCCAGGGATCAATGCAGGCAACAGTCTTGCATGCTACCGCGGGAATCATTGTCACCTGTGCAGAAAATAATAACAAATTAGTTATGGTTGAAAAATATAAAAAATACGTTTAACAAGAAAAAGTATTAAATTAAAGTTAAGGATACAGTTTTTCGTTTTGAAACTTATTAGTTAAAAAAGGCGCGAAGTTTGACAGCAAGTAAGTAAGTAGATGTCAGAAAATTTATTATTTTGTTCTTAATTGTGCTCTAAGCTTTGTCTATGATATGTCAATGTCTATGGATATATGAAATATTTATGAAAATGTCATTGTCTTTGATAAAAGTCTTAATTTAATGATTTTGATTTTTTTATAAGACTTACCCCGGGTGTGAGCAGTCGTTTATCTCCAAACGCTCCTATGAGTGCCATAACCCCATACGGTGTCCAGGACGCAACAAACAGGAAGCATACCGTAAGCGCCGCCTTCGCTATACGAATCTCAGCTGACTCCGCTGCCGCGTTTTGATTCGAACGAAGTGATTCTACGTTCATTTTTTTCGCTTGTTCTCTGTAATACATACAATATATTATATTATTAATAATAGCTCTCAACGTTGTCAAGAAACGTTTTAAACGAAAGCAACAGTCAGCATTTTGGACAAGAATTACTTGTGTTTTTTGTTTTTGATTTATTGTTCAAAAAGTGTTTAATACAAAACTATTTTATTTTATTTAGTAGTTTTTATGTGATGTTGCTTATAAGCATAATAATATTTCTAGGTTGACGATCGGCAAGCGCGCGGAGTTTCTGGTAACGTTAAGTCTATAGGAGAAACAATTTTTTGACCATCATTTCTGAACGGAATGAGATTTGATTCTCTTTTTTTTAAACATGTCCATTTCTAAGCTCTACAGCTCTGCCAATTTTCATTCAAATCGGTTCTGTAGTTTTTATAAGTAAATTAATAATTAAGCATAGAAGTGGACAAAAATAAGACACCGTGAAATGGTTGAGCTGTTGTGGAGATCTATTCCCGACGCTGATATCAAAATTTAAATTTAATAATAAAGTTTGTATATTTTTAAATACCTTAACGCTGCTTCATGTGCGAATACTTGTTTCACAATACCGCTGTAGAAATAAATGATCATCATCATAGGGAACACGTAAGAGCACGTGAAAATACAAGCCACGAACAGCTTCATGTCGAATGTGTTTGAGAGATAGTCAAATGTGCACGACGTTAGGAAGCCCTCTGAAATTATGTTAGGACTGATTAATAATACTAAAACATATTATACTAGCTTTTATCCGCGGTTTCGCTCGCTAAGTACGACATTGGTTTATAAGATCCGACTTTACCAAAGTAAACAAAATATTTATAAATTATAACCTGTGTATTACTCTGATGTATAAGCTATATTATTGTGAAAGTTGATTGAAATCAGTTCAGTAGTTTTAGTGTGAAAGAGTAACATACAGAGTTTCTCATTTATAATATTAGTAGGTATATTAAAATATTAACCTGGTACGAATCTCCCCCACACTTTAAATAACGGGAGAAGGGCCCAGGGGGTTGCGTATATCCACACACAGATTATCATCAGTAAGGCCTTTCCTTGAGATAATCTACCATCGAGAGGTCGGGTAATTGTTGAATGCCTGAATAAAATTTGATCATAATTATTAGTTCCATAAAGATGATAATAGATGGCGCTTGTCATGTTATTGAAAATGTAGATCACAGTGGTTAGATTTTATCATAGGTGTGTGTGTGTATATTCGATACGGCAATTGACAATGTCAGTCTGATACGTCCTAACTACGAATAAATACCAACTATAACAGAACAGTATAGTTCAAGAGTTAGCGAGTGGATTAATCTAAAACCCCACCAATTCCCACATAATATTGTAGGTACTTTATATAAAAATTGACAAAGGATGTTTGATATGGTAATAACTCCAATCATTACATCAATTCATTTTTTTATTTATATATATAACTTAAACTGTTGTGAAAAAATCAATTTTTTATGGAATAATAACGCTTTTTTTTGACATAAACCGTATTTTACCTCATAGATTCCCGATTTCGTTAAAATATCAGCATTACAAAGTAGCCTATGTTACTAGCAAGTAAAAGAATTTTTAAAATCCCGTAATGATAACAACCCATATAAATATAATCAAATCTTCCTTTATTATAATTTATATTTACCTGTCGTAGGCGATACAGGCGTTGGTCATACTGGCGCCTATACCGCTGTATGCACCCATCAGAGAAAATACTTGACATCCCATAGCACCCATCGCGAAACCTTTAAACGCACTATTGTAGATGAAAATCGGAGCTTTTGCCATCATAATGAAATCGCATATCGCGAGATTTAGAATCAATAAGTTGCTCGATGTCCGCAAGCTCTTCGTTCTGTGTGAAAATATATTTTATTATAATCATGCTAATTGTTTTAGAACATTACTGTATTAGACTTACGTTGCAAAAATAAATATAACCATTCCATTCCCGATGAGTGCGGCAGCTGTAAAAAAAGAATAGAGTAACGCAAGAGCGGTGTGTGCGCTCGCGGGGGGTGCTGGGTAGGAATGCCAGTGTTCTGGAACCGCTTCCAGGTCCTCGCCGACCAGGCCCTCCGTCAGCATCCTTATCCCATCGCTAGATCTGAAAATAAGTAACTACCATTCTAAAATGTATGTACGGAAATAACTATGTTATTGCCAATCCATTTACTACTAGCCGTGCCCACGACTTCGTTCGGGCGGCAAAAGTTTTTTTAAAATGAAAGTATCCTTATTCCTTATAACATCAGCGATCCGCCAGTGAAAGTTCTTTTAAAATTGGTCCTATTGTTTTAGAGATTAGCCGGAAGAGACAGACAGATTTTTTTAATGTATGTACCGTATATCATATGCATTTAGTTATAACTTGTTCATTTGGAATTAAAAACAGAGTATCTGAATTTAATTCAAATGTATTATTTAGATATATTAATATTTAGATAAAATAATAATACCTGAGCGGTGCGAAGTAGGCGCCATAATTGTTGAAATTGTACGTTTCGTTGTCCATTGTAACCGCTGGGATCATTTTGTGAGCAGTCCTCCGTAGCGTGCAAGGTCCATACCACTGACTGACTGCTGGTCAACCTCATAAATCTTTCTTTATATATGATCAAATCACTAATGAGATTCCATGGATAAAGATAATCCCTCAGCCGTGATAGGATTACTGATTTCAGTGACATAGATCTGTGCAAACTTACGCGCCATCAGCAAAGATGGTTACGGGCGTTGGAATTAAAGGAAACCTTATAAATAAATGGATTTGTTTAGTTAGATTTGTTTGAGGTAAACAAAAGCTGTGTTCGGGAGGCTATAGAGGTATAGGAAATTAAAATTCATATATTTTTTGTTTTTTATCTCAATTTTGAGTATTATTTAAGAATATGTAATAAATGCCAGGATTTTCTTTATATTATATATCTTCTACAAAGTTTTTAGAAAAGTATTGAATATCTTAAACGACAAAACAACCAACAAACAAACGAAACAGAAAGATTTTAAATGCAAAGTATTCTTGTTGTTTGTATTTTGACTCGACTTTGAAAAAGTGTGGTAAAACTGTTTTGGCGTCTTACTTTACAATAGCCCTAATGTGCAGATTAGATCATGTGTGTCAGACCTCCATAGAAGATTGGCGTGGAGCAGTGCCACTGACTTTCGCAAAGGTAAGTGTCGATATCCGCTAGTAAAATTAACCATAATGTAAGTCTAAATACCTAGCATAAAATAAGTATGTTTAATTTTGTAATTAACCACTTAAGGAGCCATAAGAAAATAAAAGATGTTGTAAATTATTTTCCCCTAAAATACCTAAGAAATAAAAAAATATATAAATAAATAATAAAAAATTTTTGGGATTAGACAGTAGTCCCAGTCGATAGTGATATGAATGAGAGAGATATATAAAAAAGGACAAACACGAATGAAAGTACGACAAGCACAATAGTGAGAACTGGAATGAAGGAGTCATAGTAATACCAAAGTCTGCGGCACTACCGCCACAGAGGTGTAAAAAAAAGTGTCGATATCCAAAGTCATGCTCTTGGTAATTATGTTGTGCACTATTTTGACTGAAATGAGCTGCTGACTATGGTATGCTAGAACTTCGTCTTATCTATGGTTATACGCCTACGCGTCTTTCCGTGGCGAGTAGCCTTATACGTACATGTTTCCTGCTACATTTATCAATTTATGACAAAGTGTATTCCGAAGTGCCATTTGATTTAATTAACACCACCAAACTCCGCTATCTTGCTTCAAAGCACCGACTACAGTATTCCCATTGTCCGATCTAATCGAGAGTAGTGTTTTCTAGAATCCAAGGTATTTAATTCTTCTACTAACAAACATGGAATGAACTTCGATCGGTGATTTTTCCAGGTCAAAGGCCAACATCGCTTATGTAATTCTTTTAATGTTGCAAGAAATCTGAAGGGACTGTGACCATTCTTATCAGATAAGTCCGCCATCTTTTATTACAGAAATTACTTGTCTTGTACAATGTAGATCTATCCATTAAATATGTAGACTTTATTCTTTACTGTAAAAGACCTTCACGGTTTCACAAGTTATTTCTTATAGTTGTAGTTTCCCTTTTCTTTTCATTATTTGATTTCCCACATTTCTGACAATATTATTATAGACTCGAGATACCTGTTATAACTACTTTCTTGCGTTCGTTTACTCTTTCTAATTCAAAAATATAATCAAAGTAAGTGTCTGTCACCAATCACAAAAGCAGTGCTAATTTTTTGTATGACTTATAAAAGTTGATTTTAAAGTGCTATTATTGTATTATTTTATGGTTTTTTTATTAGAAACTACAAATCAAGGTTTCTTAGATTAGTGAAAGATGTGAAAGATGTGAAAGTAGTGAAAGGTCTCTATTGCGTGTCTTGTCTATTGATGTTTGGAATCGTAAAGACTTTCTACCTGATGGTGTGTGGTGTTGTCATCATAGATATATGACAGAATGGAGTATTGTAAATGCGTTGTTACTGATAAGGAATAGGGAAGGACGGACTAGGATATACGTATAGATCCGTAGTATCCGGCTCTCCTACTCCGGTTTAAAATGTAGCTGTAATAGTTATTTTAGTTTATATTTTGTGAAAGGATGATATTGCCCCAGTCGAGTCAGCTCATATTTGAACTGTTTTATTTTATAGCAAGGAGTAATATTGTTAAAAACTATATATTCTATAACTAATTATTTAATTAAGATTTATAGTCAATTTTTTTAATAACTACAATTAATAGGTACATTTAATATATTTAAATGAATGAAAATGATTTTTTCTTGAACAGGTACGATGCCTAAAGTCAATTATTTTAAATTTATATAAAGTATTTGAGGTTTTACCTGTCATTTTACGAGATACCCAAGAATTATTTTGACCTATAATTAAAAAAAATATATGAATAACTAATAATATGAATGGGGAGGGGAAATAAGCGAAGTTTTTGGTCAACTAATATATAAATAAATGATTAAATATGACATTTAGGTAGACGTTAGGTACATAGAAAGAATAGATTACTAAAAAACAGATTATCCTTGTTGTATTTTTTGTGGCTACCATTTTCCCAAAATAACTGATATTGATACAAAATTATATTCTCTTAAGAACAAAAAAGTGGCTAAGTGAATGAAACCTAATGGAATTAAAATTTGCAAGTCGGCACGATATAGATAAATGAAACTTTAGCTTCATCTTACAGGCTGGTTGGAATTCCATATTATTTTAGAAATAATAAGAATTAAAAACATCCAATATGAATTATCATCCTATTCCATACTATTTTAGAAATCAAAATAATTAAAAACTATGAATTATTATCCTAAATCCAAACCCAAATGAAGACAAAAATAAATACAAAAACATCATCAACAAGTTTAATAGACATCACAACAACCATTTTGTTAAAGTATCTACACAATGTTACATTGACATTTTTATAAATAAGACAAAAATCGTATAATTACCATCGATATAAAACGGAATGTATAAATTTATTTACAAAAATGCGGTTCAGCTGCAAAAAGTTTTAAGTAGACAAGATGTATCTATGATGTCATAGACAATAAATTGTGTATGAGTAATGAATTAATTATCCAATCTATCAAACGCTAAATCAGGTATCTAACAGCATAGTGAAAGGGCTGTTAGTGTTGTTAGCTTATCGTTGGTGGATAACTGCTTTTTTAAGGCAAAATAGTGCGCTAAAAATTGAATAATGAATGTGTGAAATGTGATATCCTGAAGTGCATTTCTGTAATGGATTTTTATTTAAATATACGCTGACAACACAATGTACAGATAATATAAGGTTTTTTGATTACAACAAGTAATAATTAACATTATTATAGGATATTTAATATCGTAAAAAAGTAAAAAAAAATTGCAACATGATTTAAAATGAACTTATTGCCATCTTTATGTTTTCAATTATCCAAACTACATCTAAATCTAATATGGCGTAGCTACATTTTATTTTAAATTTTATAACATAAATAGAAATATAATATTTACCTGTTTTACCATTTTTAGAAAATTCTACATTACAAAAGTTTATATTTAATATTTGTCTTAAGCTATGTGTCTTAATTATACAATGTTAGTTATGTGTGGGGGGTAATTGTTATTTCTAGTTTATATAAAATTGACTATATATATATGACTTGTTGAATTGCTTTTATTATAAATACTATAAACGTCACTCTGACAAAACTCTGACATATGTCAAGTCAATGTAAATTTGACCATCGGTAGTCAATAAAATTTAAAAAAAAATGCACTCAACTGTTATCTGGAATAAATATTTAAATAAAAATATTTAACCAATTAATCTCTTATTTTTTATATATAATTAAATTATGAAATTATTATTAAATAATTTAAATAAAATAATATGTTTCAATATATGTTGATAAAAGTTATACATAGTTTTATTTATGTATTCGTAAAAATTTCAGACGACACTAGAACAAACTGCCTATTAAAAAAGAGGTTCCGTGTAAAAAGGTATTAATAGCTTTGTTAATAGTGTGAAGGTTTATTTTATGTTTTTGAATAAATAAGAAAAATAAAAAAAAAATTAAAAGGAGTTCATATATATAAATATAAATATAAAGAAACTCATATAATTAAACAAAATCTTCTTATTTAAAAAAAAAAAATTTCGAAGTCATCTTATTTTACAGTAAAAGGTAAAAGTAACAACTACTTATCACATTAATCTTTTTAGAATTACTTTTATTTCTTTTACTTAGATAGTTATATATGGAGTTGTGTTAAGATAATAGTAATAAATATAATGGACAAGATTTGCTTCAAGATTATAGCAATTATGTAGATGTTTAATAAAAATAAATATATTCATTACATTTATAAAGACATACATTATTTATTATACCTTTATTTATCTTTTATATTTATTCCATTCCGTTAGTTGTTAGTCTTTATTGTTATGAAAAACGTGTTTTTTATACAAATTCGCTTTATCAGTCTTTTACCATAAGGGGTTGTAAAGTACAATGAGAAGTTGTTAAATCTAGTTAACCACTCGACCTCACACTGAACCGCATCACAAAGAAACCGGACGAACCTCGTTAAGAACTCGACACCCTCTCAACTACACACCACATATCAATTAGCAATTTTTATTAACAATAAACAATACCAATTTATTATAAAATACACAAATACAAAGTATAACTGTATATATGTAAAACGCTTACAAAGGGTTCATTGAAACGATAATAATGGTTTCATTTTCAGTCTCAGGGTTCGGAGACACGGTCTATTCGTCGGGTGGTGGGGGCTCGTCGGGAATTTCGATTTCTGTTTGTTCGATTATAATATTAGTTTCCCGCTCGGGTGTTATGGGGGGTGTTAGGATGGGGAGAGGAGTTGGAGGTGGGGAGGGGTGTAATGGAGGTGGCGCACTCCTCGCACGCGCCTCCTGCTCGACAGTTAGTTGAGTCATTTCTACAGTTTCTTTTTTTTTATTTTCTTCGTTGTTCCTAAAAGTAATGGTCATAGTTAATGTAAGAAGTGTGATTATGAGTATATTGGTAAGTCAGTTATTATTAAAATAATTACCTCAGAGTTAACTCTTGTATGTTTGGTATGTTGCTGACGCTTTCCCCGGATGCTGGAACAATCAGACGCTAATTTTAGTAACTTTTTAAATTGACTTATCAAGGTTAATGTAGGTAAAGGTTTGATTCAAAATTAAATTAAAATTAATACGTTCCATCACGTAATCAAATTACTCAGGTTTGTAGGACACGTACCTACAAGGATCATAACTACGTCTGTCTTAATATATATTATTTTTAATTTATCACAAGAAATATTTTTGTAAAAATTTTAATTCATATTATAAAAATTTAATTCTGAACACAAGCAACTGGTCCCCGTCCAGCGTAGGTTCGAATCCTGTCAGTGTTGATACATTTTTTTTATCATACCTTTATTAACACTAAACCCACCGACAATTCTTGTATACCTGTTCCTACCGCATGCCGTTAAATTGACCGGTAATTATTTTATTATATAACGCAGGTAATAATGGAAATAACTAAAAGTAAAGAGTGTAGAAAATATATGCATATTCGAAGAATTGTCATTTAGTTTGATAACGATATTATAACGTTTAAAAATATGTAAGTTTTATAAAAGTTTAAGAACGGTCAATTTGACCGGTACTTGGTAGGTTTAGTGTTAAAGGTTTAAATGTTTATAGACATTTCCAATCTTAACACAAAATAAAAGATCTCACTCACGGTGTATAGTGTCCTCTAGGAGGCGCTGCTGTCGTGCGAGGGGGCGTCGCCGCGTGTTGTCCCGCACACGTAGCGTGACGCCCGCGCACGCACCACTCGCGTGTAAGTCCAGCGCTAGTGACGACTGCGACCCGCACTCCGAGTCCACTGCACTTGCGCTGTGAATTATTATTAGTTAGGCTGCTTGGACACGAATAGTGCTTAAAGTTTTGTCTGTTTTTGTGCAATTATATTTAAAATTTCTTGGAACAAAATGTAAAATCAAGTATATAACATAATTAGAAAAATTTGTGCAAAATGTCAATAAAATTATAATATAAATAAATATAGTAGTCCAAAAATGTAATAATTGTTAAAAATATCTATCTTATAGAGTGCGGAAATATAAGTAAAATTAGAGAAGATAGTTTATGTAGGTATGTAGTATACATGTATGTTTCAGAATACATTTTGATTCAGTGATGTGATGGATTAAATGTTTTGCTAAGCATAGCACAAGACAAGCTTAAGTATGACAATTAATGCATTTTTAAAACAACACTAGAATGAAGTTTATTGCACCCATTACATTATCCAATTCACAGCGCACTGAATAGCTTAAAAAAATTGAGAGTTAAAAGGGAAATTAAAGTAAATAGCGTTATGTCAAAAAATGTAGTCGTTTAAACTAAACAAATGCAAAAAAAACACTGATATTATGTTTGTATCACTATGGGGACGATATTATTTTTCTTCTGTTTCTAAAAAATATATGCTTCAAAAGAAAATATCTTTGAAAAATCTTTTTACTAGAATTCCAGTAATTATAGGAATACCAAAAAATATAGTTTTGATTAATAATTATTAGTGATCAAACCTTATGTTTAAAAAGATTATGATAATTTTATTATAAAGATACTTTTTCCACTATATTACTTTCCGACATAACATTTATAAATAATACATTATTTGTCTAGTAGTCGATTCCTATTTATATCTCTCGATCGTAAATCGCTTATTTTAGAAATCGAAACAATTATTAGATACATTTTATTGTTTTTTTATATATTTTAACCCATAAACAAAGCATCGATTTATTTATGTCTCAGTACGATGTCTCCGTTCATGATGGGTTGACTTATTCAGAGAAAATAGTGCTAGCACACTAGATACCTATAGACGGTACGATCCATCGCACTAGATGGGTTAATTAGCTCACTATCTGCCTTATCACAATACTTAGTACCCTAAATGTTCTAGTGCTCTGTTAATTGGATAATGAAATGAGTGTTAATGAATATGTTCGTAGGTTACCTGACAGCTGAATGCGGCGGCTCGTCTACAGAGAGCGCGTAGCGTCGTAGCGGTCGCCGTAGCGCAGTTACGGACGGCGTAGCGCGCGTGCTACCGCTCCTCAAGTCCGGGGCGGAGCCAAAACGAGCGCGATCTTTAGCTTTATCTCCGCTGACTCTGTACATACACTGTCTGTCCTATCTCTCTCTCCTGCCATTCCATACCGGGATTGCAGGCGGCTTTATACATAATCTCGGATGGTACAAGTGATATCTACGGGGATATTTTTATTGGATACGATATGATACCAGCTTCGGGAATCGCATTTCGCATTTTCTACTCGGGGTCAAGCTAGCTAGCCTTAATGATTTTTATTTATAATATGAAATGCAATATTTTTGTTACAAGATTGTATTATTTGTCAAAATCTAAACATGTTTCAGGTAAATCATCTATAGTGTAGTAGCAACCTTCTTACAAAAAGTATTGCATGACATATCTCAAAAAACAAAATAACCATACCTATGAAGATGCGGCGGTCGTATCCGCACCGGTGCGAGCGGCAGCGCGTGCGGCAGCGGCAGCACGTGCGGCAGGCGGTACACGCCTAGCGTGTCGAGACGCGCGGGGGCGCACGGACCCCGCCGGGGCAAAGGACGAGGGACGGTCGCCGGCCGCGCCGGTGTCACCTTCGCTGCACTGTCCCGGGCTTCAAAAGTCATCACACACGCCGCTACCACTATAAAACCTGATAAAATATATCTGTTAGTATAATTTATCTAGTAATAAACAATAGACAAAACATCTTACCTCCGAACCCCATCACAATAGGTCCTGCGTATGACAGATTATTGAGATGAAAGCCTCGTGCTTCATCTTTCACTGATATTGTTGAGTTGCCACGCACTTCCTCCGCAACTGATAACGAGTCCGCGTAGTAACCTGGAGTAAATCAATGTTTAAAAGTAAAATATATTATTATATAATCAATATCATATCGCTCATGGGTCTCTTATTCTTCTTATCTACATTAATTTAATGTAGTTGTATATTTACGTTCGTATCTATAAGTTAATCTGCAAATATTATTTGAATTTCAGACAATGTTTTTTAATTTATACCCAATTTATTGTTATAAGTACGTTCATAATACAGTCAAACAATTTACAATATGTTAGAAACGTGTCTGTTAAAATAATATAGATAAGGATAAAAAGTCCCCTTTTTGTCGAGATTTTCTTTCGGAGTTCATTCTACTTATTGAAGACCGGTCTGCATTTATTGTCTCAATTATTAACGGATATTAAATGATTAGTCGTAACTGATACAGAACATGAATCGAAGCTGTTAGAGTATAATAGAAACAAGACTTTCATGCTGCTTTTTAAAATTAACTTCGCGTCAAAGCAACCGATGATATAAAAGTTTTGCTTAAAATTTATATGTTTAAATAATTAAAGACTTAAAATGAAACTCTAATATCAATTAAGGCTCCAAATCAATATATTTTGTGGAGTAAATTATTTGCATACAATAAATGTTGCATTAAAAATATTCGCACATCATTTAAATGTTTATGACATTTATAAATTTATACGCTTGTAAAATATGTCTTAACTAAACTGCATTCAAGGTTACCTTTGAAACCTATATTGATTTTGTGTTTTGCCTGAACGTGACATCACACGACGAGCAAAAAGAACGGAATAGAGTAAATGGTAAATGTACTCTAGTCAAGGAAATTGTAATATTAATATAAATAGTTTATTCTATTTAAGTTCGGTAAATAAATAAATAAGTTATTACGCAACTCATACAAACAAAAATTGTAGCTTGAAGTTGTTGAAAAGTGTTAGACCATTACCACACAGTCTTCACAAAGGTGCTATAAAAATAGCTAATAACATTATGAAATTATCATAACATTTTAAACTATTGTAGTATATCGCGATAAAACCACAGTGGAACTTATCAATGCTTCATATATTTATTATTTATATTAAAACAAAAGATAGTTTTGTCTTTTGCCTGAATGTCACAGAAAAATACTTTGAAACCAACATACATTCCGATGTTGGTTTCAAAGTTTTTTTTTTTTAATAGTACGTGTCTGCTCGAAGGCTTTACCCTTATTATTTCTGGAATAAAAAACTTAAGTACTATTTCCTTATTATACAATTAAAAAAAAAGCTTACCCGGGAAGCTTAGATAGAAAATTATAAGAACTCTCCACGAAGCGATTGTTGGAGCAACAATTGGAAAATAAAAAATAGAAGTCTTTACAATGGCGAGGAGCAATTTACTACATAACGTAAATAATGTGAGAGTTAGTGAATTGGTCAATTATTTATTAATGAGGTTTCGAGTTGTGGAAAATACTTCAGATATTAACATCCGCTGTGATTACAAAGAAATATAATGAATACGTTTAATTATATCAAGACAATTATATGAAGACGACGATATTACTATGATATGTATATATAACATCATATAATTTTAAATAATAGTTCACTTATTTTTGACATACATGCAATCTTCCATCCCATAAAGAAAAATGTATCATGAAATTGTCATACACATAAAAAACATATTAATCGTTTTGAATACTTTACGGGTTATTAAATAACATAAATATATAAGGGTACTATATATAGTTATTTTTATATTCAATATTAGTATATAATATTGTTAAGTTTTGTGTAGTTTATTAAATAGTTTTATTTATGATTCATCAGTTTGAATTTTAAAAATAATTTACAGAATCTAATAAATTTATTTACATGTCGAAATCTATCGGTGAGAGAAAGAAAATATTTTTTCTACGAGTCGTCTATTATTATTAGTCTCCTAGTATATAGTATCAATTGATGTCATAACAAAAAAGTTGTCAAGTGTTGCAAATTACCTATTTTAGTAACGGTTTTTTGTATTTTAAAATTACTTTTTCTGTATACAAAAATATATAAATTCAATAAAACACATTTTGCATGTGTCATTTGAGAGTTTTTAATATTTTAGCGTTATTATAAAAAATATAATTTTGGAAAAGTTATAGCAGACAAAAACATTTTTAAGCAACTATATATAACAAATATTGAACTGTATAATTTAAACAAAATGTAATCTTTTATGCGAATATCTTTAAATCATTTTAGAATAGCTATAGTTTTTGTATTCAGTAGAAAATCATAAAAACATGATCTATTGATACTGATATTTGTACATATATAACTAGTGAGCTTTTGGTTTAGTGGTTAGTGACTCTGACTGACTCTAACTGCTGAACGAAGCTTTGAACGAAGGTTCAAATCTCACCCGAAATTAGTCTGGGTGTAATTTGGTCCGTTACCTACATGTTTTTAAAAGTAATCCCCGAAACAGATTACAGTAATCCCCCCTATTACACGGTACTCTTATAATGCGTTTTCATATAACGCTGTTTCAGTCCCTTGGATACATGTGTTTTCCCCCATATAACGCTTTGATTTCCTACATTATATTTCCATGCTCTGAAATTTATAATTATTTTTTACCGTTCATAATTAATTTCGCTTAGTTTTTCACATTTTGTTGTTATAAAATTAAATAAAAGTAACTAAAAATTTCATTTAATTAAGTTCTTTCTTAATATTCCATTTAAACCGCCTTTAATGAGAAAAGTTAAACGTGAGTTATTTGTACATAACGCGTTATACGGTCATATGAGCGCATTATACAAGAATATTCATACAACGCATTTTCCTATAACGCTGAACGAACACCGTGTTATAGGGGGGATTTTATACTTATAATAAAATATTAAAATAATATTATTCAATGGAGTAAACAGATGCAAAGATGCATCGAATATTCAATTGTGAATTAAAAACGTTAAGTCCCATTGAGATATTAAAATACACTTCTGTGGGTTTTCACAAACGAATATTTGGTTGTAAACACGGATGAATTAATATTCACTTGTGTATGAGTGTTTGTGGAATTTAACTGAGTCAATACCGCACGATTGCAATTTGAAATTTAAATTTTCATTACGCAAATTCCTGTTTCAACGTTTGACTTTGTTTAATACTACTTTATTAAATTTTCAATTTATTATGATACATAAGGCAAAACTAAAAAGCACTTGTTATATTCCTACACGGACTGAATAACTATAAATTTTAATATAAAGTTTTATATGGAATTAGAGAATAATATCCTAATAGCTATACAAAATTATCTTCAGACAGTTATTTGAAGTATCATTAACTAGATTTTACCGTGGTTTCACTTGTGGGAGAAATACAGTGAACTGAAGTAAAATCTTATAACAATATTCCCGTCTATCAATTGGGAATATTTTCATTTTCATAGTAAGTTATACTTTAGTCACAAGTGCTATGAGAGTAGAAAAAAATAGCAACTTAATTATTCTCTATTAGTAAAAACTCATTGACTATACCATAACTGATTGGGTTTTGCGAAAACGATACTTTTATAGTAATGTCTTAATAAATAATTAAAAATAACAACATTGTTTTATTAATAAATATAATTTGCTGTGTAATTAGAACTATAATTCGAATCTTTCAAGTATCGTCTGGTTTATGATGAAAATTATATTCTACTAGCTTTTGCCACTGCTTCGCTCGCCCTAATATCTATGGGCGAAAATTATTGTCTATATATTATTCTGATGTAAACTATATGTCATCGAAATCTGTTTCGTAGAATTTGATTAAAAGAGTAACAAATACATTCTAACAATTTTTCTCATTTATAGTATTAAAAGGATTTCTAAGTTAAAAATAATATGGCTACGTAAAATATCTTTTTAATAAAGGGTATGTTATCTTCTGATAATATTAATTATGGTTTAAATTAATGGTACAATACAGACGACGTTCAGAAGTGATTCAGAATATTACTTAAAGTTACTATTCAAAGATACTTACTTCACTTATTATTCAAAGATACATGAAGCCAAGCAACAAAAAGAATCATGTTGGTAATAAGTTTTATATATAAGTTATTTTATTGTAAATTTTAATTTAATTTAATTTATTCACAAATCAATTAATGATAATATTTAGAAAACAGAAAATTAAATTACGTAAAATACATTATTTAAACTTTTGAATTCGAAGGAAATATGGTATCGATATATTCATAATAAATATAATAATATTTTAAAAGATTATTATAACGTAATATTAATATTAATTAATATTAAATTTGGTAAAGGTAGCTTGGTAAGAAACCTAATGTATTTTGTAAGTAATTAATAAAAAATACAGAAACGTTACACACAATATCACATATATTTTGACGCAGATTATATTGTCAATGGCATAACAGAATAAAATCAAAAAATTATACAAACATTGACTAGAAGTGTATATTTTCTATAAAAAATTATAAAACTATGAATAGAAGTGTATATTTTCTATAAAAAATTATATAAATTCTGATAAGAAGTTTTATATTTTCCATAAAAAAATATAAAAATTGTGAAAAGAAGTGTATATTTTCCATAAATAATTATAAAAAAGTGTATATTTTCAAAACCTATTATTATGGTAAAACCTGCGTCTTGACCACATTGGTACAATTTCAACATATAAACCATAATCTTAAACTATATACTGTGATTGTTTTCACCATAGTATATATAAACCATAGTATATAGTCAGATAAAGATGACATTTGATATATATACTAAACTTTCAAACTCGGACGTCTTAAGATAAGACCGTTTTAACCCACTTTGGAGTTAAACGCCGAAGTGGGGCATAGTAATGACGTTGCAAATATTGATAGTTAGAACTATATTTCCTGGAGTCCGACACATCCGGATCCAGATCCGGTGCTGTGCTACAGTTTAATGCTCTTCACATACTTTCCATATATATCGTCTATTGTTTTGTGTTGAAAGAAGAAAGAAATACACATTTTCTATGGTTATTGTGAATATAATTTATACTAGAGTGAAATATTTATAAAAAAGTATGTACTCGTATGTTTTGAAATATTTTATACAAAATGTTTTAAAACTGACCTGGCCTCAGAAAAATCGGTTACCGAATGTTATGTTTTTTGTTGCCTTTTTGTATGTTTTTTTTTTTTATTAAAATAATATAACAATAATTTTATAGTTGGGTCAATTTGAATTTATGTAATTGAAATATTAAATATTTTAAAATTAGGTATAGTATCATCCACCTGTCCATTTTTCAATTATTGTGGGTTGTACAATATGTAAATTCCTTTAACACTCTTCTATCATACCTCATTGACATATTTAAAAAGAATACTACAAAAAAAATAAGAAAGGCATTGGCTTCGGAAAGGCTTCGTCATTTCCGTTCGCCTGTCCTCTACCTCTAAGACTGAGTGCTAAAAAGCTGTAATTAATTTAAAAGGAAAACTGTCACAACTAAGTTTATGAGTAATAGTAGGTTAACTTAAATTTCACTTATTTTTTAAGTCAACTTTAATTATATTTAGAATTAGGGGCGCCAACAGACCCTCAATTTCGACACGCTGCGCTCGCGAAATCTCGGGTGCCGTTTGCATATTGAGCGAAGCGAGCCCAGTGTATTCACTCATCGTTTCCCATTGACTTCAAAGGGATATCAGTTTTTTGACATGATATTAAAAAAAAATCTTTTTTTTAAAACCATCACCTAATGTGTGTCTTTTTGATTGCAAAGTTTCATAATTTTCCGTCAAGTAGTTTTCGAGACAATTCGTGACAAAGAATGTAAAAAAGTTTCCAGTGAAACGCTCTGCTCACTTCGTTCGCTTCGCTCAATAAGTGTTATTATACTAGGGGCGCCAACAAACCCTCAATTTCGACTCGCTGCGCTCGCGAAATCTCGGGTGCCGTTTGCATATTGAGCGAAGCGAGCCCAGTATATTCACTCATCGTTTCCCATTGACTTCAATAGGATATCAGTTTTTGATATTAAAAAAAAATGATTTTTTTTAACATTTTTCATTTTTTTTAAAAAAACCATGTGTCTTTTTGTTTGCAACGTTTCATAATTTTCCGTCAAGTAGTTTTTGAGCCAATTCGTGACAAAGAATGCAAAAAGTCTCCAGTAAAACGCTCCGCTCACTTCGTTCGCTTTGCTCAATAAGTGTTATTATATTAGGTCCTTACATATGAAATTGGTGTTTTGACATACTGGCCACTTTAATCACAATTTTCTCCTCTTCGGTTAAGAATTCCAAATTCAAATTTATACAGCTATTTACACATGTATTTGTGTTTCGTTAACCTTCATTAGTTTTTTTCTGTTTGCGTCACTCAGTTTACCAAATGGAAAACTACTACTACTATGAAATATCGCGTTTTTTAAGAATACGACCACCGTCGCTCCAGTGCTGTTGAAACATCTCGAAGGGTTAATAATATGTATGGTGATCGTGTCGCAAAAGAAAAGATGGTGCGTTTTTGGTACCAACGTTTTCGTTCTGGAAATTTTGACCTGCAAAACAAGTTTGTTGCTCTTATACCAGACGCCAATTTTATATGTAAGTATTTCATATTTAAATAAGATATTTTATCATTTTCCATATTTATAATACTGCTGTAGAAGAAAAACTTAAAAGCTTAATACTTATTAAAGTTTTTTCTTAAATTTTAACGATCTTATTATAGAAAAAAATTGAGATTTCAAATGAAACTTTGTTTTTTTTATTTTTTTATTCCATGTGTGTCAATTGTCAGAATATTTTATTTATAAATTTTCTAAATATGGGTATTCGGTTACTATATTATAATAAATAACAATGAAGTTCAGATAATAAATAAATAAAATTATTATAATAATTATAATTAAATACTTATGTACATATTTTTTTATAATACTCATATACTATACGGTAAATATATACAGTGTGATATATGTATAATTGTTTAATTGATTTTTTTAACTTTATCTACAAATAAATTATGAGACAAATATTATCGAATCGTAGTATCCTATAGGAGTATACCCTTCACACCTATAGCAGTATACTCTTTGTAGGTGGTAGAATTTAGTGGTTGTCATTTGAGTGACAGCATATACGACCTATGCTGGCTCCAGTGATATATTATCACCCTCTCATAGAAGATTGACCTAAAATAGTTTTCATACGTTTCGTTAAGACGAAATCAGAAGCCTAAATCTTTTCCCCTCTTTATCCTCGCTTCCCTTATCCCCCTCCTTTTTTAAAGACAACGTATTTCTTCATGTCCAATGGTATACACCATGAAGTAGATCTTCTAGTTGTTATTTATAAAACTCTATACTATTAAAAAAGTTATTTGGTAGTAATAAACGACCCTGACTAGTGTATTGTTTTTCTCGTATCGTGTCCAAAAATTGTATCTACTGGGTTCAGTCCTTTGACTTTGTATTGATAAGTGTGGTTGATTGGAAAGGACTGGTACTACCGGTTGGTTGGGACATATACCGTAACTAGTCTAATGGCCCGTTCTACAAACGGTCAAGATCTAGAAACGTTTCAGTGCTTCGCCAACGGTAGTTGTATTTTTAATTAAACACAGAAAAATCCAAAAAATGTTATTGTTACTACATTGTATTTACTAAAGTAATGTTTGTATAAAATGTATATAATGTATTAACCATTCCTGTTTGGATCCTACTGTAGTGATAGGAGCGTGCCCATTTAACCAAATAACCGTAGAGAAGTATTATACGAGGGCCAAACTGAAAGTTTTTAGAACTGGCCACTTAAAAGCATTATATTAAAAAAAATAGTTTAAATTTTGAAAATAGAACTCTTTACCAATATTATTGAGTGTACATTTCATTCATTTGTCATTTGTTTTACGATTTGGCGGTAAATTGAAAATTGTCTGTGCACGTCAGAATGAATTTAAGCCGAGAAAATTTTCGTGCAATGATTTTTTATGACTTTCGATGTCATTTAAGTCAACAAGAAAGTTATGATAGACTTCGATTGGCTTTTCACGATGAAGCCCCATCTCGTGCCACAGTTTACAACTGGTTTAATGAATTCAAACGTGGTCGAACTAATCTCACCGATGATTTGCGTAAGGGACGGCCTTCTACAGCGACGATTGAAGATAACATCAGTGTTGTGCGGCGTATGATAGAGACTGACAAAAGAGTGACCTATCAGCAGATTCGGACAAGTCTAGGCATAGGTATGAGTCAAGTGCACAAAATCCTCCATGAACATTTAGCGGTCAGGAAGCTTTGTGCCCGCTGGATACCGCATAATTTGACCGAGGCTCAAAAACTCCGCCGTGTTGATTGGTGCCGAGAAATGATCCAAAAATTTAACGGAGGTGACTCAAATGCTGTGTTCGACATACTAACGGGTGACGAAAGCTGGATTTACTGTTATGATCCGGAAACCAAAAGACAGTCTGCTCAGTGGGTGTTTCCTTCCGAAGAGTTGCCAACTAAAGTGAAGAGAGGTCGAAGTGTTGGAAAAAAGATGGTGGCCTCGTTCTTCGGAAAGACAGGTCATTACGCGACAGTAGTCTTAGAGGATCAGAAAACGGTTACTGCAGAGTGGTATACTAACAATTGTTTGTCACTTGTCTTGGAAAAAGTTCGAGAGAAACGACCTCGCAGCAGGATCCTCCTTCATCACGACAATGCCTCGTCGCACACCGCCAGGCAAACGATCGACTATTTGGTGACCTCAGACGTGGAATTACTGGGTCACCCGCCGTATAGCCCCGACCTCGCACCCTGCGATTTTTATTTATTTCCGAAAATAAAAGAAAAACTTCGAGGAAAAAGTTTTATAGACGCCGAAGAAGCAGTGGCTGCGTTTCAAAACGCCGTCGAAGAGACCCCTAAGGCCGAGTGGGCAAGGTGCTTTTCTCAATGGTTCCATCGAATGCAGCGATGTATTGATGTAAATGGACGCTATTTTGAAAAGTTACAATAAAACTAATAACTTGCTAGAATGCTTAGTTTTTGATTTTCTAAGAACTCTCTTTTTTATATTGTTGCTATTGACCCTACTGGCCATGACAGCGTCACCGGGGGAGGGGAAGCTATATATGTAATATTTTTGTAAAATTAAATGTAAAATTTTAAGTAGACGTCACAGATCTCAAACAGTATAACAGTAACAGTACTTTTGTATGTTACTCACGCAACATAAAAAAACATCTGAATGGACTTAAATGTTACCATTTATATTATTACCTCACTTAATTTATCAGGATAATATCCTATTTAAAAAAAAAAAAAAACTTAAAAAACTAACAGTATTATAATTGCAATACAATAAACCCACTGGACGTATTTTGGTAAAATTTTGTTAATTTCTTATCAGATCCAAAGTATAGGTTAATTATCCCCTAAATGTATGTTTGCAAAACAAATGCTTGGGCTATAAATGCTGTAAGACTAATAGTCTAATTTGTATAAATTTAAATATGGCTGACTATTTGGGACAGTGGAAGGGAAGAAGAAGCGAATAAAGTCACGGAAAATAGCTATTAAAAATAGTAACTCACCTATAACAGCCATGGCGGCACCGAGAAGCATTAGCAGCAGGCCGGCAGAGAGAGCTCTGCACGCGTGCCACAAACACTGCGAGCTCATTTTGCCCCGGACCACCTGGAAATAACACCAATTCTATTAACATACATTTATTAATATATATTTATATTGACACAAATCTTTGTATCTTTCTTGTGAATTGCATTTTGGTCATTAACATTGTTTATTTTGTCTTCTTACTTATTTTTAATTTATTTTTCTTGATAATTTTATAACCAGGTGCTATGAAGTGTAATAGGTTAAAAATTGCAGGTCAATATATAGACAAGCAAGCAGAACTTTTTTCTTTTCTTTTCTCAATTCTATGGCAATAATTCCGGTCATGGCTTTGACGAAGAAACGTTTTGAAAAGAACTTGATTTCAATAAAGAATTTCGACTTGAAGACACCGACAGTTAGAATGTCCAGGTATTTAGTAATATTATATGTAGGTCTTATATTTGTTTACCTACAATGCAAAGTAAACATAATATAACAAAATGGCTAACATGTTTACAGATAATTTGGAGTAATAATTTCGGGTGTGGCATCTCTATAAGGTCAAGCCGAATTTAGTAAACTAATACATATCTACGTCAGAACAAAGAGGATAATGTCTGATGGTAGCTAATTCTGATTTAATTCAAAACATATGGTAGAATTTAAATGATTTCTTTGCTCATTTATTTATATACGTATAAAAACACATATATTGTCAATTTGACTCGTAAAAGCTCCTGGTTCTCAATTACATTAAACAAACAAAAGCTTTTATTTCCGCTCAAGGAAATCAAAAGAATATAAATATTGTAAAAGAGAACAGCTAAAGAAAAAAAGTTAAAAAAATCTTTAATATTTCCATAGAAACGTGAAAAATGTTTTCACTTGTACGCCGAGTGCTTCAACTCAAACATATTTAAATGCTCTGATGATAAGAGTACCTATTTTTTATTCAAAGACCAGCCATGTTAGTGAAGAAACTCAGATATACCGTGTGTCTAATATTTATATGTATATATACAAGCTGAGCCCACGATTTTGTCTGCGCGGAATATATTTTTATAAATAAAATTTGCCTAAGTTACTTATAGCATTAGCTATTCGCACGTGAAAGTCGTGTTAAATCTGTCCAATTGTTTTAGAGATTTGCCGGAACAAACAGACAGAAAAACTTCAATTTTTTTTAATGTTTTATATATATATACGTATATACTTTTATACGCATTCAGTAAAAAGCTTAAATTTACAAACAGACACTTCAATTTTATTTATATGTATAGATATATTTATATTTCAAACATATTTTTTTCATATGAATATCATTAAAAACTGTATCATGTTTTAAATTACATATAAAATATGAATGAATCAATTAATATAATAATAAATGGCCGTGTGGTGTTTACTTAAGGTGCTAGAGTCATGAAAAATTATATGACGTTAAATAATTTAATTGGACGACACCAAGTATCTGTTGACCTCAATTTTAACATTGAATTATATTTAAATATTGCAAGTTAAATTTGTGTTAAAATAATATGAACATATTAATCTTTTAAACAACATTTTATGAATAGAAAGTACGATGTAATAGTTTGTGTTTAAAGAAAATTATTTCAAAACAATACTATATATAAATAATAAATACATTGCTGATAACCAAACAAAATTATAAAAATAAAATACTTTGATTAGAAATTAACAAAACATTTCATACATTATAAGTGATAATTAATATGAAATTTGAATCTTCTTTATATACATCCTTCGTAAACAATGTTACAACTAACACGTGTATATCTTTCATAGTCCTTTTGTTTAAGACAGATATAAAGTATTCAATGCACCCACTTGCATTTCAAAAGCTCCATTGTACGAGTTTGTATAAAACGTCTCTTCTATTTCACTATTACAGTGCTCGCTTCCTGCGTAAAGTAAATTGCCTTAAGCCAGATTTACTCTTAAGTCTAACATGTCTAGCTGAGACAAAGGGACGCTTTTATCTCCCACACAATGATAATTAAAGGAAAGTGTATGTATCCTTTAACGAATACTGATACCATTTTTTTAGAATAATATTTGTATTTTTATATGCAACAAGTTACAAGCCAACTGTTGAGTCTTAATGATTTGTGATTAAACAAATAAAAACACTAAATGGATATGTAAATTAAATGCAAGATTTTGATGATTAGATGAGGTTGTGGGTAAGTACCTGGACGTTCCAGGTGGCCCCGGAGGCGGGATGGGCTCGCCGCAAAGGCCCCGTGACACTCCTCGCGCGCCTCATACCGACTGCCGTGATCTCCCATCTCGCGTCTGCGCACGCATCCAGCCTCCTTGCTCCAGCCCAATTCAACAAACAAAATCGAACTGGATGTAACATTCGTTGAACCTTACTAATATACATTATATGATAAATGAAAATACGCGCCTCATCTGTATTAATATAAACTTTTTCTATTAATTTAACTGACAGTTACGGCACCAATTTATATATTAATGTTACAATATTTTGTATCAATTTAATATTGGTTTCGGTATATTTATATTTTGGTAAGTGACTTATTGTAAGAGTTTAACTAGCATGTCGTTAGCATGTGGAAGGAATAATGCACAGTAGTTTTAATTTATTCATAACAAATGAATGCTAAATAATACGAAAGGAATAAATCATTCATAGAGACAGATGTCGCCTTAACAATTAATGATAGTTCTGGGTTCAATATCTAATATAAAAATAACCTTAACTTAATAACCTTAATAACATGGTAATTTAAAATTACAAACAGTGTTCTATTTGCTAAATCTGTTAAAACTACTCGATGGAGGGTGAACGTCGAGGTCAATTTCTGTACCACTACAGTATAGGTATAAATATATATTATAGAACTAGGTGTAGACAGAGATATTGAAATAGTTATAGATATCGGTAGGTATCATATTAATACATTATGAAATTAATATTCATAAATTATTTTAATGTTGACAAATGCCTGTTAGAAAAAAGATTTTTATTCAGTTTTATGAATAAAAATAATTATTTATAATAAATAGAGTATTCATATTTAATACAAGTATTTAATACATATATTTTTATATTAATAAGTTATATTTAACTTCCAAAGTTTGTAGTAAAATAAACATATATAATAGTCTCATATATTTCAAAGTACTTAGTTGTTGAAGTTAAATATCTAAATACCTGACGTTTTGAAATTAACATAACTGTTTTGTATTACGTATTTAAAACTAGCTTTTACTATTACAACTATAATAGTAAAATGAGTTTGTACAAAAACTAATATTTATATAGAAGAAAGTTTCTTGGTACTTTATATAGATATTTAATTATAATATGTGCCATTTTGCTCGATAACTTGCTACCATCTGGTAAGTAGTGACTTGATTCATTTCTTGTAGAAATTTTGCGGACTTCTCATTAAGAAACCGCGATAATTAGTTTTGACGGTCCTCTCTTGATGTTAACTTTAAAGTTAAGTTTGCTTCAGCTCTCTTCAGAATTCTTTAGGTAGCTAAAGAATTCTGAAGAAACTGAAACAGATTTGAAGATGCAAGATTAAGGTTATATGGAGGATGCATTAAAACTTGACTGGGAAGTCTTGATGTCTTAACCATCTCACTTTTTGCGTGGCTAAAATATATGTGCTCGGGTGCTGTAGTGATGAGCACATCTTTCCGCTTCATCAATTCTAGCCGCTCTTTCTCGATTTCTTGTATAAATCTCATCAGCTGTTGATGGCGGTAAAAGCTCATAATGAAAGATGTCCTTCCAATACCACCTCAAAGGCATCTTATTGTGTGTCTGTGTCTGTGGAGTTTGACCGACCTTTGACCAGCATCTTTATTGCACATTCTTACGCAATTGATCCACTTTTCGATTTGATTTCATTACTTCTTAAGAGAGTGGTTATTGAGTTCACGGTTCATTAGGTTTCTTTCAGTAAGCTTTATACCCAAATATCGAGCTTTTTTTTGTAACCAGTTTCTTTCGAATTGGTCAAAACTGTTTATGGTCAATTCTCAGATCTTCAGTGATATCGTAAATACTCAATTTTTTCAAAAATGTCGTCACGTTTATACGTTACTATTTGACCAGTGCGAGGTGAATTTTTGACATCAAAATTTTTCGACTAAAAAACGCTAAAACTAGTTTTGTAGTACTCTTACTGACACTGCATTAGGTTCAGAAACATCACAATTTTGTTTCTCGACGTGAATCGCTGTTCCTTGTAGTGCAGTACTTTAAAATATACCGAATTTCCTTGTTGGATTCCTCCATTTTGGTGGACAATGAAACAAATGAAAAGTGGTCAAAACAGTTTCTTACCTTTGATTTTTTTATATCACTATTAACGGTATTAAAACCAGACAGTTAAAAACAATATAATCAAAAAGATTCTATTACAATTTTTTACTACAAAATACGAAAATACTTTTATCATCATCATATATATATAATCATATATATATATATATATATATATATACACATATATAGGTGTGTATTTGCACACATATACACATGTACACATATATACATGTGTATCTTTTTACATATACATATGTGTTGTAGCAGAGACGCTCAGAGTTGTACTGGGCTTAGAAGATATTATAAATAAGATGGTTTTAGCTGCCTTGTAGCGTTAAACGCATTAAGAACTTTGTTAAATTTATACATTCTAAAAACATTGTTTGTTAAACTTTTACCGCACCAGCTGGTTTTGTCGCATGATGTCTCGATAATGTAACGGGATATAACTTTTTAACTTATATTCACTTTATATTTTTAAAAGGTTTACCTCGTGTAATATTTAACATTTTTCATCCGACTCTCAAAACCCCACTTCCGTCATTTCAGCGAACACGATTGCTGAAAGCATTCGAAACAAGTTAAAATTTAATATGAAAATTTTTAAATAAATATAAATTTAATATGAACACTAAATAAATTTACAATGCAATAAGCTCAGGTTAACGTTGTTTATGGAAAGATTAAAATACGTTAAAATATATACAAAATATTATTTTCATTGAATATTAAATATTTGTTATATTAAATATACGTATTTGATTTATTCAAGCATATTAGGTGATGGATCTGATGCGTGTGCCAAAGATATATCTAGATGTCGCTTCGAATGCGGATGTTATGAAAATCGAATATTCTATCAAAATTACAGTATCAAATTCTAGATATCTATCTATATCTATATGTAATAAAAGGTCAAAGTACATAATCCATAAAACAAAGATGTTTAATTTTGACAGCACTACAATTATAAAAGTTGAAACGTCAAAATTCCAATATGACGGAGTAAAATGTCGATTAACTATCATAGCATCAGACTTATGTATGTTTTTTATTTCTCTTCTAACTTAGCTGCAGATTACAGAGTGTCTACCGGCCGATAATTTAGTCGTATATTTATTAAATTTGTATATATAATCAATTGGATAACAATGAAATAAATACCGGATTCGTTTAAAATTTAACGACCCACGTTTACATAAATAATGTACGCACAATAGTCAATAAGTTAGTCGTACGATAGTATTTTCGATTCAGACTTTGGTTACCATCGTTTAAGAATTGTTGATTATTTCTTGTATGATAAGCCCATTTACCATCATACATACTTTGGCCAATCTAAACAAGATTGGCCATATTTGTGCCAGCTTGGCCCAAACTGGATCTAGTACGATTATCATTTCATTATCATTATTCTGTTCCTATTTCATACCAATACTCAAACAGTGCTCTATATATAGCACTATATAAAATATTATTCAGTATTTATAAAAAAAACGCTTATGAAATGTCGGAAATTGTTCTGAAACTATTTTTTTAACACACTATAAATGCTACTCCATTAAAATCCTAAAAAAAACTTTATAACAGTATTGCTTATCTGTGGATTAATACAAAGATTCTAAAATGTATTAAATGTTTAGAAAAATAAAATATTTTCAACTAAGTTTTTATAATAAGAAATACAGTGATCTTTGTTTAAAAGACACTAACAGCTGGTTTAATTAAAAATCACGAAATGTAATATTTTCAGGGCTTTACGTTTTTTACTTTCTTTTCTAAAAAGTTCAAATAATTTCTTTGAAAGTGTTGTGGTAATTTTGTGTTGCTACAATGTTATATTTATATATATACAACAATGATTCCCAAATTTCTGAATAATGTGATAATGTAAAGTATTAAAAATTATATCAATGAATGTGAATGACAAATTAGCTTACACAATATCAATATATATATAAATGTTCTGTTGGTTTGTGTACGCCTCAAGACAAAATTACTGCACCGATTGAGCTCATATTTTGACACGATATACACGTTTCAGAGACGGTTGTTACGTATCTATTTTATATCTATTTATCTATATATATTTTTTTATTATAATCGGTTCAATGCACATTTCCCTCTTACCGAGGCGTTAGACGAAGTTACAATTTTGAATTTATTTGATTTGATTTTTTATTTGTTTGGCTGTTTTTGAAACTAGCAATACTAAACGACCACCGAAAACATTCTCTTTATTCAATAAATGTTTAATGAAAAAAAGTGTCCCTAAATCGTACGTAGACTGTTTTTTTCATCACAATGCAAGTATGGTTTACGGTTTGTGTACATTGTAATTTTTTGCAACTTGCCAATAAGCTCTGTCCTTTGTCTCATCATTGTCGAGCAAGTTTGAAAATCACGATAGATGAAAAACGGTTTTTATTTCAGCCTGTTCAATTTTTTTTTAATATATTAATTTACTCTCTCCTCTTTTTTAACCTAAAACTGTGAGACTAGATTCAATAATCAATAATAATCATGTTATATTCCAGTGAAAACAAAAATAATGGCTCGCAAATAAACTTGGGTCGTCGCACTAGTCACATGCAAGGATCGAGAAGATAGCTTTCGGATATTACTGATGAAGAGGGAACATCTCTACGAGAGATGATCAGTCTAAATACCGTCCAGGCGCAAACATGGGACCAGCAGTGACGAGCAACCAGGCTTGAAGATAGACAATAATGTGGCGTGTTCCCGTGCCTTTTTATATTTACGCTGTCTTTAAGGAAAACAATGGAAGAACAAGAAACATTATATTCCCGCCGATGTTGCAAAATTAAACCTTAATGAAACGTATTAACAGTAACGGGTCGTGTTGGTAGCCATAATTTCTATTTTCATTATCAACTAACAGACAGTAGACATTAACGTATTGATTGCTATGGTTCTAGTTTGTAAATTGTTCACTAAATATTGATTTATGAACAGTGATCACAATAAACGAATATCCGGCTGAGTTTGTCGCGTGGTTCGCAGATCAGGGTGCGTTTGAAACCTGCGTAGCCTTATTTTAAATTGGAAAGTTTCTTTACAAAAGAGCTTACTTCGATAAGAATGGTATCAAAATGTGATCACTGTGATCACTGGTATTGATGCAAAGTGGAAAATATAAACAAATATTCTTTATTTTGTACATTATTTCTTCATCAGAATGTGTCACTGTAAGATATATATATATATATATATATATAAATGAGAATATATATGTCACTGACAAAAGAGGTTACATTATTTTCTGCCATTTTCGATAGTAATGACTGTGGGCGTTCCGCCGGGAAATGTTGATAACGATAATTAAAAAGCCCATTTCAATTATTGTTAACGTTATTTAATTATAATTGACTAACATTTAATGCACAATATAATAATGTCTGCCAATATAATGTATTATTACAGAAATATTCACTGATATCCTTACAGTTATAGGCGTACTTATAACACAAATCAAATCCCCGTATGTTTTAGAGGGGTCACGGCCCCCCAAAAGTTATATGTCAAATGAGAAAGCCTTATAAATATTATTTACGAAAGTATAATAAATTATTAACTTCAATCCAAATTACACAAAACTATATTTAATTTCTATATAGCTATAGATTTTTGATATGAACCTCTAAAACCTTGGTCATGCCGATAGTCGTCGCCACCATTACTTCTTTATGGTCAAGCTACAACCTACTGACTCTAAAGTAACATAACATATATTACTCGGACTTTTCTAACCCAGTCAAAAACTCTACATGCTTATGAACTGATGAATTTGTCAATAAGCGAACTTAATGTTCACTTGTTAAAGTATATAAGTTTAAAAATCTAGAATGCAATCTTTAACTTATAAACAATACCAAACAATCAAGCTGTACACATAAATATGGGTGTATGGAAATTCCAGTTATGTAAGTAATCATACAAGTATCCTACGGGATCGCCAAGACCTATGAACTTCATGATCCTTCTATTACCTGAATTAGCTGAGCATACTCAAAGACTAGATACGAATTTTGCTAAACTTTACCGATTTAAACCTATGCGATTTTTACCAAACTTTACCGATTTTTACCGAACTATGAATACAATAAATTCATAAATAAATTTCTGTTTCATTTTTATTTTAGTCTGAAACCTACTCTTGCGAGCATAAAAACAGTAATAAAAATGAGAGATTATGTTATTTTCCTCATACAATTATAATAATATGCACGGGGGCTGATAATTTCATATATTTTAAATAATTCAATTATTTTCATTAGTTCAACTCAAGTAATAGTTGAACTTAGAATAAAGTCTCACTAGTTCAAATATAAAGCTAGTGGAACTAAACGTTTATGTCTCTTACATTCTAGAACTTTTAAAATCTTTACATTTTATTCACGAAATTTTAGAATCCTACTTTAGTTTTCGTAGTATTTTAATGGTTTTATAATTTTCATAAGGAATCGTGTGGAACTAAAATTTTAATATAATTTTATGAATAAATTCCGTTATATTATTTTTTGTAATACATATGATATAGTCCGAGTTTGTTTGCATTCGAGAATTTGATTTAAATCTCGGATTATATTATTATAATAATGTTATTATATGAAAGAAAAGAAAATAATTTTATGTAAGTACCGTATATACTTTCATATGCATTTATTGAAAAATATTAATTTGGAATTACAAACGGACACATCATTTCATTTGTATGTATAGATATCGCTTAATAGTCATATGAGGGCCGAATCCATCTAAAAAGATAAATAAGATAAAATTAGTAATCAATAAATAATCGTTATTATTTCTTGTATACATTATATGAATTTTATATATATATATATATATATATATATATATATACTTAATATCTTACTTACTTAATATCTGTAGTAAGACAGGGAAAATTCACCCTTTGATATTGGTATTTTATTTTAAACCACGCTTAGCAGTGGCACATTCTAGTTGCATGTTGAGAAATAGGTGTCGTTAGTATTGCGTCTGTTTCAAAAACAAAATAACTTGGGGCGCCAACAGACCCACAATAATGCCGCCAACAGACCCACAATAAAAACAAAAGCCGTGTAATAAACTCATGGTTCCCATTGACTTCAATGGGATAACAGTTTTTTGACAATCATTCCTCAACGACATGACATTTTTCAAAAGTTCTCCAGTAGAACGCTTCGCTCAATAAATACTGTCTGTGTTTGTCTGTTTATCTGTCTGTTGGTTTGCTTGTTTGTTTGTTTGTTGGTTTTTTGTTTATTTGTTGGTTTTTGTTTATTCGTCGGTTTTTTGTTTGTTTGTTGGTTTTTTGTTTGTTTGTTGGATTTTGTTTATTTGTTGGTTTTTTGTTTGTTTGTTGGTTTTTTGTTTGTTTGTTGGTTTTTTGTTTGTTTGTTGGAATTTTGTTTGTTTGTTGGTTTTTTGTTTATTTGTTGGTTTTTGTTTGTTTGTTGGTTTGTTTGCTTGCTTGCTGGTATATTTGTTTGTTTGTGTGCTTGATTGTTTGTTTGATTGTTTGCGAATTTATTTATTTGTTTGTTATCGCATCATGAAAAAACTACTAGAGGGATTGTAATAAAAGCTGGTACGGTCATTCTCATATCACGCAAGAACTACTGGCGATTTTTTGATTAAATTTTGATACGGTACGTTGATTGCTACGGTTAAAATACAGGATGTTATAAATTTATAAAATTGCATTTTATAGTGAAAATATAACTACAGGTTGTATTTTAATGAAATTTAATATGGTCTCAATTTAATATTTTAATCAAATTATGAAAATTTTCATTTTATAATTTATAATTAATTTTTAATTTATATAGGAAAAAGGAAAAAATATTGTTTGGGCTGTTATTGTATTAAAACTGGAATCACTCGCCTACGTTAAGATCAAGCAGAAATATTTATTTATTTATTTATTAACAAACTCACCCGGACTTTTATTTTTTTATTGTGATTACTGTTTCATAAACTTTAGTATATTTAGTGAGCAATATACGAACAAATAGAACCATCGCAATCTATCCGATAACCTGGCCTAATGATTAGTTAACAATAAGAAAAAGGAATTAGCAAGACGACCAGTCACAACAACCAGCATTCGTTCACGAGCATAACGCAAGAGTCAGCCATTACCTTTGCCATATTTAAGGGGAGGGGGCAACCCAAAAGCTATCTGGATATAAGCATTTAAGCAAAGCATATTCCGTACAAACAGACAATATCTTCCAAAAATATTAGTATAGATTATATGTATAGACATTGATTGCTTTTGTAATTAAAACATTATTAACTAAATTATTGATTAGTGAAAATAGATAATTTGAAAATATTTTAAGGTTTATCAATTATATATTGATTCAAATATGTTATAGAAATTATATTATTTTTAATATTTTAAGTATAGTAAAACATATCCTTGTAATAAATTTTAATTTAAATATAGTTTTCTTTTAAAAATTTCTACAAAACCCTTAAAAAATATATATTACCAGTAATAAAACTACTTTTTCCATCTCATTATGTTAGCGTAATGGCGTTGTTTGAGAAGCGCACATTATTTGATACAGCGCCATCTATGTTTAAAAAATAAAACACATGAGTTGCTTTTCATTTACCTGTATAATATATAAAAATATCATAATTTTAATAAAAAAATATATTATATATACTCCTTTATACAATTCAATTAATATCTCATTGTGCTTAGGTCGTTAATTAATTATATTATTTCTACTTGATTTTTATTGATTATTTAGTTAATAAGAAAAAAATTACATAAAGCTACATCGTATATATATAATGTCTCTAAGTATATTATATACCTACAGCTATCTACTTTACAGTAAACACTAACAAGGCCGCAATGAGGAAGACACGGAGGTCAGAACGTCTAAATTCCCTCCCTCCCTCCCTCCGACGGGAACCCCGAAATTTCTAGAACCTCAAAAACAACAAAATCATCTTAAGATCTCTTCAAATATTCGAATTATAATCGAATTTATATATTTTTATTAAAGTAATGAGATAGTAATTCCAATAATATGTTTGGTAATTACTTTTGAGATATAATGTAAAATCATTTATTTATTATGATTGCCGCATTTTAATATATTTTACAAACGAGGTAGTTTGTACACAACTTTTTATTTAATACATCAGTTGGTGTTATGTTAACGAATTCAATTCAATAGTAAAAAATAATTACTCTTTTTTATAAAGGATTTTATCTATTATTTTAAGAACGACTAGATCTTTACCTAATTTGATATGAATAAAAAAGTGTGCTAGATTTCGAATAATCTTGGAAGACACACAATGCAGATAAGTATCTACCTGTTAAGCATAAATTCAAGTTGAGGTTTGTGCATCCGAAAGATTTGTCGGGCGATGCTGGGTGGAAGGGAGGGGTATGTCACGTGGAGCTCGGGGCGCCGGCGCGGCCGGGTCGCCCGGGCGCTCGCCGGCCGACCCGGCCGCGGCATTCCCCTGCCGGCGGCCGGCCGCATCACTATGCGTGTCCTCGCGCGTCTCTCGGCGCCCTACGCGGCTAGCCCGGCGGCCAGCGTCCCGGGCTAGCGAGCGTCGCTCGACCGCAGCCCTGCGCTGAGCTGCATGCCGCAGGGCGCTCGGGGGGCGGGGCGGCAGGCGTCGCGCAGGTGCCCGCGCACGGCCTGGGCCCGCGGCAGCGCGCGGAGCCCGCCTGCTCGCGCTCATGGAGCCGCCCTGGGAGCTCGAGCTCGAGCTGAGGAGGCACATCGAGAATTGTGCCTGCACCTGCGACCACATGGGTTACGGGAACTACATGGACTATCAGGTGGCTCCCGCCCACGCCTGCCTCTGCAGGGCGATCACGTCGCCCCACGCCCACGTATGTCTCATCCCGCATGTCGCTCGTTAGGGGCTCCACGATGTATGTAGCGCTCACATGTCATCCATTGTGTGTATATGTGTGTGTTGTTGTTTTCTGAATGTAGCGATGGTGTCGTCGTGTGCGTGTGATATTAAAATTTCATTAAATAATTCATTTTCGTATAATTTCCTACCTTATTTGTTTGTGACTGTTTTACACTGTTTATTTTAAAAGTATTCTTCTTGCACAAACACCTAGTTAAATAATTAGTAAAACCACAGATCCCCACATATCAGCATTATGTTATCCACAGCCACTTATCATCGTGATTATTTAATGAAAATTATATAAATAATTATTTGTAATTATATATACAAACTCATTACTTGTTCAACTTTTTACAATAAATCTGTTATAATATTAGTTATCTGTGAAAAAAAAACAAAGTCCATTATATTCTGCAATATCGTTAAGAAGGTCTTATTCCTTACTAGGTTAAGGACAAATGAATGAGTCATTTTTCATTAAAATAAGTTGTAAATCATTTATATTTTTAATTTATTATTATTTTAATAGTAATTAATTATATTTTTTAGTAGTAAATATATTTTAATAACTTAAAGCACTTTATAAGAGTACTGTTGTGCTAGAAACAATATTTTGATGAATCTTTTCAGAGTTTTTATGTTTTTAGGTCACCCACATACCTAGTACGAAACAAATGCTATTGATGCACTCAATAATGTAATGAAACACAGACAGGTAGCATAGGAATTAATTATCATATAAGTACACTTTATTTTATTGATATATATATATATATATTTTAATTGTTTTCATTGATTTTCGTTGTTATATTTTTCAGATTTTTTTACATGTTTAAAGTCGTTTAAACTAACACTCATTAAAAGTGACTAATTTTACGAGTTTTTTTTCTATTTTATACAAAAACGCGGGAAATCAATTATTGAGGAAACAGATAAAAAATATTTAACAGAAAATAAAACAACAGTAACCACCAACTTTACATAAAATTACAATATTAAAAATATTCCAATAAAAGTATCTACGTATATTTTGAAAATAAAGTTTGACATTTAATCTTTTCCAAAATATCTAACGGTCAATGACCTCGGTAAAACTGCTCATAAATAATAATTAATGTAATAAAATCATAAATAAATGTCAAATCATTTTAGTTGAAAACTGAATTATAATGTATTTTTTCACAATAACAGATTTGATTATTAAAATTAATATGTACGAATTATTACAATTATTAAAATTGTTACACCTCCAATTTTATCAATTTTTTACTAATAATTTTTTTTTTAAATATTACTTCTTCATTTTGATTATTTCAGTTTCTTTGGCAATTAATGATCATCTTAGCAATAAATAAAAATATATACAAAATAAATTTCCGAATATAGAAGGACATTAGGGTATAACTCATTTTATATCATTAAGACAAATATATTATTTTATTAAAAAAAAAACAAATTATAATATTTAAAACATTCTATAATTACTAAATATATCTAAAAATCTATTATCTAGATATAACTGCAGGATACTTAATATTGAATAAAATACAAAAAATACAAATTAATCTAAATCACTATTTAATTCATTACTAGTTTATTATTAATTATAACTCTTACAACATTATTTCAACATAGCTTTTAAAATTATAATAACATTATTGACACATGACAGTACGCCATTTGTAATTCTCCCGCCAATGGCGACGTCAAAGATATATGAAGCTGTCAGTATAGTTAATGTTTTTCTTTTTACATTATAAATGTATTCATTTACTATTATTTGTGTTTAAATATGTTAAATAATAAATCTTTTATTTATTTTATAAATTAAGATGCAAAATCTTGTAATTTAAAAATGATTTTTTCTTATTACAATTATACCAACTTTGAACTCGTTTAAATCTGATATGATGTGGAATCGGCAAGACACTTCTTGAATATTCTTTTAAATATTGTTTATTTTTTTATTACTTTCATATTATTATACATCGGAGAATATATTAGAACCCAAATTTTGAGTGGTACTAAAAAAAGGATATAAAATATTTACTGTGTCATAATTAATTATTTAAATAGGTATATAATACTTTACTGTAAACAGATAAATACTGGTTTCAATACATAAAATTTAAAAAAATAATACTATATGTGATTAAAGATGGCCGTGTAGATAAAACCGCGCATCGGCTGATTGACTATAACATAAGATATAATAAAAATAAATAATTTTATAACACATACCTATAAAGGTTTTTAAATTTTAATCAACCCATTTGATGTTTATAAAAATTATACAGTAGAATATTACTTTAACTTAATTTTCATCGCTTGAAGCTGCAGAAAGCGCTGTGAAGCTGTGAATTACTTTTATAATTTGTCAGTTCTCTGAAAGTAATTATTTCAACTCACAATAACAAGATAGACGCTAACACCAATTTATATCTATTTTAAAATTATAATATTCATATTTTAAGAGTAAGAGCACAGTTTAACAAATAAAGTTTCCAAAGTCTATGGATTTTAACCTAGATACTTAAAACGTCACATTCCGAAAACTCTTTAAAAAATGTGAAGTGTCTGTCAATTATTTTTAAACGTATAAATGCATGTAGAGTTCAGGAAGTAAAAAATAAATGGCCAACAATAGTGACATTTAAAAATAAAAATTTTAAATTGAGTGGTAGTTAAATGAAAGTATTAAAATAAAATTGGTCTGGTCCGACTCGGATCACGCGTGACCGGGTCAAGTGCGTGAGCGAGCGCTTTACACTCACTGCTAACAATATTTAGATACTAAGCAATCAAAATATAATATTTATATTTTGATTGCTTTGAATGAACTTATTTATTTTAAATACCATTTAATTAAATATTTTAATATTTATTTGTGTCTTAGATTTAAGTAATAAATTTATTTTAATTACATTTTTTTCTAGCTTTAGTTGACTATTTAGGTGGCACTGTTGTCGCTTTTTATATACAAAAAACAAAATCATTTTATACGATATTTATAATAACTTTTTAAACTATTATTGAGTAATTAATATTTTCACTAATTATTAATATTTAAAAAAAATTTTAATTTGAAATTAATTACTACTGAAAATAGAGGCAGTTGATATTGCAAAACTAGTTTTTTTGTTTTCAACATGGCTGGAGCCGCTAGAGGGCAACTAGTGATATATTTTTTTAACTGCGCCAACTATATTTTATAAGTTAACTTTGATGGGGCGATTTATTTAATATCAAACTCCTATCGTTAATAATCGGTTTTGTATTGAAATATAATTAAATTTAATATTTTAATTTTAAATATATTCTTAAAGATAAAAATAATAGTCTGAGATAGGTATAGATACATCATTGTCTCCAAACACGATAAAAAACTTTCACGGATAACAGTTAAATGAATTCGAGTTTCTTCTTTGCAACGAATGAACGAATGAACAAAGTTATGCAGATAAAAAGTTCTACCGATTCCAAGATCAACAATATACAGACTAGCGTCTTGTTTCATTTGATAATATTTTTTATTGAACAGGTAAACTTTATAATCAATTATTCACTCAACCTCTTCTGTGAAATGTAACAAAGAAAAAAAAACATATTGGCAGAATACATTTAAACCATTCAAGTTGTTATAAAAAAAACACACTGTCATTTGTTCATGACACCTAATTGTCACAAAAACAAGAGCCTAATAAAGACGGTACGAACGAGCTCAAACATTTTCTGTTTACTTTGTTTCTTTGTATATTAAACATTATTTTTAATCTCGAGCTCAATAAATATAGGGCAAGAAGCTATTTTTTCGTATTGTATATCACGCTATAATTCTTGAGCCTTTTGAATTGGAATATCGCGATGTTGTCTTTTGTTAAGCATATTCAGCAGTAAAATAAATGGAGTACTAATGTCAGAAGAAGCACGTTCATCCAAGCAATATACATATTTATTTGTAGTGCGTCTTTACGCATATAAATATTATATATTAAAGTATTAATACCTTTGTTTACGAGAAATAAATTGTAAATGTCATATGTACAGGTATTTGTCTATTTCTTTTCACTGTGCCACACGTTCACAACAAACATCTTATTAACATATTTTATCTTAACAAGCCAGAACGACGTGTAACGGAATAAAAATAAGTTATTTATACCAACTTCTCCAAATGTACTTGTGTAAACTAATTCGTAATGTCCCACTAACCCTTAAAATGAATATTATTTAAATGCATCAAATATTTAAACTTACCAGGGATGTGAGGGTCAGAAATCAGGGAAGGATCACATTTATTATTCGGTTTGTGTTTTGATACACTATTAAAATGCGAAGCATGGATATGAGTAACGAAATAGATGTGATGACTTATACTATACATATAAATAAAGTCGAAGTGTCTGTTTGTAATTCCAGATTAACAGCTTTCACTAAATACATATAAAAGTATATATATTACATAAAAAAACTATTTATAAAATTTTTTGTCTGTCTGTTTTATCCATCTAATCTCTGAAACGGCTCTACCGGTTTTAACACGACTTTCATTAGCGATTAACTGACGTTATAAAGAGTGAGTTAGGCTACTTTTAAAAATAAAAAAATCCGCGCGGCGAAGTATATATATATTATATATATATATATAGAATCCCGTGTCCATGTTCGTTCGCGCTAATCTCTAAAACTACTGAACCGATTTTAATTAAAGTTTGTAGACCTATTGTTTGGTATAACTTAAAAGATAAGATAGTTTTTATCTTAATTTATAATCTTATTTTTTTAATTTTTATACATAAAACATTCTTCTAATTTAAATTTCAATAGCCTGTGAATAGCAGATGAACTCGCTGGCAACAACTAGTGTATCATACTAACATCATATTTTATTTATTTTTATTTATGTATTATTAAGTTCAATATTTTTTTTTTAACTTCAATGTTTACATTAATTATATATATAAATATTGATTTTGTCTATATTTATCAAATATAAACATGTACCAAGCGGGTCTAATTTTACAAAACGACCCAGTTTAATATTCGGTCACCTAAAAAGCTTTAAAAATGTAACTTCACGGTTGGCGAGGTAGAATGATTTAGGTAATCGGACTCCCATTGTGCTTAGGTAAAGGTAACCCGTTGGGTAATATATAAATTACCTGAGGAAATCTTACATTTCATACATTTGTAATGCAATTCAATCCTGGATTAAGATTGGATTTGGATTTTTATTTATTGTTTTTTCCCCATGACTTTGTTTACGGAATATGTTTTATAAATATCCTAAGTTACTCCTTATAACATCAGCTATCAGACGGTGATAGTCCAGAAAAATCTGTCCAGTTTCAAAGATTAGCCGGACCAAATAGACAGAAAGACAGAAAAAAATGTTTTTTTATATAAGGACCGTATATAATTTCAAATGCGTTTACCGATACGTTGTTCATTTGGAATAACAAACGAACACTACAATTTTATTTACATTTATATATTGTATTAGTATTAAATACCCAAATATATACGAGTTTGTTTGATAGATAAATATGTATGTAAAGCCTTCATGTGATGGTTTGAACGGTTGAGAGGGCATTCAGCACAAAGTATTGGTGCGGATGGGTGGTAAGGTAACAATGGGGGTGAAAATTTCACGCACCATTATCATAGCCGTGGCCGTGGGGTAGCGACCTGGCGACCGTCTGCTTGCAACAAATCGATCCAGCTCCACCCTCGCCCGCCTCGCGATGTTCCCTCCTCTCCGCAACATGCCGCTTTAACTAAACAATAATAAGTTTAAAAAAGTACATAACTAAATCAATAATAGGTTATGTTACAAAAATTACCTGCGCTAAAATTTAAATCAAATATTTCAAAAATTACCTGCGTTAAGATTAAAATCAAATATTACCTATTAAAAAACCTGTATTGCACGAAATTAAAGCAAAAAATTATTCTTATACAAAAGTGATACGTATTTTTAGTTTAAGTTATAATTTAGTTAAAAGAATCAACATTTTTATTGGCTGGACCTGTGTATAACGGAATCTTTATTAAGTTTGAACGGTTAGATTAACACAATATCTATATAAAGATTACATGAGAATAATTTAGTAAGTTATTTTCACTAACTCATTCATTAATATCCATCATTATTCATTAATATTAATATTAAGCGTGGGTTACAAACATTTATTTAGATTCATTAATAAAAAAATAATTTGAAATTTCTTATATCTTGAAATTGGGTGAATATTTTAATAACCAAAAATAATAAGTTAAAATATTATGGAGCTGTCGATCTTATCTTTTGGAACCGTGCAAATAAAGTCTGAAAAAAGTTGTTTTCATTCGTATACCTTATTAAAATAAAAAGTCTTAACTTTCACTATGAATATAACATCGTATTTACAAAACTACAATACCATATATCACTAATAAAATGGGTACGGATTGGTCAAAGATTTCAATACTAAACAATATTTTTTCGAGAAATACATATATATGCACGGAAAAAACATTTTCGAGAAATACATATACACATAAAAAAAAACATTTTTCGAGATATATTATATTCACGGAAATTTGCATACACAAATCGCAACTTTCTTTTACAAATCATTGATAATATGATTAAAGACATATATCATATAAATTACAAAGATTAATAAAACAATGTGTTTATCATTCACGAGGCATTTCCTTAATCTGTTTTCATACGAAATTAAAAAGATATTTCTCTATTAAGCAACAAAGTACTATCGGTACATTTCAGTACAATCCGTTAAGTCCAAACAAATTATTGTTAGCAATTACGGCACTGGGCTCCCTGATCAAAAGGAAACGTCTGAGAGGATTGTGTTTATGATACATTTATTACAAGTTATTTAAAGGTTCGACCGAACAATAAAACAATATAACGCAATGAAACTAATTGTTGTTTGTAACACGAAATATTAAATACAATACATATAAATAAAACTGAAGTGTCTGTTTGTATCCAAATTAACAGCTTTTCACTAAATGCACATGAAAAATGTATGTAAGAAAACATTCTCATCTCTGCCTCTCTGTTTGCTTCATCGGCTAAACCGATTTTAATGGTACTTTCATTGATAACTGATTATAAGAAGTAACTTACACTACTTTTATTTATAAAACATAATCGCGAACGAAGTCATGTGCAAAACTAGTCGTGAATATAATTAACAATATGTTAATAAAATATTCGTATCAATATTTTTGATTGCGATATGATATGATATAAATTAGACCAATTAATATTTATAAACGTATATTTCAATAAACGTTTATAATTGAAAACAATATTTTCTGATGAATGCAAATGAAATATTGAATGTATGTATAGCACAAAATTTGCATTGTAATTAAATGTATATATAAATTTTATTTAACAGTAAGTATTATAACGTAAATTACCGTATTTATTTAACGTTGTAAAGTGAAATCCGGGGAAGGGTAACGCCAGTTCAGTAAGTGGGTCAGAGGCAATTCAGGTCTGCGTCTGGCCTGTGTGTGCCCCTTGCATAATTGAACACGCGGCAAATTATAGTCATGTCTTCAAATTACCCTAGAATTCAGTCTACAAGTTTACATTTAAAGAGGTCACTTAGTTAAAATGTTATTTTAATTAATGCTCATCATTAATTGTTAGATTAAGATAAATGTTAATATAATTTGACGCATGTTATATGGAATAAAAGAAATATATATATAACAGAATAAAAAATCCTCAAAATGACTCATGACTCGAACCTACATCCTTTGAAAACATAGTCGTTAATTTCTAATGTACGGAAGATTGTACTTTTTATATCATTTATAATATCTAATTAGATAAGTAATAATAATCTTTTAATTACTTAATTTTATTTATTTATTTATGTCTTTCCATTTTAAATCAATACCATTGATCACTTGTATCAAATGGGAGTGTCAAGACTATTTTGATATCATATTTATCGAAATAAGCCCTTCTGTAGACATTCTTCAACTTAAAATAAGGCTACGAGTGTTCCAAACGCGCCTCTGAGAACCACACAACAAACTCACCCGGATTTTTATTGTGATCACTGTTTCATAAATCGTCAATATATTAATAAGCCATGTACGAATAACTAGAACCATCGCAATTGATTCGAAAATCTATCGATTGGTTAATAATAAGAAAAAATTTATCCGTTGACAGACGACCAGTTACCGAATGTATTAATATCAGTACTTATTCTAAAATAACAGATTTTGTTAAATTTAAACTTTGTTGTTGTAACAATAATTCAGAGTTATTTTTCCCAACGAGTCTAGGGTCTGGTGCGCTGTAACTATGTCACCCACTTTTGCAAAGTAATTGAAACTGATGAATTAAGTCTCCGTGTCTATTTTGAAATACAATATTATACTTTAATATTAATTATTCGGTTGCTCAATAAATAAATGTAATTTGAATGTTGAATGAATGTTTGAATGTTATTTTATTGAATTTATTACAGACAAATTCATTTTTAGTGACAGTTCTTATAAGCTTATATAAATTTGTCTGTAATAAATTTAACTTAATTTTGGTGTTAATCATGTTTTAATATTGAATGAATGAACGACTTGAAAATGAATGAATATTACTATATATTGTTCTAAAATAATTATTCTTCTGTCCTGGTATTACATTGACGAATGGGTAAGAAAGATAAATTATTTAAATATTCCAGCTTAAAATTTGTTATAATGTATATTTAGCTTGACAATAACAAAATAAATGAATGAATAAAAGGAATACAACGGATTTAGTTGTAGATAATGATATTATATATATAATATTTGTAGAAATAGCTTATTACTATTTAATACTTTTAGAAGAATATAAAAAAGTGGTAATAATAATCAATATTTCAGTAAAAGTATGGAATTTAAACTAATAAGTTAAGCTGATTCAGCGTCAAAAAAACCATGTTTTCTTTACTAAAGAGCATATTTTGATATATATAAGAATATAAAATGAATACTTAACGTCTCAAACTTAACTAGTCCATAAATAACGAATTTGAATCGTATGAATCTTATAAAATTGAAGTGTCTGTTTGTTATATTAAATTAATCATTTCACTGTATATGAAAGTATGTAGGGTACTTGTATTAAAAATATTTTCTTTAATCTCTGTGTGTCTCTTTGTTCCGGTTAATCTCTGAACACACACACACACACACACACACACACACACACACACACACACACACACACACACACACACACACACACACACACACACACACACACACACACACACACACACACACACACACACACACACACACACACACACACACACACACACACACACACACACACACACACACACACACACACACACACACACACACACACACACACACACACACACACACACACACACACACACACACACACACACACACACACACACACACACACACACACACACACACACACACACACAAAACTGCATTATATAGCAGTTCTGTTCCACTTTCACTTCAGAGAAAATTGGATGAGAAATATAAATGTATCATTAAGAAATAGATACATTATAAAAAAGTAACAATAATTGAATCCGTTACATCTTTGCCTTTTAGTTAACCACCATAAAATAGTGTAATAACAAAAATTGTATTTAAATTAAAAAAACTTCTCCAAATTTAATTTGTTCCTAAAAAGTTTTTTAAACAAAATGTTTATTACGCAGTTAATACGTATATACGTATACGTATTTAATACGTAATAAATATATTAATAATTAATTTTATTAATTATTAATATATTTATTAATATATAAAATAAATATGAAATACAATAAAATGTCTATCCGTAAGAAGAGATTGAGTGATATTTTTGTATTCTTTAAAAGATTTTTGTAAACAAACACAAGGAAAACAATTTTCCCATTCTCTTAGAATCATACTAATATTGAAAATGCTAACTTGGAAGATTCTTTTACAATCTCACCGAACAAAACGGTACATGTTATGAAATTTGATATTGGTGTTATGAATCCTTAACCTGATTTAACCAATTATGCATATCCATAACATACGAGTATATATGAACTTATAATTCACAAAGACAAATGCACGTACTTACGTGATATTATTCGGACACTAAATGCAACATCGATTTATTTATACAATTCCACAGAACATTGAATATATACATAAGTTAGTAGGTTATTTTTAAACTGAGTTATATTATGGACTATTTAGTAAAAAATGTCAAAAGCTGTAAAAATGTCTATGAATGTATATTAATTGTGAGTTAGTTACATATTTTTTGTATCTATTTTCAGGCGGCTGTACCAGAAGGTATGACGTTCCCAGGTTCGTTGCCGGATGTTGCAGAAAGGTGTGGTCGCTGGGCGCCGGATTCGTTATCAGCATCCGCGTCTGGCAGCTCTGACGAAAAGCCGACGCCGCGTAGGCCGCGCTGGCGTATTGCTCTCGCTGCGCTGGTGGTGTTGGCAGCACTTGGCGCTGCACTAGCACTCCCTCTAGCCCTCGGCGGTGGTGGTCGTGCTACTCCAGAACAGCGGCTAACTACCATTAGAAGAATGTTACGTGATTCTCCGCTCATAGACGGTCATAACGATCTAGCGTGGAATGTTAGGAAGTTTCTTCATAATAAAATAGGAGAGTTTAATTTGAGTGCCGGCTTGGAAGGCTTAGAGCCGTGGGCCCGATCGCGCTGGTCGCACACGGACATTCCACGGTTACGACTCGGCATGGTGGGCGCACAGTTTTGGTCTGCGTATGTACCATGTGGTGCGCGAGATAAAGACGCCGTACAATTGGCAATCGAACAGATGGACGTAATTAAAAGAATAGTTGAAATGAACGCCGGGCATCTCGCTTTAGTTACTGATGCAACAGAACTATTGGATGCTCACAGGGATGGTCGCATTGCTTCTCTGATAGGAGTTGAGGGCGGCCATGCACTCGGTGATTCTCTAGCGGTGCTTCGCGCATTTTATCATCTAGGTGCTCGATATCTTACTGTTACTCATACATGTGATACGCGATGGGCGCGTGCCGCTGGCACTTCTGGTGGACTCACTGAGTTCGGACGCGCCGTAGTTCGAGAAATGAATCGTCTGGGTATGATAGTTGACCTCTCGCATGCAGGTGAAGAAACGGCTCGCGATGCTCTTGCAACTTCACAAGCTCCTGTAGTTTTCTCTCATTCTGGCGCTGCTGCCATTTGTAATTCTTCTAGAAATGTGCCAGATGAGTTGCTTCGCATGATAGCGGCCAATGGAGGAGTAGTAATGATTAATTTCTATGCAAAACTCGTAACATGCAGCGAGCGCGCTACCGTAGAAGATGTCGTTGCTCATATAAATCACGTGCGAAGAGTGGCCGGAGTGGAACATGTCGGTCTCGGTGCTGGATATGATGGAATTGATGCGCCCCCAGAAGGTTTAGAGGATGTATCCCGTTACCCTCATCTGCTAGCCGAGTTGCTACGTGATCCAGATTGGAGCGAGGAGGATATTCGTAAATTGGCCGGTATGAATGTGGTCCGCGTGCTGCAGCATGTTGAGCGTGTCCGAGATCAATGGAAGCGTGCCGCTGTCCTTCCAGGTGAAGAGACGGCCGGTGTGCGACGCGGCGAGTGCGTGTACGGGACCGCGTGACGTAGGCTGCGAGCCGCGCGCTTCCGCGGCCCTCCTCGTACTGCTCAATATTGACACTTGTTGATCGTAGTTATACATGTATATTAGTGTCCAAATGTGATTTAGAGATTAAAATAATCTTTACCTGACCTCGATGCACAAATTGTTTAGCTAAGAAGCTGCGAGTGCTGGGTGCTTCGTCTCGACGTCGGCCCGCGGCACGGCCGCTGAACTCTTCTCCATCCACGCACACGACTTCGTTGACGAAAGCCCAACGCGATTCGCGATTTATATGATGTGAATCAAGATTTAATAAAAGGATATAAAAGGAATAATGTGTTTATAGAAAAATAAATATTCTTTATTTATAACTATGTTCTTTCATTGAAAAATCCTTAGCTAACAAAGAGATACATATTCAAATGTGAATGTTTTCTTTAATATACATGATAATTTAAGTTATTCTTCAAATCTGATAATTAAACGGCTTTTTATTTAATTGAGTTTACAATACAAGAGAACCGCTCTGACTTCACCCTTGAAGGAATCTTGGCAAAACCCATTAAAAACCTGTTATTTAATCCAAAAAACATTTAAAACATAACTATATCACGTATATATAAGTATTAATAATATCTAACAATAAAATGAGTTTGGTATAAAAGTAATATCAACAATAGATTTAAGAGATACGGCACTATAGTTTAGTTCTATTCTTATTATACTTCTATTGTAAAACATTTTTGAAAAATTATATTAGAATAATAAGTTTAGAAATTAAAAATGAATATAAGGAATTAAAAATTTTGGCGTTTATAGAGAAAGTGTGAGTTGAGAGAAATGTTATACAATTTATAAACAAAATCTTTTTATATTATAAATATTTAAAAGATTTCGATTAATGAGTAATACATTTAAACTGAATTACTTAAAGAATCAATTTAAAGGACAACAGACTGTCAGAGAGCCTCCGCACCGACTGTGACCCGGTCATTGTGTGTGTGTGTGTCACCAGATTTCCTCATGAGGCTGATAAGGGACTTACGCCTCTGTGCTCCGTCTTCATTATAAAGAAGGGTGAATTCTATCTCTTCCATCCCAATACGACCCATTGGTGGACATGAAGAAGCGCCAGTTCATCTCCTACGTAGAAGAAGGCTAGGATAAAAGAGGAGGGGCTGAATATGAACTCTAATGGTTATCTTTTTGTTTTATCGCTGTAGTTAATGATGAAAGATAATAGAGATTGAGAGAGCTTTTAGAAGTGATTATTGTGAAAATTATTAGTATGTGCTTTATTGCATAATGGCATACCGGTTCTATTCGGTAAAATTCCCTCAATTCTAAATCTATAATTTGATGTTAGAAAAATATATTTCTAAACACTGAAAAATGTGTAACAATATTAAGTTAAATTAATTAATGTGTAATGAATCAAATATACTTTCTATTCCAATTAATAAAGCTACAATAGTCTGCTATATTTTCATCTATTAGTACTAAAACTTGGTAAAATTTAGCATATACAGGGTCCAGGAAGCAATGAATAACCTCTGAAAGGCTAATAGTAGTCTAAAAGCAAGCACGAAAAAAAAATTAAAAAATTATAACCCTTACACCACAAAAAAAATTATTATTTTTTTGAAAAAAATACTACAGTTAGCTATTTTCTTTAATAGTTATTCACTAATACGGTTAATAATACATATTTAAGTATAAAAATAATTATGATTTTAACAGATTTGACCTCGTTACGAGTAAAAATATGAAATCAGACAAAAAAATGATGCTTTTTTTTAAATCGCCAATTTTCTTGTTTTGGGTATTTTAAAATTGGGTCGTTAGTTAAAAGTGTTTTACATTTTTTTTAATCAGTGGTGTATTTGGTATGGCGTATATTTTTTTTACCTTTTTGGAATCATCGTTCCTGAGGTTTGGTAATAACAGCAAAATTTGGAGTGAATTTTCGCTTGAAATCTTGAAAACTTTAGTGTTTTTAACTATTGTTTGGAATAGCATTTTTTAATAGATGTTAAAAATAAGCTGTTTTAAGTCCAATGTACGCTGACTTTCCCAATTGTATCTTAAAATTGGATTCACATAGTCGGGATTACGGGTCGAAAGTTTGAGACTATAATTAAATATGAGTTTTCAAATAGACGCATTGAGACTGAAGTCAACTCCGGGGCACATTTACAATTAGGGAAATGCTAACTGTCCCGTTTCAACTTATCATCCAAAGATATCAAAATTTGTCTTACAGACTTATATTCAATCTAGGTTTGTCCCGAAGTAGCCATAGGTATGGAAAGAGGCAATTAAATGTCCAAAATGTAGTGGAATCAAGGGGCTAGCCTGCCAATCTGACATCAGCAAAATAAGATCAGCATCGTAACACACTCTTACTGAAGACAAATTAGATGATCACATTTTCGCATCGACGAGTGTCCAGTATGAGTAACCTTTCTCCAAGATAAAATAGCGGACCTTCAAGGGTTGTCCTCAGCAACCTTAGCAACCAACTTGAAAAATGTTTTTTTGCAATAACAGAAAATTGTCTATACTTTTTATTTTTATAGAGAGTTACGTGCACGCGACTCTAGTCTACAACTTGCAAAAGTCATCATGAGATTTTATTGAGCATTTAAAATTATGTAATAATATGTTACCTATGTACCATAAAATGAAAGCATAATCCAACAAAGCAAGTCTCAAAGCCGCAGCTCAGTTGAGAGAGCGACGGAGACGCTATCCCAGGGGGCGCAAGTTCGAATTCTGTTTATATTTATTTGAAAATTGAAATATTCTTTAAGGTCTATACAGTACAATTAAGTGAGATAGATAGATGTTATAGACGTGGGTACACAGTGGTTTTTATTTTATTTGATGAGTCTTCCTGAGCTTCTATCGCCATTATTGTAAAACGGCTAACTTTACACGACTTTAGACTACACACTGGAACAAGGAGATATATTAGATTATCACACAATATATTTATTTGTTTACGGAGCGATGTGTAGTATTGAAGGGCATGTTATAATCCCCGTCCAGTGTATTATTGAGCTGAGCGTAAGCAAAACTCTTAACCGTTCATTTTGCTGTTTTACGACATCGGTAATTTTAAAACCTATAGATGTATTTTTTTTAGAATTTGGCACATGGCACATCTCTTACTAAAGATTTTAAAGACCGCAAAAAACAGAACAAAAAAACTCAGTCTAGATAAAAAAGTTTTAAAAAGTTGAGATTCATTTAAAAGGCAGATATATGACTATAATTTTATTGATGATGAACTGATTTTCTTTTCAATTGAAATTCTAAACCGATATTTGCTGAGCATGTTATAGAGCAATTTTATATGCTAAGTTTATTAGCATTAAAAAAGGGGAGGGCGCTCAGCTCATCTCCCACAGCGCACGACGGCGGATCCTAGTATTTTTTATATTTCAATACAGCCCCCCTTGAGTCGGATACACTTTTGACATCGCGATTATTATGTTAGTCAACCATTCAAATAATATTCGTTAGTTTGCTCTTTAAAATGTCTTTCCAGGGCCGACTTTATATCACTTTTGTCTTAAAACCTTCGGTCGTAACTCCTTTTTAATTTTGAAAAAAGGAAACAGTCACGGGGACCTAGATTTGGGCTATAGGGTGGGTGATCAATTTCTGAAAAGAAACTGGTGCGTTGAATTGCAAAAACAGCACATCTCGGGCCAGCCTGCCACATCTCGCCTCAACGACATCTGAGCTAATAAATTAGCATAATATTGACCATTCGTTGTGGTTGTGGTTGTGGAGGTGCAATCTTTGCCAAGTAATCAGTTAAAATCCCCTCACTATCCCAGAAAAAGATGGCCATAACCTTGGACGCCGATTTTTTGACTCTGAATTGCTTTGTGTGGCCTTTGTCCCGTTTTTATCCATTACGTATTCATGTTTTATCTATGGTCATTATCCGGTTACAAATGTTGTCCAAATAATCCTTAGCTATCTCCAAAAATACTTTACGGCGCGCAACTCGCCGCTGCATATCAAGTGGTGTGAGAATTCGCGGCACCTGCACGCGCACTCATCCTTTTCATGTACATATTCGGTCAAAAATTCTCAGTTCGTTTCGTTTCAATGGTCAGCCAGTATTAATTGTTATAGTTTTTGGACGTTTTCACTACGTTTACTGGTTTGCCCGGGCGGAGGTCGTCTTCACAGGTCTCTCAATCTTGTTGAAATAGTCACACCCAATTTTTCACTGTTGTATATGAAGGCCCAGACTCTTTTCCTTTCTTATCAAGGAACTTGATCACAGCGCGGTGCTACAAATTGCACGAATTTTAAGTTTCAGTTGACATGATGTTGTTGCTCGTTCAATAGTTTAATAAACAATGAAAAAAATAGATCATATTTATATTATCCCTTTTTTCGCAATGAGTAATGAGGTGAGAAGTTATTACTAAAAACCTAATGCCGATAACTTCTCAGTCGTCCCTCGTACTACTTACACTATATACCAGTGGATGACGCATTGACTGACTGACTGACCCTTTTCTAAACGCACTTGTTGTCTTTCTCCTTGTACCTGTAAGAAATGAATTTTATATATATAAAAATATTTTTAAAATGTATCCAGTTCTCGTTAGCAAAATCACTTTTTTTTTAGGTTGAGCTATCAAATAAAAATAATTCAATAACAACAATGGAAATGAAATTAGACACCAATTAAAAGTATTGTTAAAGAAGTTGTCATTAAAAGGACGACGGATTATTCCATATTTACTTAGTACATATTGTTTATGGCAGTTTTTATTGTTTTTCCCAATTGGTGGCAATATCTGTTTTAAAAATTACGTTGGTTTCGTGGAATCGTCTCAGGAGTTCCTCGTTCTGTCTGCGAGTTAAATAAAATATTCTTAGAAGAAACAGTGCGGACGCTGCGGAACGCAGGCACCCTTAGCAGTAAAAAAAACAGCTTATCAAAGTTCACTGCTTCATTGAAAGTTAATACTTTTAAGAATATATTGAAGATTTTCAAAGTATACTGATTAGCGGCCGTGAATATATTAATTTGCTTAAAGTCTGAAATCTCCCTCATGAGACCTCAGATTGTAATTGCATTGTGATATTAAGTCTTCTAAGTACTACGTTAAATATTGTTAACCCTATACCCTAATCTTAACATATTCAAGACTATCAAAAACAAATAACACTATCTTATTATGTTTGTTTACAAAAGTATCGTTCATATAAACAAGAAAGGGATATGGGCTAAAGATTTAATCTTGAGGAACCCCTATAAAAATAGGAATTCCTAACGATGTTTTTCCATTCACTTCAACCCTTTTGATAAGCCAGCAATCAAAAGTTTGAGATTATTGTACTTAAAGCCATAGTGGTGTAATTTCCTGTAAATATTTTCATACTGAACATAAATGAATCCTGAATATATATTACATTAAAGATTTGCTAATCGCAGTCTAATAATTGTAAATGGATAAGTAGTGCCTTCATTTTTATCAACAAAGTCTACAGATAATAATTTAAAAGAAGTTTTTACTGGTTTTTCTGTTAGAAGAAAATTTTACTTATTTAGTATATTAATTTTCAATTCAAACTATTAATTAATACAATTCTATTAATTAATAGTCCCTTAATTGGTTGAATTATTTAACTTACAAATACATGTATAAGAATTTATTTAAAGTTTTGTCAATTTATTATCAAAAAAAGTTATTATATTTATTGGTTTTTAGTTAGTTAGTAGTTAGTTAGTCAATGCTTGAGTTTATTACAGGGTACTGCAAATACGGAAGACCTCTATTTTTTAAAAAGAACAAACAATAAAAAGGATCATTCATATATGACTCACGAGGACCCTTGCTATATGTTATAAAATATAATTACATTCTATATCGGGTCCTGGTCCCCTGAGCCGTAGTAGCCGTAGCCGTAGAGTACACCTTATATACTACTATAGAAGTATCTGAAGTACACCAACCTAGCCGTTGCGATATCAGTGGAGCTTATAATTTTTCTATTTGCTTAAGTAGCTGGATTTTGGATTCATTTTTTTTTATCTTAGAAGAGGGCAAACGAGCCTCCAGGTCACCGATGATACGTGATCACAGCCGCTCATGAACTCTTGCAACATCCAAGAATTCAGAAGAGCGCTGCCGGCCTTGGAGGTAGGAGTATACGCCTTTTTTGAAGATATCCATGTCGTATCCACCTGGAAATACCGCCAAAGGGAGTTCGTTTCACAATCGAGTTGAACGTGGAAGAAAGGTCCTTAAAAACCGCACATTGGATGATCGCCACCGATTCTGGTACTACGGATGGTATTGGAGGATGACGTGCTTTGCGGCGCCAGACATTCAATAGAATAGCTTTTCGGAACACTTTTCAATTAAAATTATCTACCAAATTTAGTATATAGTCATAACGATCAGACCTAATTCCTATTGATAAGCTTACAATACTTTACTAGACAAAATGATCTTGTAGAGTTGGTAGATCACTCACGCTTTACTTGCACATCTTTTCGTGGGAGTACTTGGTGGTTATCGACAGTAGGCGATTGAAGTACTCGCAGTTGGCAGTGGTGACGTGGGGCCGCTTGAGCATTTGCTCAGCGGTCTCCGGAACTCTCCGACATGGCTAGGGCCGCCGCTTGCAAGAAAATCTCCCACATTCCCACCCCAGGCTCGGTCGCAATGTGCTTCGGATATACTCACATATTTTCTATAACAGCGCGGAAAAACAGATGTGATAAATACGTGCACCTGATGAATATCTCTAACGCAGTAAATAGACAAGGTACGATATACTCTCACCGGCACTCCTCCGCCAAATCGTCGTAGGCCTTGCCTTTGCCGTGTTTGAGCTGATCAACGTGGGTGGAAGCGGCGAGCGTTGCTGTTTTGTGGTTTGTTGGATGTCGATGCACGCAAATCGAAAGATATGTACTTGGATCCCGACGACAGCCTAAGTATCATATATTAATAAGGGGAATGGGAAAAAGGAATCTCCATTTTTTTAATATAGCGATTAAAGCATTGAGTAGTAAGAATACCAATTGCTTTAAAAACATCCCTCAGGCAATCTCTAGCTTTTGAGTTATAAATAGTCCCTACAGCGCTTTTTTATAAAATGAATATAGAATTAATTTCGGCACCACTGCTCCATAATAAAATACCGTAAGATAAAATACTATGAAAGAACTAAACTAATCAAGTCGAGCCGTATTAACTTATTTGTCTAACTTTTCTAATTGCATAGACAGCCGAGCTGACTTTGCCTGCGAGTGTTGAGAGATGGGGCTGCACTGGAGATTTTTATCTAAAGTTATACCTAAAAAAATTATCGAGTCAATTAGTTCTAACATTTCATTGTTAAGGAGAAAGCTATAATAGCATTTTATATTAGGAATTGTAAACTCTGTGCATTTAGTTTTCTTTGCATTTTAGCTACTTTATTAACTTTGAACCAATGAAGGATATGTAACAGTACTCTATTTACTTCGTCATAAACAACGTTGAGTGGCTAGGAAGAATGGGGTTGGAAATTAACGGCTAATTTTTTCGAGCCAATTCAAACACTATTTTTTGTAACTGCAAGGCAGGTTGTATTAAGAATTGTAGCTGTCAAAAATGGGTATTACTTTGTTCTTCAGACTAGAATAGACATTTCTATTGACCCAAATACAACAGATAACAAAATATATAATCAATGAAGAAACAAATGATCCATCTTTTCTTAGGACAGCGTACTAAAATACTACAAGGAGAAAAGGGAAGTGAAGATGAAGAAATAATTGTTAAGGTAGTTAGAAAATGATCTATGATAATAACGTTTAGAAAAAACCTGTTACACTTTGAACGTTAGCAATAGTCATATTCTTAGTCAGCAGGAAACGATCTGTACTGACCAAACTTTCTTTATCGCATTAGATCATGAAGTATATTAGGAGAAGCTTGGGAGCAGCGTCAGTGACAGAAAAAAATAGAGGTAGCCGTCATGTTATGAGGAGAAATGAATGGCATGTGACCAAAAGAGTGCTGGGTATGGTAGTGGAGGGATAAATGAAGTAGAGGACGGCCGAAGAAAAGAGGGATGGATTGCGTGAAAGACGATATGGAGAAGAAGGGAGTCTATACAGAGATGACGAGTAATAGGAGAATATGGAAGGAAAAAACATACTGTGCCGACCCCTAAATGGGATAAGGGCAGGAAGATGATGATCATATCGTGAAGTATGTCACTGGGGAAACCATTAATAATGCGCCAAGTACGTTGCCATATTGTAGGTATCACCTAATCATAGATGCTGCGGAAATTTGTGGATATAATGTAGAATATGAAATTTTTAACTATTAAAATCGTAATATATCGAATGGTGATTCCTACGAAAATAAGTTTTGTAGAAAATTGTGTCATGTAAAATTTGTGTCTATTTTATTTTTACGAAAACATGGTTGACAGAAAAATAGAAAAAACCTTTGACCTTGTATAAAATCCTTTACATTTCATTTGTTATGATTTATTTAACGTCTATATCAATCAATATCTTCATTCAAATTTTGATCAAGTTAAATATCTATTTTGTTTGGACTATCAATGCTAATTATTGGAGGAATAAGCAACGTTACCTAAATATAGTACGAAACCACTTTCATATTTACTGCAGGTATAATTAACCCAAATATGAATAAATTTCTAACATCACTTTTTTCCTTTTTCAAATTCGATATACTGAGAAAAAAATAAAAAACTTTCAACTAAACTGATTTGACAACGCATTTATGTTCTTATCACCAATTTTGCCAAGGTGACATTTTTGGACGGATAGATATATTGGGATTTTTTTTTTATGTCAGAGGAGGGCAAACGAGCTGGCGGGTCACAGATAGACGTGATCACCGCCGCCCATGAACTCTTGCAACATCCGAGGATTTACAAGAGTGTTGCCGGCCTTGTAGGTAGGAATAAACACCTTTTCTGAAGGTACCCATGTCGTACCCATCTGGAAATACCGCCGAAGGGAGTTCGTTCCACAAGCAATAATGTCAAGACTATAATGTTTTTTACAAGATTTTATTGTCAAAAAATTTCTTTATTCAATACACACAATGCATTCAAAGTATTTTTAATACTTTTCTTTTAACATTTAATGTGATATTATAAGTAATTGTTATTGTTTTTTTCATGATATAGACTTTTATCTTGTGTCCCACACATTTAAAAATGTTAATATTTTTAACTATAATTATATACAGATAATATAATTATTAGGAAATAAAACAAGTGGTATATTTTATTGGATATGTAGATATTTTTAATAAGGCACAGGAGGGAACTATATTACACAATATGAATTATAGACAGAAATAATAATCATTTATAACAAGACAGAATTGTAAGGACTTTACACAGAATGAAAGCACATTAAGTAAAAGTTTTAAAAAAACAAATTTTTCTTCATCTACGTATCACTTTCAATAAACACAGCCCAATCTAATGTATTGTTAAAATATTAGAACTACGTACAATATATTAAAAACACACACTTATAAATTAAGTACACAATATAACAAATAAAAACAACACTACAATGAAATTTAAATAAAACAAATCAACAAAATTAACTAACGATATGTAACGCGTCTACTGATTATATTCTATTTGTATTACAAAACTAAAAGCTCAACAACCGGTTTCTTAAACGCTAATTATCTGAGCCGTCATTGGCTGATTATCGACCAATCAGGAACGTTATAACGAGATTTGACAGCAATTACTTTTTTTAATAATTAGTCGTCTAGAAACCGAACGTTACTCTTTTATTTTTAATTATTAATTTAGTACGAGGATTATATAAACCTTTTTGTTGAATATAAAATTATGATAGTACTGGCAGTATTGTATGTATTGAAGTACAACGTTCAGTCCATCTTTAAGTATACTGTAAGTTCTGAATTTCGAAGATGAAACTCAATACACGTAAGTACTTGACAATCACATGACCTTGAAATGTCAAACAACCATTTTGTTTACAGATGGTCCGCAAGCGCCGGAGATAAATAATATAAATAATATGACATTTTAACAATTATATTATTATAATATATAAAGATTCAAAAATTTCTTTTCAATAATTCACTATATAATAATATATATAAAACATTATAGTACAATATTGATAATTCATTAAAGTTATTCAATAATTAAGTAATCTTCTTAGGTCACACTAATATTTTGTACAGTTGAGTTAACAAGTAAGATAAGTCAAAAAACTCGTTCAATTAAATATATTTTAGGTCCAAAATGGTAAATAAGAAATTGTGAAAACATGTAGAATAGTGGTCCATTAAAAAAAATAATTGAGCGAAGCGAGCGGAGCGCTCAATGTGAGACTTTTGCATCCCATGTCCGGGGTATGCATAAAAACGGCTTTACCGATTTTCATAAAATTTTGCACATTTATAGCGATGGTTATTGCGATGGTTTATAAAAAAAGTGAAACTTATGTCGTTAAGGAATAATCACCAAAAAATGACAGTCCCATAGACTTAAATGTAAAAATATTTCGCTATGTGACATTTGATTATTTTATATTTTTGGCCTGTCGGTTTCAGCTTTGAACGCTGAATTGAAGGTGGGTTACTCGCTTCGCTCAATTCGACGAACCCTACGGTCCGGTTCGCGCCCCTAGTTTAAGTACGTGATGTAAGTTTAAAAACATATTTCTATTAATTTAATGGAAGTTGTTATTTCTCGACCGCAGATATTTTGAACGTGAGGTTTACATTTTTAATATATCTTCCTTATTTACTCTGTTTTGGTTTCATTAGATATAGATATAAGTATCGTTCGCGATAGTCTATAGTCTATAAGATTAGTATAGTATAATTATATAATATAGTATAATAAAACCGTTGCTCTGAAATATAAATATCCCTGTAAATCAGTTTAAATACAATCAAGTAGAACGCAATCGCGCCTTCGACTCTGTTTGGAGGACGGCCGAGGGTCGCGTGTCGGATATAGAGTGGCGCGTCCTAGAGAGGGACTCCTCGCGAGACACGTCCTCCCGGAGGATGCACTCCATTATCTTAGCTACAATTGTCGATGGAGGAACATGAGGATTCCCTGAAATTAATGTGGACTATTTACTTGATATCATCTAATATAACGTACTATAAACGAGGATTGTCCTAATTACATCTTACAATGGTTAAGGTAATTGACAAAGTGTTTAATATATAAATAGTTAGCAATAATTTAAATAAACTATAAATATATAATAAGACAATGTAACGCATGCACGTGTAGTTAGTAAGGTTAGTACGTCATGATATACTCACTGCACTGCGATCTCGGGCACTTGATACGGTCTGTTACAACTCGCAGGCAACGCTTTCATGAAGCGGCAAACTGGCGTGCAGTGCTCTGTTAGTTAGTTACGTATTAGTCCACAGCTCGTCCCAAACCAATGTTAATAATCATACTAACATCAACATACAATTCCATTCTCGAGTTAAAGGTGCGTCGACGAATCATGAACGTGCAGATGGCGGCCGTGGCTTTAAGACCATTTAGGAACGAAATGGCGGTATGAAATAGTCGGCTATACTCGGCCCGACAATCTGTCGCAGTCCAACATGGGTACTAGCTCAATGTTCTTTTCTCTCAAAAAATAAAAACTACTACACTAGGGCCAGACTTTGATCTGCATTTTAAGAAGCTATTCAGTCGACTTCAATATCGAATTGTACATTCAATGTTAACTTCGGCCATTTAATACCACACATGCGTATTTATAAATAAAAATAATATACTCTGGGTATTTTGACGCACATAATAAATAAATAAATAAAATAGTTCACAGCTATAGTTGAAATAGAAATAGGGTTTTTGGATCATTTGATAAAATTTCAATCACATTTCAACAAAAATGACTTTAATAATGAAACGGTATATGTTCAATGTGATTTCTCAACACATTGTGGTAAATATAACAATTACTATTAACTTTAATTTATTGTGAGCAAAGTAACATGAATATGTTGTATTTGATCGCAAACAATTCAAACAGTTTTATAAACAAGTCATTTTCCTCATCGAGTCCGTCCACAGCCGCGAAGCACAACACAGATACTTAGTCCTCAAGGTTAAAGTTAATCAAATAATACTTCCTGTTTTAGTTAAATGATGAGTTAAAATAACTTCAGTATACAAATATAAATGATTTATATTTGCTTGTTATAAATATCAAAGTCAATGTGTTCATATCTAATGGCGGACATAACACTCATATAGGTCTCACTCACACACATGTTAATATACAAAACATAACACACACACAGATATCAAACACCACACAATGTAATAGTGATTAGTTAGTAAGTCATATATACATATATATTTATATAAAATAGGACAGCTCACCCGTGAGTCCCCTGTACCCGAACACCCCGCAGTCGTGCATCCGCATTGAGCGGTGCTCGTCCTTTATGAACTGCTCCGTGCTGATGCCCTTTAACTGGAACCGAGATATTACATCTATATACTAAGTATATACATACATACTGTTACAATTAGAAGTAAAAAAAAAGTATTATTTTTGAATTTGGATTATGACATTTTTAAACGATTGTTCAATGTGTTTTCTTATTTTCGCGCCAATATGTAATATTAAAATGGAGTGAAGAGTTAAAAAAAGAACTGATACGTTGCTATTGCATTACATAAAGTACATATGGAGCCAAATACAATTTTCAAAATACCTACTCCATACGCTTAGTATAAATCAAATATTTTTGTACCGGTCTATTGATAGTTATAATGAAAGCTCCACTGTTTGTGACAGAAATAAACCTGGACGTCCACGTAGTGTTCGTACGTAAAAAGAGATCAAAGACGTAAGAAAAAAATCGAAGAAATCCTCTCCGAAAGCAAAAAAAAATATCACGGGAGATGGAAATAGCATCTCGAACCATGTCGTTTATTTTTAAAGATGACTGGACATGCAGCTTATAAGAGAGAAACTACTAAGAAGAAGAAGAAGAAACTACTTAAGAAATTACCAGTGGTCATTTCTTAAGTGATAGTTTAAAAAGGATAGGGTGGTAAAATCAAAACAACTACTTAAGCGGTACGCAAAGGAAGGAAGGAACGAAGGTCACAGAAATGCTGTTTACGGATTTACAAATAAAATGACCGTATTTATGCTAAAAGCTCTAAAGAAGATTCGCAATTAGTCAACTCAGTACAACGTTGGCATTATCCGACTTCAGTGATGGTTTGGTGGAGTGCTAGCTATCAAGGCGTGACTGAGCCATATTTTTGTAAAAAAGGTATCCAAACAGGCCCAAGTGTATCGAGATATCATTCTGGAGAAGGTAGTTAAGCCTTAATGAAACATAGTCAATAACCAAGAATCGTTCTTTCAGCAAAACTGAGCCTAAAGCTCGATCCACCCAATCTTGGTTAGATACGTTCCGGACTTCATCAGAGCTGAAGATTGGCCGTCATCTAGTCCTGATGTTAACATACTGGATTATGATTTATGGTCAGTGTTAGAGCATAAGACTTGCTTTAAACGCCATGATAATTTAGGGTCCCTAAAACAATCTACATGATTGGTAGTGAAGAAATTTCCTATAGAAAGAAAGAAAGAAAACACTCTTTCTTTTGATTATCGCTATTGATTACTGGCCTCAATGTTTAAGGACTGTATTGCAGCCAATGGGGGACCACTTCGAAGAAGCTGGTACTATTTTTAAACTAACACTGTAATAGTAATAATAATGTTGTTTCTTAAAAAATGTTTTTATTTGTATATATATTAATATCTACATATATATATATATATAACATGTACCCACTCCAAAAGTGTACTACGACAGGACCGTTTTGGATATATTTTAATTTATTAAATGCGCCTGATTTAGTAACTTATTATATGACTCAGCATTTAGGAGCATTTCACTCCAGAAAATTATCAAACATTTAACGGATACCAAAATATTAATTAACTTGATTATTCTAGTCTGAGCGTGCAGTCCGAGTCACCGGCAACAGCCAGTACGTAACTATTGAGAGCTAATATATTAATATAACATCAATGATTTTATTTCTTAACTTTATATTAATTGATATATCAATTGCTTTACTTCACAATATATATCAGTATATGGGAGTGAATATTACAAACCAACAGACAGGTTACAATTGACAAAATTAATGTTGCACTTTTTCACATCTATGTATTTAATTTATCATGTTATTATACTACCTGAACTGGCTGATGGGCAGAAGATCTCATGTCACCGTGGAAAATAAGTTACTCATATATAAAGCTATAATCAAGCCAGTCTGGACATATGGCATTGAGTTATGGGGATCAGCAAAAAACTCAAATGTAGAGATTATACAAAGATTCCAGAATAAAGCACTCAAATTGATAACAGATGCACCAATGTTTATCAAAGTCAGTGAGTTGCATGAGTACACCGAAACGAAAACTGTTAAGGAGGAAACCGAACACAGAGCGAAATCTTACAAAGACCGCATAAAGGCTCACACTAACACTTTAGCAACAGCATTATATGAACCAATACATGACAGAAGGCTAAAAAGGCAACACATCTGGGATCTTGCTAACTAATAGCTCCATTTTAATCAGAGACAGCTTCTTCTTTGGAGGAACAGTTTCCCCTGTCACTTTACTCCCACAACAAATCTGTTCAAGGCTTCTAAAGCCAATCGCAAGATAATAGAAAAAAAAAAAATTTGTATACTAGCCGTTTTCTACGACTCCGTCTGTGTTCTGAACTACAAATAAACACCAGTCCACTTACATCACAGTTTATATATTATTAAATAAACCCAATACTAGCAGTTTATTTACATAGAGAGATTCAGGAGGTTCTAGAGATAAAAGCGGTTTAACAAACAAACAAAAACTTTAACTTTACAAAACAATACTTACCTTAGAAGGTAATAGGAACCTGTCGGGTATTCTCTGCAGCTTCTGTTGTTTCTCACTGGGACCAAACCCGATTGCAAGAAGAACAGACTCGGCATCAACTCTCCTGGCTCCGAGCACATTTAGAACTGAATTTCCACTTGAACCACTGCCATCCGACTGCAAGGAAACCGTAAACTGATATTTTATCTTCAATGTAACGTAACAAAAACACAATACATAGTTATGAGACAAAAGTCTTACAAACCTGTAAGGAATGATCCCTCAATAATGGATTCTTAAATTTTGGCGAATAACCCTCTGACTGGAGGGAATGATCTCTTTGGAGCTTCTTTTTGATATTATGTGCTGGAGATGTGCTCGGCAATAAACCACTCTCCAACGACTTTCTCTTCCACACCTCCCTCTGTCCAGGAACATCCAACTTCGATATTTGATGATTTTTTATTACAGTGCTTTCAGATATAGTGTCATTTTCATTAGACCTGGATTCTGAATCAACTTTTTCATAGCTTTCATCATGACTGCCAGGTTCAGTATTCTCAGTGTCTGGTTCCGGCGGCAGGGAGTCCAGCCACTGCTGCACGGGACTGCTGCGACGCATATCCTCTATCACACCACTCAGACAACCGTGGATTTACGGTCTAATATGGATGACACTGATTCATTAAAATAATCTGAAAATAATCAATGTTTTCATTATTTATGGTATGTTATTGGTGTTTGTGGCATATTTGTTCTTTTGTGTATAAAATGGGCTGAACTTTACTTTAGCGAAATATTTTTTTTAATATAACCTATATATATTCTGAACCTACTCGACGAGCTGAGCACAACGACACCATGCACGACTGGCGCAAACGAAAAAAAAATAAAAAAAATTCACAGCAAAGTCTATGGCGAACACATGTTAGAGAAGTGAAACGTTAAGTATAAATAGCGATGCACCTGTGCGAGTACGAATGGAGACGCGAGTGCAGGAAGAATGGAATAGACCTACTAGAAGCAATTCGAGCTGAGTTCGCAGACTACTAGTCGTCCCATTAAGGCGTTGAGGGCAACCGTTGGTTTTTTAGTGGGTAGCCTTAAAAATGGCGGCCTCTATGCCGCCGGGTAGTCCCACATAACCCTCCGGCCATCACCTTCCTGGTCGGCGGGTATCCGTAACGGATTTTTCCAAAGCAAAAAAAAAAAAAAAAAAGGTTAATTTCACTTAGAATATGCCAAATTTAGTTTACTAAAAAAATTTGTAACTTTTTTATTTTTCGTTTGCGCCAGTCGAGCATGGTGTCGTTGTGCTCAGCTCGTCGAGTAGGTTCAGAATATATATGGGTTTCACGTAAAAAAATATTTCGCTAAAGTAAATTCTTACCATAAAATGATATAGTGAGTTTTGAAAAAAAATTATTATACTTTTTTAATATTATTTAAAGCTGTATTATTGTAAACAAAGCTCTTGTTTACATTTATCCTACAAAAATAAAAAATGATAAGGTACAAATCTTAATATTTAAAACACAAAGACACTCACTGACTCATTCATCGCTCTACAGCCCAAACCGTAATACCTAGAAAGCTGAAATTTGGATACAAGACTCTTGACATATTGAATAGGTGCAATAAGAAAGGATTTTGCAAAGGTCCAAACCATTCCAAAGTTACAGCTAAAAAACTGCAAAGTTTACCCCCCGCTCCCTCTCTTCTCCCATTGCATTGCAGTAGAAATTAAAATTATTTGGCCTCTCACTATGTTTATTTGTAGGATTAGGGTTCCGTAACTGACATACAGTTTGTGATTATTTGTGATTATTTTCAATTTACCTACATACAGTTTGTGATGATATGTAATTATTTTCAATTTACCCACATATAGTTTAAGATTATTTGTGATTATTTTCAATTTACCCACAAACATTTGGTGATTATTTGTGATTATTTTCAATTTACCCACAAACATTTGGTGATTATTTTCAATTTACCCACATACAGTTTGTGATTATTTGTGATTATTTTCAATTTACCCACAAACATTTGGTGATTATTTGTGATTATTTTCAATTTATCCTCATACAGTTTTTGATTCTTTGTTATTATTTGCCCAGCAAAGCGGGCGGGAATCAGCTAGTTAATTGTATATGGATATTCAGTTATTTATTAATAAAATCAACAAAAAATAATCTATATCCCTGAAATAGTTTTTTTATGAAAAGCTTACAGACATCCATCCTCACAAACTTTGGTGTATATATTATATGGAGAAATGGATAATATGGAGAGAAATGGATCAATAAGTAAATGACAGGTATTATTTTCATGTTTACATGACTCACAGTCCAATAAATAATAATACCAATAAATTGCTATATAAATTATTGATGTTTAGACAACAGTTTTCCCTCAGACTTTTCTAAAATGATTGTCTCATCTCTATTACTGTCAGGTAATTAAATGAAAATAAACTTGTTAGAACTATATTGTTTGACATCTGCTTACAAATATTATAAATGAATATACAGTATATTTGAGTATTTCTAAAATCTACATTTATTGTTTAAATATTTATCAAACCTTGTCTAGATTCCATCTCCTTTTTAAAAGAAGGCTGCATGCAAGAGAGGAAATATGATATCTTGGTTGAGGAATCAATGGCCGACTTCATATAAATATTAACAGTTATTATTTAACTTACCGAGGTAATTGTAAGTTCTTTTAGAACTTAAAAAACATACTTCACATATTTGTAAATTACAACATAACCAAAACTTTTGATATTCATGTATTTTGATGAAATTCTATAACTTCATAACTTACTTTTATTTTGTATAAGAATTAAATTAAATTAAATATACTCTATGCGAAGTACATGAGTTTTAGTGTTTTCAAAAGTATTATAGCTTTGTACTGCTTTGTTATTTTGTAGAAATATTTAATTCCAATTTGAATGCAGAAAAAGTCTCGATTCAATCAGTGACAGCTGTCATCTTTGATTTATTTGTTGATTTTAAATTCTTCCCAAGAGAAAAAACAAAATATACAGCCTCTTCATATTTATGTATTGTTTTCCTTATTAAGATCAAACAATTTTATTTTAATTTCTTGTCATTTTTTGTATCGCAAGAATACCATGTCTATATTTAATATTCATCACCTTTAACCTTGTTTCTTTTTCCTTAAATTCATATGTAATACTCATTAGAAAAAACCTATTCTCCAATGTTGTATTTCTCCATTTTCAGTAAAAGTCTGTTCATTTGTTGATTTATTTTAAGAAATATAAATTAATGGGACATATTATCAAGTTTTTAGGAGAAGTCTACTCAATCAAAAACCTCAATTGCAGAGACGCAAAATTTTATTATATTTCCAATTGCTTATCTGATAATATTTATTGTTGATTTTATTTTTAACTAATTCACTTTTTATCAATTTATTTTTATCTTATCCATTTTTTCAAATATAATATAGTTCAGAGTTATTTCATTAGTATTTTCAAATTGTGGTACAGTTTGGTTTGCTAAATAATTACGAAGTAAATATTCAATTAGTACTAGGTGTTTAAATTCGAAAAATAAGCAATTTAAGAATATTGTGTTGTGTTGTAGGGTAAGATTATAAAAATCACAAAACTTATTTAAGATTCTTACGTGTTTATTTGTAGATGGTATGTAAAATATCTTTGAATGCTTTCGCCATGGTATATAGAGAATATCATGTCTACTTGCGTACCTTCTTACTGTTGGTTCCAGCTTAAATAAAATAACTATATTTTTGTCAACTATTTATTAACTGGCAATCCGCAAGATAGGAGCTGGCAATTTATATTGGTGTTTATTATTTTGTAGAACAGGGAGATATCTTAACTTTTCATTTAATTTACGAAAGCCGGACACTATTTTTTTACCAGAAGCGTATTCTTTTTCAAATAGAAACTTCTCGAAATGATTTTATTTAATTAAAGAAAATATTACAATTACAATTAAAACTTATAAATTATCAATGAGCTACTTACTAGATACGTGGAATTAATTTTAAAAAAATAATTTTTATTTAATAAAAAATATTAAAAGAGAAATTTAATTTTAAAATAGTAAGCATAATAAAATTTACTAAAATTTTAAGAAAACTTTAAGAGAGTGAAAAATTCTGATTAATAGATATGCAAAAACATAATATGTGTTAAAGATAATAAAATATATCATAAAACCGTAATGTCAACAAAATAATTTATGATTTTTAAAAATAAAAAAGATAAAATAAAATTTCAGAACGCACAATTTACATTCTAGAATCTAGATAAATGATAACAATTAACAGTAGACTGTTGAAGTATAAGTATGTAGTGGTATGATAAATTAGAATCCTATTAAATAATATATATATATTATTTATATTTGTGAATTTTTGAAATCATCCTAGAAATCATCATAAAGAAAAAGCTATAAATATAATCATTTAAAAGGTACTTTATATCTATCAAATAATTCCGCGGCATAATATTATCGTATTTTTATGGGAACTTTATTTTACTTTGTATTCCTTTGTCTACTCAGTCTACTCAAAGATTTAAATTTAAAACGAGCCTACATGTTTTTATGTAACACTGATTTAGTTGCAAAGCTCCACAAGGTAGGTTCATAAAGAGGCGGCAAAAGACTTCATGGATATGCTTTTAACTTATTTATTATTTTTTTTTACTAAATGATATTATTTTGTCTTCAGATTCACAGTTATTATTGATTGATAAGAATATGAGTGTGTTTATGTTAGATCAACATGATAGTTATTAGTTCTTACTTTTGTAATATAAGATATTCAAATAAAAAAAATGTATATATTATGAGCTATTTATTACATTTCGATACAATCAATTTTCTCAGACAAAATCTGGTAATTCTAGTGTATCCAACTACTATTATATAGCCTAGAGACTTAGTATTTTTTTAGATTTATTGTGAGAAATTACTGCATTAAGATATTATTCAATATTCAAAATATGATTTTAGTTACAACTTCATTTTAAGTATAATTAATATCATTTTATAATATGTAGTAAAAATTATTAGATATTAATTATATTATGTAATTATAGTATGTATATGTATCATATAAACCTGACAGGGCATCAGCCTCCAGTGGTGTCACTTATTAAACAATTTTTTTTATTGAAGGTCCATCTAATATCAACGGATATGATTCAGTTGGGACTATTCGGTTAATTGTTTAATAACAAGAAACAAACGATAGATAAAGAAATACTTAATCAATTAAAGAACAACGACTGAAATGAAAAATGAATGTTCAAGATTTTTCAGATTTTTTAAATAAAATGGACACACATCCTCTCCTTTGTTTAATAAAGGTAAGTTTATTTAATTTGCTATATTTTATATATTCAGAAGTTTTAAAGGAAAACTAAAACATATTGCCACTCTAAACTTAATTAACCCCACTAGCCCTGAAGCAATAGTATCTTTTATTGTGTTTCATTACAAAGTGCCAAGTTTCCCGTCTATGACAACAATCTTTAAAAATATGTTACCCCACAAAGTATGGGGTCCATTAGTTAGAGAATTCCTTCCTAAGCATTTTTATTTTCTATGGTAACTTGAGTATCTCGCTATCTTGAGCAACCAACACATATTTTAAAAGTATGTTTGTATATATATTTTTTGCAACTTTACACCATTGTGTTGGTAACATTTAAAGTACCTTTAGTTTACTAGTAGATTCGGTTGTGAGTGGACTTGTGGGTCATACTTACATAATGATGAACTAAATGAATCTTAAAGTTTATGTGTTGTTCTACAAGCACCATAGCCGTTAACTAGAATACTTCAGCGTGTTCAAACATTTATTTCTTTCTTACCCACTCTCAAATCTCCATTGAAGTCATAGTCCTAGACAACTATTATGTGAAGACAAACTGGTTAGCTCAAATGTAAAATTGAAATGTCCTAATAAAAAATAAATAAGCATGTATATTACATAGGACCGTCCAAAATCACTTTGCTTCTATTATATTTAATAACAGCATTAACACAATCAAATATATTCAGCTGGTTAGCAAAGCGATGACAATGTGAATGTGTTTGTTTTTCAATAACGCTTCAGCTTATTGTTATATATTTGTCAATACGGCTTCATCCCTGTTGATATTTTATATATGTCCTTGTAGTCAATTATATATGTATGGTATGTTATTTTTTACAGACTAACAGTGAATTATAGAACATATTTTGGTTTCAGGATGATAAAGATTATACTTATAAAGAAAAGGAAGAAATTAGGAACATTTATATACAGATGTTAGAAAAACTATGTGACGCATTTTTTATAAGAATCAATAAACTTCCTGAATGTGAAAAAAATATTTATGTTCGTTTTTATACTTTAAAAGATAGGTTAAAAAATATTTCAGAAAATGTACAACTTGAAATTAAGGACTCGCTCTCTCCTGCTAGTAAAGATATTTTAAATTCAATAGACAACATCACAGATGTTGAAACAAATGAATTTGTTAATAACACAAATAAAGATATAAAAAATAATACTCTATCCAACTTAGTAACTAATGATCAAGTGAACATCTCTTCAAATAATTGTTCTAATACTACGGAATTAAGTTCTAGTGAGAAAAAAGAAGGTTTTAAAAGTAACTTTGTGTTTAGAACTCCATCAAATGCCAATGTTTTTAATAAAGATTTTTTTTCTTTTAACTCATTCAAAACTGCCGAAGTGCCTGAAGTTGTGGAGCAATCTAAGCAGCCACCAGTAGCAAGTACTTCAATAAATTTTCAGCCTGACCCAAGTGTAGGTTCTATGAACAATAACACCGGTAATGATACAACCGATCATTCCCTTAACAACGCGGATTGTAACGACTTCGACGATGATGAAATGTTATCTATAGAAGATTCCATATTCAACAAAGAACATATAAGTGAAACACACTATAATGAAACCGATAGCGACGGCTGGCAAATATATAATGAGGAAATGTTTGAAGACAAATACCAAGAAAAAAAACTTGAAGAGAAGAAAACAAGTATTTTAAGTAAAACAACGAATACGGAGTGGTCCAAGTCAGATGAGGCGTACAAAAGTAAAACTGCTCCAGCACCTAGAGTAACACAAAATAGTATTCACAATAGTACTGGTGACTTTGATGGAAATGAGAAAAATGATGGAATCACAGGTAAGTGTTAATATTCGTTTATAAATTTACTTCAAGCATTCTTTAAAATACAGCTCTTTGCGGTAAAATTAAGTAACAAACATTAATGTGGCTTTTCGTGTGTTTTTGCAGGTAGTATGAAATAATTTAATTTGTATTTTATTAGTATAAGTACGAGTATATACTAGCTGTATTAGTAAAACTGTGTTTTACTTATAATGATATTATCCTTTGTTCATAGTATTGAGAATTTTTATTCTATTTATATTTATTTTATTGCTTGTTGAGTGAGCTTTCTTTCCTACTTAATCTGGTTTCTCCCGCGATCCCAATGTTGTATTGGTATAATGAGTAGGTTATGATACTGATAGTGTAGCTTTTGACAACTTTGCGTGTTGACACCTCTTGTTTTTTTTTACTTCCTGCAGACCTCGGGTACGTTTCACCACTTTTGATTAATTATTAAACCATTTCCTCTTATCTTTCCATCACTAACCACTTTCAGCTCTTGAGTGGTTGGAGCTGGGACTTGATTCTGAATAGGTTTTTATTTATTATTTTTAGGCGTTATCTATGCTATGCTAGCTTAAAAATTCGAGTTGGTCATCGCAATTTTCGATTTTTTCTTATAATATGTCTTTTTAGATTAAATCTTTCAACAACAACCAAATTCCGCAATCTCATATATAGGATCCTTGGTATCTTAGAGTTCTCAGCACGGCATGCGGTCCAAATAAGTATTTTGTCCGCATGTATGTATGCTGACGATATCTGTCATTACCCTTGTTCTCGAATTCAGGGGGCGAAATGAAGACTGTCTATTCAGTGACTCACGAGCAGTTGTGACCTTGGTGTAAAAGTTGTTATGTAACGTATTAATTAGTTGGTAATTTTCAGGCGAATTTGACGGATATGACTACGCACATTCTGGTCCCATGATGGAGATGTTTAGTGATAAATTTGGTTTGAAATCCTTTAGGCCAAATCAATTGCAAGTTATTAACGCCACTCTTTTGGGACACGACTGTTTTGTTCTTATGCCTACTGGCGGGGGTAAGTTGTTAATATTCCACAAGTTTATTTATTTATTAGTGGACTTTACTCATGGAATATATATACGAGCGTGCGCATCTTGGGATCAGATTGATTGATTGGATGAACTGAACGAGGTTCTGAGACTATCCAAAAGGAAGTCTCTAAAGAAGACACAAGTTTCTTCCAACATTCGTCGACGTTTTCCAGTGAGAGCCCTGCACGGCCGCAATATAGAGCATCCTCAGTGCTGTCATCTGCAATATATGTTGAAAACATCCAACATATCATTGATATGCAGGCGGAACAGAGTTGGGGATAGCACGCAGCCTTGAGGTACATCAGCGTTCACGAGCGAGCTTGGGGTCAGTGTAAAAACCGTCGAGAACTACCTGTATGCTATACCCAGCGAGAAAGCTGGTGATCCATTTGCATAAAATCTCGGAAAGCCTATAGGAAGGAAACTTCGAAAGAAGTCTTTTGTGTCATTGCTTTTAATAATCGTTGCCCAACGGTGCATAAGATGCGGTGACATCACGGAATGTTAAGCGGTATTTTCCCCTGGTCGTCCAAAGTTGAGTTTGAGGCAAAAGCGTGCCCAAGGGATCGGTTTTCTCTTTTGCCCTATGAACCAGAGTGTGATTCTCCGTATGTAATGGCGCTAGAGACGGCTAGCAAAAAATTCACAAATTGGCTTTACAAAGCACCCAGAACTTGCGCGTTCCAGACGGGGTACCTTGCCAACTGATCCCTAATTTTAACGACGCGTTTGAATTTTGCTCTAACGATTCGCCGTGTGAAGAGCACGGTTATATTTCCTCTCTAAAACTCTGGAGACCTTTAGTGACTAACGCATTAGCCCAAGTATATTCATACCATGAGTAATAAAAAATAATTAATAAATAAGGAAACAACTGATGTCATTATAATATCATAATTTCGATATAGCATTACAATGAAAATTACAGGCAAATCATTGTGTTATCAGCTGCCAGCACTACTGACGCCCGGAGTAACTATAGTCATATCGCCGCTAAAGTCTCTCATATTAGACCAAGTCAATAAGTTGCAATCGCTTGATGTAAGTATAGAAAATTACCTTCAGTTATTATTATTTTTTAATACAATTTGTTTTTATATTTCAGTTTGTACGGACAAAATAACTAGCACAGCTTGTTATTACAATTATTTCTGTATAATGTACCAGATTCCAGCCACGCACTTGTCTGGCGACGTGACATTTGAAAAAAGCTGTGAGATCTACAACGACCTGGAGCAGAAGGAGCCGTCCTTAAAGCTGCTATACGTTACTCCTGAAAAGATCGGCAGTTCTGACAAATTTCGGAAAACACTGATGAGTCTTTACTCAAGAGGAAAAATTTCCAGGTCAACTTAGTCACAGCCTCCACTATTCAAATTTAAATGAGTATACACATAATAGTGTAAAATCTAATTTTTTTATTAATTACTTTTTTACAGAGTATGTAGTAGTCATATATGCATTACCAAAAGTATTTTTAAACTTTGTCCATTTCAGATTCGTGGTGGACGAAGCACATTGCGTGTCGCAGTGGGGGCACGACTTCCGCCAGGACTACAAGCGGCTGGGCGAACTGCGGGACAGGTTCCCGAATGTGACTATGATGGCGCTCACAGCCACCGCCACCCCGCGAGTGAGGAAGGACATACTGCATCAGCTGAAGGTACACGTACGCACACACGCATATGCACGCGTTCACACACGCATATACACGAACGTACACAGGAGCGGATATAAACGGGATAATGAGCTGCAGCACAGAATCTTGAAGGGCCTCCAATATATATGAAAATGAACATCGTAATTTTTTATGATACTAATTAAGAAATAGTACATTACATCAGTAAAATTGCTTAACAACAATTCACGATGCGTTTTATTGAAATGACCATTGTATATATTAATTTTTAAAAATATTAATTAATTAGTGGCCGAAACAATAGTGTTATCCCAGGTTCCCTAATATGAATATCATTCTTGGACATATAAATATTCACATGAACAAATATATTCATTTGCATAACAGGTGACAGATTGCAAATGGTTTCTGTGCAGTTTCAACCGTCCCAACCTCACTTACAGATTAATTATGGACAAGAAACCCAAGCTCGTTAATAAGCAAATCGCAGAGTTAATTCGGCAAAAATATTTCGGGTAAGTTATCCTACTTATATTTTGCAGTAATCGAAATAGAAATGTTTATTTAACATTGCTTGTGTCATCAAACACGTAGGCGATTTATATGACTTGTATCACCAAGAAAAATAAATACTTTTGTAATCAATGGCACAGGTGCTCCGGTATAGTGTACTGCCTATCCTGTAAGGATTGTCAGTCTGTGGCCGATGAATTGCGCGCTACGGGCGTTTCCGCGGCCGCATATAACGGAAAGTTAGCGGACAACGTTCGCTCCGACGTACAGACGCGGTGGCTGACGGGTGAAATAAAAGTGGTATGTTCTGATAACATACATAATATAACTATATCTTGGATATGTTCAGATAAAGTTTTGATTTAATTACGATACAGATCTGCGCTACTCTCGCGTTTGGTATGGGCGTGGACAAAGCGGACGTGCGGTTCGTGATCCACCACAGCCTCCCCAAGTCCGTAGAGGCTTACTACCAGGAGACGGGGAGGGCGGGGCGAGATGGAAATCCCGCGGACTGCCTGCTCTACTATAGTTACAGTGACATCGTGCGGCAGCGCAACCTCTATAAACGTGAGTAGCTCTTGTAAATTGTATTATATTTCATGTAACATTTTTGCGATCTGTCGAAGGACTTTGATAATACTTTAACTTACCTTACTGTCCATAGGTTATGACCAGACAACTCATTTTGAAGTCTCGTTATCATCTAATAGAGAACAGAATGTTTTGTAGATGTTGTCTCTTGTACATATATATAGATTACAATAAATGGGCGTTCCTCATGGGCCAGTACTTGGTCTTTTATTGTTCTTAACTTATTTTAACGACCACCATGATGACCACGTACTGTACTATACTGTCTTGTTTGCCGATGATATTAGGACTATTTTCGAAGTAAACAACGCAGGCAATTTACATGTAAACAGTCGCTTAAAGATTCCCTAAAATTTTTTTTCCTTACCTTTCGCATAATAGTAACAAAACAAAATGTCTCAAGTTTCCTTTACTTAATATACAGGTTGATTTGTAGAGGGTCCGACAAACGAAGTGAGCGTGTTCAAGTACCTATTTAGAGAATACAAGTTGGCAAAAAAAAATCCCTGACCTCCTATTTTTTTTTAAAGATTTTTTTGTAAATTTTTCGTTTTTCACCGAAATTGTACCTAATCACATAAATAACATTTCTAAAATCCATTTTAGACCGGATGATTTCGTGTAATTTTAGTCTCAAATGCATGCTTAAGCCACGAAAAGCAAAATTAGATACAATCTGAACTACCTGAACAACTGTAAAAGTTAACAACGGATGACAGTCAACAACGGTAACAGTTCAACAAATCAACGGAAAAACAAATAAGTATTACGCATCGTACACGCGTCAAACAGTGATAGCAGTCAAAGTTCGACTAAATACTTACACATTTTATTGTTTAGATAGTCGGTAACCTTGGCCGTACCACGCCGCCTCTGCATTCTTTGAGAGATAGAGAAAAGAGAACTTATAACAATAGTTTTATACTATACTGCTCGTCGTATTTGGTCCCTTACTTTACGTAGATGATACATACCTTGAATCTTAATTTTACTCAACAAGCCGAGAAGTATTATAGCATTTTTTTATGTCGTTGTAATAGGTGATAAATGGAGAACTTATTAATGCATACTACCTCCAGAATCGCTAGTAGTTTTTTTTTTTAATCATTGTGAAAGTTGAACTTAAATGTCAAGCTTAACTTATTTTTTCACTTTATGAGCTCTACATCAGTTGGGTAGTTCAGATTGTATCTAATTTTGCTTTTCGTGGCTTAAGCATGCATTTGAGACTAAAATTACACGAAATCATCCGGTCTAAAATGGATTTTAGAAATGTTATTTATGTGATTAGGTACAATACCGGTGAAAAAAGAAAAATTTACAAAAAAAATCTTTAAAAAAAAATAGGAGGTCAGGGATTTTTTTTGGCGAACTTGTATTCTCTAAATAGGTACCTGAACACGCTCACTTCGTTTGTCGGACCCTCTACAAAACACCCTGTATATTAAATTTAATTTTTGACGATAACGTAATTGTAACCAATTACCCCAACCGTGTTATCAGGCATATCTTTAGAAGCAATATTATGTTAAACATTAGTCAATGATGCTATGGAGATAAGATATGCTTTATAGGATGGAGACCGCTTTCTTAAAAGATACTCATTTACTCGCTGCTTAAAGACCTCCGGATTGTATTTATCTGTAAACACTCAGACAAGGAATTCTGTTCCTTGGCTGTAAATATGAAAAAAGTTGACGCAAAGGATTTTGTACGGATCGGTAAAAGTATACCATGTCCCCGCTCGATCCGCCCCCACTATTTAACATAGAGGCGTCACTATGTCAGGTGGGTATGACTGGCCATCAGCCGATCATACTAGCATCAGTATACCTCTCCCCGAATAAGAACCTACTAGAGGGGGACCTTAAGTCCCTACTCCAATTAGGTAACGCAACCATTCTGGCCGGCCACCTAAATTGTAAACATCCCCGTTGGAACTCTAGAATCGTAAATACTTGAGGACGTTTTCTTGATAGGCTAAGCAATACGCCTGGTCTCAACTTTGAGATCATAGCGCCCTTGAGCCCCACGCGATACTTTGACTCGGACTTCCGACACGACACACCTGACGTGCTCGACATAGCGCTCTTGAAAGACGTAACGCTTCAGTTGCGATCAATCGAGACACTATCCGAGTTAGACTCCGACCATCGACCAGTCCTAATCCAGCTAGGACCCCTCCACCCTACGGCACCCGCGTTAAAAACTATAATAAACTGGAGAAAGCTAGAAGAGCAACTCCACTCCCCCGCCTCAGTGCACCTCGACGAAATACCTGACCAGATCGTAAAGACACATATCCGACAGACGAACATCGACGGGAGCTACGCCGCCTCCAAAGGGAGTTGAGACAAGCTCTTGACACCTTTAGAGATGGAGGCTGTTACAAGAAGCTTTCAGAGCTCTCTCCTTCACACCAGACTTACTAGTCATTGCAGAGAAAGCCGAAACTGTCTCGGCAATGCCCCCGCTCGATAGACCTAACTCCACGCCCGCCTTCGACGACCGAGACAAAGCGGAATGTCTAGCCGACAGCCTAGAGAGCCAGTGTAGCATTAGCACGCAATCGGTCGAACGCGAACATGTCGAAGTCGTCGACAACACTGTTCGAGTCATGTGCTCTCAACCACCAGCAGGTCCCCCCATAGAGGAAACGAACCTCGAAGAGGTGACGACCCTAGTTAAGGCGCTTCACGCCAAAAAGTCGCCAGAATAAGATAGGATCACCAACAAAGTGATCAAACTCCTTCCGCCTTCTTTACTTTACCTAATGGTTAATATTTTTAATGCTCTACTGGCCGGTTGCCGGTTTCCGACCCAGTGGAAAGAGGCAATAGTGATAGGCATTCACAAACCGGGTAAGCCCCGGAATCTTCCAAATAGTTACCGTCCAATTAGTCTCCTTAGTTCCCTAGGGAAAATCTATGAGAGGATTATCCTCAGTAGACTTAAGTCAGAAGTAGAGAGACTGAACATCATCCCAAATGAGCAGTTTGGCTTTCGAGCCTATCATTCCAGTTCCCACCAGGTGCAACGCCTCACGGAGCACATTCTTTCTGGGGCCACTTTGTGCCGCAAGTTGCGTAGGACAGGAGCGCTCTTCCTCGATGTAGCGAAGGCATTGGACAGGATCTGGCACAATGGACTGGTGTACAAGCTATACCAGTTCAGGGTGTCGGACAGACTCGTACTAATCATACGGGACTTCCTGTTGTATCGTTCCTTCCGCTACAGAGTGGAAGGTGTGAGGTCGACTCCCAGCCCCATCAGGGCGGGCGTCCCTCAAGGTTCAGTCCTCTCACCAATTCTGTTTTCAATTTACTCCAGCGACATTCCTAGGCCGCGTTCTAAAGTAGAATTAGCAATGTTCGCGGATGACACCGCAATTTACACATCCTCAAGGGATCCTTATGAGATCTCTCAACGCCTCCAATCCGCAGCCGACTCCCTCGGAAACTGGTTTCGGAAATGGAGGAGGAACTCTTTGAACGGTCACGATTCACAAGGGAACCGGAGATTAAACTCTTTGACAAACCGACTCCTTGGAAAAACAAGGCCAAGTACCTAGGAGTGACGCTGGACAAACAGCTAATATTCACCTCACATATCAAGGACGTTCGCAACAGAGCGGCCTTTATCCCAGCTTCCTTTGCAGAAGTCAAGGGTTTTTTAGACGGGCGTCGTCCATGCAATTCAAACTCTTAGTCGATGTTTTACAATTAAAATGTGTATATTAATGCCATGGTTTTCTTGTAACTCGTTCTTTATTTGCAAAGTGGATTTTTGGACATCACTAGTCGATAACCTTTTTATCACGCGGTCTTCCTGCGTAGTAGTTATTTTCGGATGAACACTTCGAGGCTTATTTTCCAAAGTTTTACGGTCATTATACAAAAAACAAAGAACAATGTAGTACAAAGGATTACTTATCTTTTTTAGAGATCTCTCCCAGTCACCCTTTGGTGTCAGACAGGGTGTACAAGACAGTACAGTACACTTATACTAAATACAAATAGAAGGGAATTGGTCAGTTTTTCGCATTACGTAGTATATGAGCGAACCTTGTGGTATATAGATCCTTAAATATTTCTAATCTCTCCGAAGGTGACAGAAACGCTACCAAGTATTCTAAGCAGGTGCACGACGATAACCTGCAAAGGGTTCACGAGCTTTGCGAGAACGTGTCTGAATGTCGACGCACGCTAGTCTTGGGCTACCTGGGGGAACGCTTCCCGAAGGACCGCTGCGGACCGAGTCTATGCGATAACTGCCAACGTCGCCCCACCAACGAGTTCAAGGTATGCACGCACACACTTAGCCTCCTCCTTTAATTGCTAATCGCTACTTCTCAGTCTCTTTCTAGACACTGGACGTGAAGGACCTGTGCCGGGAAATAGTCGATTGCGTGGGAAAATACAAGGGACGCTTCACGAGGGTGCAACTCGGAGATGCCCTTCGCGGTTCGAAGCAGCGTCGACTGCAAGAGCTGTTTGAGAACCCTATATTCGCGAGGTAACTTATGTTTTGACAGGATTATTGTTGTTTCTAATTGGAAGGTGTCGGTCGAGAGGTGTGAAGCTACGATAATTTTACTATTTGGCATTAACATAAAAGTCATATCAGAAATTGAGAGATTAAATATCTTATTTTGTTAATAATTATAATATAGTTTTTAAGTTGGTGGTCTTAAATGTAGCACGATAGACTAGACACATTAAGTAATACATATTCAGTTGCGACTTAATGAAGCGTGTTCCCGAAGTACCCGGTAACAGATTCAACAGTTAGTAGTAATGGAGAGATGTTTTTCGTCGTTAATGAGCTTGTTGTATCCTTTAGATTTTAGAATATGACGATAGAAGCACCTACTTCGCAGTCGTTAAATTAAAACCTAGTATAGTAAAATTTATTTGCATTCTTCTCAAAATTGCGTTCATTTGTGTCAACACCATTCTGCTGTAGTAATTTGTATTAAAGTTACTACATCTTTATATTTTTTTTTTATTTCATTTCATATAAAATAGAAAATACTATCATCTATATACAATTCATGAATAGATGTAAGTCCTGGGCGATCGGTGATTCAGGACGACTTGTGCAACTTATGCTGACGAAAAAATTTCTAGCAGAAGAATCTCGTGTCATTAACGACATGTGCTTCTACTACCTCACTCCTGGGCCTGAATCTAGAAGGTTTGTAGTCCTAATACCCCCATATCAAATTAATGCGTATGATCAAACAATGACTATAGCTTTTTAGCTAGTGGTATCTAAATTCGTCTTTAATTAAATTTAAAGTTTTACCTTTTATGAAAATTTAAAAAAGTACATCTCTACAATCATTGTATTTACTTTATTTTATCTTATTCCGTTATATCTAGACAAGCTCTTGAAATGAATGCTTCTTGAAATAATAAAGTATAAGTTATATATAAATACTCTCTTCATTAACATACTATACGCAGGCTGTCGTCGAGCTCCGAGAACATATCTTTTGATATGCGTGCATCAACATCCAGCAAACGTGTAAGCACCAACGCTAGTGTGCTCGACGCGCCTGCGCACAGCGATCAGCTTAAACACATCGAAGACAAGGCTTACGAAGAGCTGGTGGAGGAGTGCCGGTGAGAGAATACCCACCCGTACTTGTGTACGCAGTGTGTTAGAGCAAGGCTGCAAATGCACGTATACATCACATCTGTCTTTGTCTATGTAATACGTTAAAGCGAGTCTGCGGGTGTCTGCAGATGCACGTATACATCACATCCGTCTTGGTCTAGGCTGTGCGTTAAAGCGAGTATGCGGGTGTCTGCAGATGCACGTATACATCGCATCTGTCTTTGTCTACGCAATGCCTTAAAGCGAGTCTGCGGATGTCTGCAGGTGTCTGCAGATGCACGTATACATCGCATCAGTCTTTGTCTATGCAGTGCGTTAGGGAGTATCAGTGGGTGCACAAATACATCGCACCCGTCCTTGTCCATGCAATATGTTAGAGAGAGTAATCAGGTGTCTGCAGATGCACACGCCCTTAACAGTGCAATGTATTAGAAGAAATGTGCGTATATCCGCAGGCACATGGCGTCCGAGTTGGGCAAGGCGCTATGGACGCTTTACCCGCAGGCGGCGCTCCGGGCCATGTCGGAGAAACTTCCGGAGACCGCTGAGCAAATGCTCAAGCTGCCCCACGTCACCACTGCCAACTATGAAAAGTACGGCAAGCGCCTGCTGCCGATAACCACCAAGTACTCCCACGAAAGACTGTGTAAGTGAAACGCGATTGTTCTTCCAACTCTTAACGATAATTATATCTAGGTAAGTATTGTAAGCTTTTCAATAAGAATTGGGTCGGACCGTTCTGACTATGTTGAATTTGATAGATCATTTTCATGAAAAGGAATCCATAAAATGAGACTCATCACGATAAATCAGAGGGTTTTTGGTTTCATCCCTGTAGTTCCTGGAGTTCAATATCTGTTATTTTATTGTTGGCAGGTATTGAAATGACTTTACAAGACGAGGAAATATTAGACTCATCTAGCCCTGAGAGCCCTGCCGGGGGCTCCTCCGCGGGCTCGAGCGCCGCCTCCGCCTCTGCCTCCGCGAGGCCTCGAGGCGCACGAGCCCCGCGCGCGGGACGTAAACCTTTCCAAGGCCAGAGGACGAATAGGAAAACGAATAACGCTGGAGTCAAAAAACCGTAAGTAAACAGTTACACCTTATTGAGAGTTAAATACGCAGCCAAAACAGGACTTGCTCGTAAATATGAAGTTTCAATTTAATATGTTTAAAGACATCTAAATGTTTTATTGGACAAATAAATTTAAGTGTACAGGAGGCAGAATCTAAACCTCACGTGTCAAAGTAGCGCAGATAACGTTTCAAAGTAATAGGGATAATAAATTGATAGACTTGATGAAAAAAAAATACTCAATCTGAAATATCAGTATATGAGAATAGTTACTATTAATTGTACGAGTAGATTGTAGTTAATTTAAATTAGTTGCTGTTAGATGCTGGTGCAGACGATAAATTTTGATCAAACGTGAGCAAAAGCCATACTTGTTAAATTGCTGCAGATTGCTTCGTTGAATCCTCTCCGCTCATGTAGCTAATTATTTCTGTTATACATGGTCTTATTAAATTCATGTATCAGAAACATTTTCGTCTTATTTTTTAAATTTTTCATACTTAGTTAAGGTTTACGAAAGATAAGTTGTGCAAAGGACTCAGTATATGGAACTTGACACACATATTTTATGGACGTTTGAGAACTCACAGAATCGCATTGGAATATTTTGTAATCTATCTGAAGCTTTGACATCAATACCTTCATCGATTCTATAAATATATAGTATATAACTGAAACTGTGTTGTTTCTAAATAGGCATAGGTAGATTAGTAAAATAGGCGTTTCTCAAAGATCAATTATTTACCCTTCTTTGTTTTTACCCTATATAAACAACCGTTTGATATAGGGGTTCCTCAAGGTTAAATCTTTAGCTCATTTCTCTTTCTTGTTTATATGAGCGATCTGCCTAGTTTTGTGTACGAACATAATGAGATAATGATATTTGCTTATGATAGTCTTGGATATTTAAAGATTAGGATATAGAGTTAACAATCAGTTACTTAGTAATAGGAATACTTAATTTCCGCTTTGTTTCTTCTGTCACTTCGGAGACTTCGGAGACGATTCCACTAAACCTGCATATGTTTTAAGACAGCTATTGCCACCGTTTAGAAGACACTGCTATAATATTGTTTATGGCAGTATCTCCCGTGTACTACGTAAATATGGAATAATTTGTCGTCGTTTTAATGACAACTTTGTCAAAAACTTTTAAATGTTGTTTTATTTAGTTTTGATTGATGTTATTTAATTATTTAATAACTGAACCTACAAAAAAAGTGATTTCGCTGATGACAGCTAGATTTTTTTTTATTTATTTTTAAACTCTTGTTACAGGTATAAGAAGAAGGACAACAAGACATCAACTGCGTTTAAGAAAGGAGTCTCTATGTCATCAATTGGTATGTTTAACATTAGTTTTATTTATTAGCAATTAATTCAAATGCAAAATTAACTACCCCAAGAACAGATTTTTTATAAAAAGTTACATATAAGAGTTGTAGCTTTAGAGTAAACAGTATGAGGGTCGGCTGAAAAGTTTGCAGTGTAAAATATTTAGTAATAACTTATCATCTCATTACTAATTGCGGTACTAATGTACATGTCACCCGAAACTCGAAATTTATGCGGTTTGTGGCACCGCGCTGTCATTAAATTCCTTGTTAGCTAGGATATACCCCAAGGAGATTTGAAGAGATGTTATCGGTTCTTCAGGAGTTTGGACCTTCATAGACAACAGTGAAAGAATGGGCACGGTTATTTCAACAAGGACGAGGTACATGTGAAGACGAACCATGCCGCCCGAGCAGGCCAGTAACCGTAGCGAATGAAGAAAGCGCCCAAAAAGTAGAACAATTAGTACTGGCTGACCGTAAAATTAATGTAGCAAATAGCAGAAGAGTTTCTTATTGGTAATGAACGAATTGGATTTTTTTTTTACACCAATATTTGCACATGAAAAGAATTAGTGCGCGTTGGATACCGCTTGACAAGCAGCGGCGAGTGAGAGTAAAGAGGTTTTGGAGATAGCCAAAGATGATTTGGACAACATTTGTAACCGGATAATGACCGTAGATGAAACATCGCTACGTCAGTATGATCCAGAGTCAATGCAATTGATAAAAACAAGAGAGAAGCCACCAAAGAAATTAGTTAGTTTCTGAGATAGCGAGACGATTTTATTAACTGATTACTTGTCCAAGGCTGAATCTCTACCACATAAGCGATGCTACAATCACAACCACAATGAATGGTCAATATTATGCTAATTTATTAGCTAAGATAGTCGACGAGGCGAGACGTGGCAAATTGGCGCGAGATGTGCTGTTTTTGCAAGACAACGCACCAGTTTTGTTTAAATATTGATCACCAACTATGTAGCCCACATCTGCCCCTCTCCCCACGCCCCCTTTTATTTTATCATGTCCCTCAGGTCGCGAACTTATCAGCCGTCAATCGTATTATGTTGTATATAAAACATATTTTTTAGTTTTTTTTTTTTGCAGGGGTCATGCCTATGCCCAGGCCTGGTATGCGGCTTTAGCTAATCACAACTCTCCAAAGAAAAAAATGTATAGTTTAGTTTAGTCTTTTATCTGTATAATATATTGTTTTTCCAAAAATATTTCCATGAATGCGTAGTATTAGTTGGAATCCACTTTGTCGTTACAAGTATGAAGTTCGTTTTGACACATGACAGCTAAATTTACAGCGTACATCCACGGTATGAGTAATGTTGCCCTTCTAGAGCCTAACGATCGCTCAAAGACATCGAGACAGAAAAGTTATCATCAATCAAATTTTAACTCTATTAATGTCACAGTTGACATTAATACACCTTCATTGCGGCCCCACGACGTTTGTGTATTTGATCTTTTGCAACACCAGTGTGACTCCCCCACAAATGTTGTGTTACATAAAACTCGATACAAGAATAGGTGTTGCAAATACACATTTTGTATGAATTTTTGACGAACCTTATCCGGAATTTAATTTCTTTAAAACAAGTAATAATATAATTTTAATAGACAAGTCTTGCATTTATACCATTGTTTATGACTCCGCTGGTGATACTCCGTGATACCCCGCCTTAACATTTTTGTACTTAAAGATATGTTACAATATATATTGACTTGTCAGCTACATCTATGTATATTTTATTGGTTCATTTTAGTTTATAATTTTAATATTTGATGTCAAAAGCATATTATTAATTTATTTGTTGGAACGATTTGATAAGTTTTAAGAAAAAATCTTTTGAATCTGTTACATACCTTTAATATATACAGACTATAAAATAGTAACTAGTTGAGGCGATTTTTACTCTATTTAAATTTTCAATATATTATTAATAATTACAGTATATAATCAATCTTAATACATGACCTTACTCATGAGTAATAGTGTTAGAAGTTCAGAAAATCTGAAAACTGATACTTGCTCATAGGTATGATGACCTGAGTCAGAGATCATCTCTCTTATAACTAACACTCGTTCCTATGATTCTAATATATTGTTAATGTCATGTGACGGTACAGTAATACCCCGCTTTACGCGACCCCGTTATACGCGGTTTCACTATAACGCGGATGCAAATTTCGTGCTCTAATGCCTCGAAATACGCAAAGAGTGTGTATAAATATAATGTAGTCATCAACAATAGATGTATTTTTCCGTAAAAAATAAGAGTATGTATTGCATAAAGTGTTCCTAGAATTAAAGTGATTGATTAAAATGATTTGTATTTTTTTGTAATAATTTTTGACTATGGTTAATCATAAACCTCGTTATACGCGAATTTCAGTTAACGCGATTTTTTTTGGAACGTATCCCTCGCGTAAAGCGGGGTATTACTGTACTTAGTTGGTTTTGTATTTGTCAGTTTGATTTGACAAATATTTATTTTCAATAGTTTTAATGAAAATGAAGACAACAAATTTTATTACCTCAGTTATAGGAATTAATGTATAAGTGTGCGTGTGTATATATATTATGTAATATGTAAAGCAATTGTATATTTTGTATGTTTTTTTCTTTTTATCTATAATTATCAGAGGCATTTTTTTATTAGGATATAAAAATACGCAGTAAGTAAATAGTATTTAGGAGATGTTAATTGTATTTAATAAATTCAATAAAATGATAGATTGTATTTGTTGTTATTCATGTTGTCTTTATTGCCCATATTTGTTTAGCTCCGCGCTGGTCAGAGGACGCTTGCACTTCACACAACACGTTACTAATAAAAACTACAATATATATAGATAGTATGATATTTGTAGTTCATTTTACAAAATGACCATAGAAACATGGAGGGCATGTATGAAGGGGTTGATGTCTTTGCCCGAGGCGAAAGAGGTATGCAGGGACCGTAGCGTTTGGTGATCCGTCGTCTCTAGCTACCCCGCAAGGGATATGGCGTGAAGATAAATAAATAAATACTATAGAAACTCAAAATCTTTCTTATTTCTTTCAACTACAGTATAGCTTTACGAAAATATCTATCCACTATCAGGGCTATTTTCGGAGTACCTTTAGAGTAAATTATTTTTATTTATAATACATAAATACCGTTCCCGTCGCTCAACCAACCGAGCTACTGTTTCGATAGGTACCGAATTTTCATTGTTAAATAAAATTTTGTAATATTCATCCTGAATGCTTGACTATCTGGACATAACTCCAAATATGAAAAATAAAAAGTACTCCGTTAGCAAAGTGCAAATGATTGTGTGACCTGCCGTGTCTGGTAAAGGTCTATACGAAATATTTTGCTACGATTTGATGTTCATAACTTTTATACTTGTCTTCTAGTGTTTTGTATTGAAAATATATATGTAAAAGTACATGTTTTAGCGTAAGACACTTATAAAAATATTATTGAGCGAAGCGAACGAAGTGAGCGGAGCGTTTTACTGGAGACTTTTTGCATTCTTTGTCACGAATTGGCTCAAAAACTACTTGACGGAAAATTATGAAACTTTGTAAACAAAAAGACACACAGTCGGTGATGGTTCTTAAAAAAAAAATTTTGAAAAATGTCCAAAAAAAAAAATTTTTTTTTTTATACGATTGTCATGTCAAAAAACTAATATCCCATTGAAGTCAATGGGAAACGATAAGTGAATACACTGGGCTCGCTTCGCTCAATATGCAAACGACACCCAAGATTTCGCGAGCGCAGCGAGTCGAAATTGAAGGTTTGTTGGCGCCCCTAGTTTACTTCGTTCTATGATTCTCTTAAAAACTAAAATGATGAACCAGAATGATAACGATGGTAATAAGTCTTGCTATTAATTTATATTTATAAACAATAACGAATCGAATAGTCTTTGTCTGAATTGAGAAAAAAACTATATTGAAAAAATGATTTGGACAGTCTGATTATTGCGTGCTCCGAATTGCCATGTTATAAATTGAAAGAAGACATAGATTTAAGATGACAGATGGTCTTTCCCATTCCCCTTGGGAAGTATTTGAAAAAAGATGACAGGTGTCACTGACCCGGACTTCGAGGGGAGATTTTTTTAACATTCAAATTGCAATAGAACATTCTACAAAAGTACAAAGCTTAAATAATTTTGAAAACGCTCAAGAACCCCACAGTGCATCGCATAGAGTATTTTGTTATTTAATTTCCTTACGAAAGTAAAAGTAAGTTATGGAATTTTAAAAACTAGCAGAATTTGATCAAAATACATATTGTAGAGTGTTGCTTTTGCTGTGATTTACAAATATGTTAAGTTTGTGTTATAAGTTCTAGAAAAACTTACAATAAACTTGGTAAGTAAAATAACAAGTAACTTATATTTATATGATGTCAGCCATTGATTCCTCAACCAAAATCTCACATTTCCTCTCTTGCATGCAGCCTTCTTTTGAAAAGGAGATGGATTCTAGACAAGGTTTGATACATATTTAAACAGTAAATATAATTTTTACTACTACTTCCAATATCTAATATCATTATAATATATATAAACATATTTTATAAGTTACATAGTATAGTGTAAACAAGTTTGTTTTTTTATTTATCACTCCATTAACAGCCCTGACACCTAAGTCAGGCAAAGTTAATTGATGATGTAGATGTTGAGAAACCAAGAATTATATAAAAGTCTGTGAGAGAACTATTATGTGAACATAACTAAATATTTTTTTATGACACAATTCAATAAAATCATTGTTTATTAAAGAGTTTATTGTTAATGAAAGCACTGTAAGTAAAAACATCATTTCCTTTACCTATAACATCATTTCTCCATATTACATATACTGAAATACATGTTTATAAGGATGGATGGTGTAATGTTTTCGTTAAAAACTACAGAAACACTTTAGACTAATTTGTTGGGTATAGTTTATTGTCTGAATCACCATGTATAATAGTTTTCAACTTTATAATTTATTGTTAGGAAAAAACATAAGGCTTTTAATATTGTAAAACAGCTTGAAATTCACGAAAAAAAATGTGTTAATTTTGTGTGAATAACTTAATACCTAATCTTTTATTACAAGTCTTTTTATAATAGAAAATAAAGTTCAAGAGTATCAAGCATTTAGTGTAATATAATGACAACGTTGCTGAAAATGCAAATTTAACACATTTTATATACCAAACAACACAAATGCCAGCAATAATAATACCAATTAACATACAATAATTAATAAAATTATAAACTATATATATATATATATATATATATATATATATATTCTTAAAGAGCTTGCTCTTTCAGAAACATGATGCTACAAAGAGCAGATTCTAGAAATTTTATTTACGAAAAAAAATTTCTAATTTAATCACAAAAGATACTTCTTACATTATTTTTGAGAATAATGTTTAACTATCTGTTATAATCAAAATCTTCAATCTTCTTATGCTTCAATCTTGAATATGAAAAACATCTTCAAAAAACAAACAGAATTTGGGAAAGCATTTTGTTCCATTAGATGTCAAAATATTTAAAGTAATAACTGCAGAGCAAAGCTTCATAATAGTGATAACACAAAAAAAAACTATCGAAAGTGAAAAAAAAACATTGATTTTTTTCAGATACTTTTAATGAGTCAGTGTCATCCATACTAGAGCGCAAAGTCCGCGGGTGGCTGAGTGGTGTGATAGAGGACATGCGTCGCAGCAGTCCCGTGCAGCAGTGGCTAGACTCCCTGCCTCCGGAACCAGACAATGACAAGTCTGAACCTGACATTGATGAGGAAAGCTGTGAGAAAGAAGTTGATTCGGAATCCAAGTCTAATGAGAATAAAGCCAATGAAACTATATCCGAAAACACTGTAATAGAAAATCATGAAATATCAAACTTGGATGTTCCTGGACAGAGGGAGGTGTGGAAGAGAAAATCCTTGGAGAGTGGTTTGTTGCCGAGCACATCTCCAGCACGGAATGTCAAAAAGAAGCTCCAAAGAGATCATTCAGTTCAGTCAGAGGGTTACTCGCCAAGATTTAAGAATCCATTATTGAGGGATCATTCGTTACAGGTACATGTTTGTAAGACATATCCTTTTCACATCTTTGTAACTTTTAAATGGTTATATTGTCTCATAGCTATGTATTGTGTGTTTGTTATATTGCAATGAAGATAAACTATCAGTTCACTCTTTCCTTGCAGTCGGATGGCAGTGGTTCAAGTGGAAGTTCAGTTCTGAATGTGCTCGGAGCCAGGAAAGTTGATGCCGAGTCTGTTCTTCTAGCACTTGGGTTTGGTCCCAGCGAAAAACAACAGAAGCTGCAGAGAATACCCGACAGGTTCCTAATCCCTTCCAAGGTAACTATTGCCTATACTCATTTGCTAAAGCTGATAGGAGTTACTTTTTGTTTAATGGTACAACATTAATGGTAAAACAACACAGGGTTTCATTATACCTATCAATAGCCCGGTACACAAACATTTGACTAATACCAAGTATGGAGTATTCTAAAAAGAGTATTTGGCTCCATATCTACTTTATGTAATGCAATCACAGCGATTCGGTTCTTATTATCACTCCACTCCATTTTTATATCACAAAATATTTTACAATTATATATTGGCGCGAAAATAAGAAAACACATTGCACAATCGTATAAATTTAAATTTAAAATGTTTTTATTCACGTAGGCATTTACACGCACTTTTGAATCGTCAATTATGATATAAAAAAGATCACTGTAGTTAGTCTGTGAGTAACCTACCACCGTTTCGGAATACTTCTCTGCTAAGAACAGCCGGACAGAAACTCAACAGATATCTTTTTTATAAGGAATTTAAAAATATTGGATGGATACATTACAATATTAACCCTGCAAATCAGTCAACCACTGAATTCCCACATATTTCGATCCATTATAGATAAAATTCTTGAATGTTATAATAAGATTTATATAGCAAGAGCATTGATTACATCGTCATAATTAGTTCTATCACGGTCTACTTTAAAAATAAGCGAGGTGTAATCAGCAAAAAGTACAATGTCACATAGACCTTATACAAAAAAGGGCATGTCATTAACTTATCAGCCGTCAATCGTATTATGTTGTATATAAAACATATTTTTTAGTTTTTTTTTTTTGCAGGGGTCATGCCTATGCCCAGGCCTGGTATGCGGCTTTAGCTAATCACAACTCTCCAAAGAAAAAAATGTATAGTTTAGTTTAGTCTTTTATCTGTATAATATATTGTTTTTCCAAAAATATTTCCATGAATGCGTAGTATTAGTTGGAATCCACTTTGTCGTTACAAGTATGAAGTTCGTTTTGACACATGACAGCTAAATTTACAGCGTACATCCACGGTATGAGTAATGTTGCCCTTCTAGAGCCTAACGATCGCTCAAAGACATCGAGACAGAAAAGTTATCATCAATCAAATTTTAACTCTATTAATGTCACAGTTGACATTAATACACCTTCATTGCGGCCCCACGACGTTTGTGTATTTGATCTTTTGCAACACCAGTGTGACTCCCCCACAAATGTTGTGTTACATAAAACTCGATACAAGAATAGGTGTTGCAAATACACATTTTGTATGAATTTTTGACGAACCTTATCCGGAATTTAATTTCTTTAAAACAAGTAATAATATAATTTTAATAGACAAGTCTTGCATTTATACCATTGTTTATGACTCCGCTGGTGATACTCCGTGATACCCCGCCTTAACATTTTTGTACTTAAAGATATGTTACAATATATATTGACTTGTCAGCTACATCTATGTATATTTTATTGGTTCATTTTAGTTTATAATTTTAATATTTGATGTCAAAAGCATATTATTAATTTATTTGTTGGAACGATTTGATAAGTTTTAAGAAAAAATCTTTTGAATCTGTTACATACCTTTAATATATACAGACTATAAAATAGTAACTAGTTGAGGCGATTTTTACTCTATTTAAATTTTCAATATATTATTAATAATTACAGTATATAATCAATCTTAATACATGACCTTACTCATGAGTAATAGTGTTAGAAGTTCAGAAAATCTGAAAACTGATACTTGCTCATAGGTATGATGACCTGAGTCAGAGATCATCTCTCTTATAACTAACACTCGTTCCTATGATTCTAATATATTGTTAATGTCATGTGACGGTACAGTAATACCCCGCTTTACGCGACCCCGTTATACGCGGTTTCACTATAACGCGGATGCAAATTTCGTGCTCTAATGCCTCGAAATACGCAAAGAGTGTGTATAAATATAATGTAGTCATCAACAATAGATGTATTTTTCCGTAAAAAATAAGAGTATGTATTGCATAAAGTGTTCCTAGAATTAAAGTGATTGATTAAAATGATTTGTATTTTTTTGTAATAATTTTTGACTATGGTTAATCATAAACCTCGTTATACGCGAATTTCAGTTAACGCGATTTTTTTTGGAACGTATCCCTCGCGTAAAGCGGGGTATTACTGTACTTAGTTGGTTTTGTATTTGTCAGTTTGATTTGACAAATATTTATTTTCAATAGTTTTAATGAAAATGAAGACAACAAATTTTATTACCTCAGTTATAGGAATTAATGTATAAGTGTGCGTGTGTATATATATTATGTAATATGTAAAGCAATTGTATATTTTGTATGTTTTTTTCTTTTTATCTATAATTATCAGAGGCATTTTTTTATTAGGATATAAAAATACGCAGTAAGTAAATAGTATTTAGGAGATGTTAATTGTATTTAATAAATTCAATAAAATGATAGATTGTATTTGTTGTTATTCATGTTGTCTTTATTGCCCATATTTGTTTAGCTCCGCGCTGGTCAGAGGACGCTTGCACTTCACACAACACGTTACTAATAAAAACTACAATATATATAGATAGTATGATATTTGTAGTTCATTTTACAAAATGACCATAGAAACATGGAGGGCATGTATGAAGGGGTTGATGTCTTTGCCCGAGGCGAAAGAGGTATGCAGGGACCGTAGCGTTTGGTGATCCGTCGTCTCTAGCTACCCCGCAAGGGATATGGCGTGAAGATAAATAAATAAATACTATAGAAACTCAAAATCTTTCTTATTTCTTTCAACTACAGTATAGCTTTACGAAAATATCTATCCACTATCAGGGCTATTTTCGGAGTACCTTTAGAGTAAATTATTTTTATTTATAATACATAAATACCGTTCCCGTCGCTCAACCAACCGAGCTACTGTTTCGATAGGTACCGAATTTTCATTGTTAAATAAAATTTTGTAATATTCATCCTGAATGCTTGACTATCTGGACATAACTCCAAATATGAAAAATAAAAAGTACTCCGTTAGCAAAGTGCAAATGATTGTGTGACCTGCCGTGTCTGGTAAAGGTCTATACGAAATATTTTGCTACGATTTGATGTTCATAACTTTTATACTTGTCTTCTAGTGTTTTGTATTGAAAATATATATGTAAAAGTACATGTTTTAGCGTAAGACACTTATAAAAATATTATTGAGCGAAGCGAACGAAGTGAGCGGAGCGTTTTACTGGAGACTTTTTGCATTCTTTGTCACGAATTGGCTCAAAAACTACTTGACGGAAAATTATGAAACTTTGTAAACAAAAAGACACACAGTCGGTGATGGTTCTTAAAAAAAAAATTTTGAAAAATGTCCAAAAAAAAAAATTTTTTTTTTTATACGATTGTCATGTCAAAAAACTAATATCCCATTGAAGTCAATGGGAAACGATAAGTGAATACACTGGGCTCGCTTCGCTCAATATGCAAACGACACCCAAGATTTCGCGAGCGCAGCGAGTCGAAATTGAAGGTTTGTTGGCGCCCCTAGTTTACTTCGTTCTATGATTCTCTTAAAAACTAAAATGATGAACCAGAATGATAACGATGGTAATAAGTCTTGCTATTAATTTATATTTATAAACAATAACGAATCGAATAGTCTTTGTCTGAATTGAGAAAAAAACTATATTGAAAAAATGATTTGGACAGTCTGATTATTGCGTGCTCCGAATTGCCATGTTATAAATTGAAAGAAGACATAGATTTAAGATGACAGATGGTCTTTCCCATTCCCCTTGGGAAGTATTTGAAAAAAGATGACAGGTGTCACTGACCCGGACTTCGAGGGGAGATTTTTTTAACATTCAAATTGCAATAGAACATTCTACAAAAGTACAAAGCTTAAATAATTTTGAAAACGCTCAAGAACCCCACAGTGCATCGCATAGAGTATTTTGTTATTTAATTTCCTTACGAAAGTAAAAGTAAGTTATGGAATTTTAAAAACTAGCAGAATTTGATCAAAATACATATTGTAGAGTGTTGCTTTTGCTGTGATTTACAAATATGTTAAGTTTGTGTTATAAGTTCTAGAAAAACTTACAATAAACTTGGTAAGTAAAATAACAAGTAACTTATATTTATATGATGTCAGCCATTGATTCCTCAACCAAAATCTCACATTTCCTCTCTTGCATGCAGCCTTCTTTTGAAAAGGAGATGGATTCTAGACAAGGTTTGATACATATTTAAACAGTAAATATAATTTTTACTACTACTTCCAATATCTAATATCATTATAATATATATAAACATATTTTATAAGTTACATAGTATAGTGTAAACAAGTTTGTTTTTTTATTTATCACTCCATTAACAGCCCTGACACCTAAGTCAGGCAAAGTTAATTGATGATGTAGATGTTGAGAAACCAAGAATTATATAAAAGTCTGTGAGAGAACTATTATGTGAACATAACTAAATATTTTTTTATGACACAATTCAATAAAATCATTGTTTATTAAAGAGTTTATTGTTAATGAAAGCACTGTAAGTAAAAACATCATTTCCTTTACCTATAACATCATTTCTCCATATTACATATACTGAAATACATGTTTATAAGGATGGATGGTGTAATGTTTTCGTTAAAAACTACAGAAACACTTTAGACTAATTTGTTGGGTATAGTTTATTGTCTGAATCACCATGTATAATAGTTTTCAACTTTATAATTTATTGTTAGGAAAAAACATAAGGCTTTTAATATTGTAAAACAGCTTGAAATTCACGAAAAAAAATGTGTTAATTTTGTGTGAATAACTTAATACCTAATCTTTTATTACAAGTCTTTTTATAATAGAAAATAAAGTTCAAGAGTATCAAGCATTTAGTGTAATATAATGACAACGTTGCTGAAAATGCAAATTTAACACATTTTATATACCAAACAACACAAATGCCAGCAATAATAATACCAATTAACATACAATAATTAATAAAATTATAAACTATATATATATATATATATATATATATATATATTCTTAAAGAGCTTGCTCTTTCAGAAACATGATGCTACAAAGAGCAGATTCTAGAAATTTTATTTACGAAAAAAAATTTCTAATTTAATCACAAAAGATACTTCTTACATTATTTTTGAGAATAATGTTTAACTATCTGTTATAATCAAAATCTTCAATCTTCTTATGCTTCAATCTTGAATATGAAAAACATCTTCAAAAAACAAACAGAATTTGGGAAAGCATTTTGTTCCATTAGATGTCAAAATATTTAAAGTAATAACTGCAGAGCAAAGCTTCATAATAGTGATAACACAAAAAAAAACTATCGAAAGTGAAAAAAAAACATTGATTTTTTTCAGATACTTTTAATGAGTCAGTGTCATCCATACTAGAGCGCAAAGTCCGCGGGTGGCTGAGTGGTGTGATAGAGGACATGCGTCGCAGCAGTCCCGTGCAGCAGTGGCTAGACTCCCTGCCTCCGGAACCAGACAATGACAAGTCTGAACCTGACATTGATGAGGAAAGCTGTGAGAAAGAAGTTGATTCGGAATCCAAGTCTAATGAGAATAAAGCCAATGAAACTATATCCGAAAACACTGTAATAGAAAATCATGAAATATCAAACTTGGATGTTCCTGGACAGAGGGAGGTGTGGAAGAGAAAATCCTTGGAGAGTGGTTTGTTGCCGAGCACATCTCCAGCACGGAATGTCAAAAAGAAGCTCCAAAGAGATCATTCAGTTCAGTCAGAGGGTTACTCGCCAAGATTTAAGAATCCATTATTGAGGGATCATTCGTTACAGGTACATGTTTGTAAGACATATCCTTTTCACATCTTTGTAACTTTTAAATGGTTATATTGTCTCATAGCTATGTATTGTGTGTTTGTTATATTGCAATGAAGATAAACTATCAGTTCACTCTTTCCTTGCAGTCGGATGGCAGTGGTTCAAGTGGAAGTTCAGTTCTGAATGTGCTCGGAGCCAGGAAAGTTGATGCCGAGTCTGTTCTTCTAGCACTTGGGTTTGGTCCCAGCGAAAAACAACAGAAGCTGCAGAGAATACCCGACAGGTTCCTAATCCCTTCCAAGGTAACTATTGCCTATACTCATTTGCTAAAGCTGATAGGAGTTACTTTTTGTTTAATGGTACAACATTAATGGTAAAACAACACAGGGTTTCATTATACCTATCAATAGCCCGGTACACAAACATTTGACTAATACCAAGTATGGAGTATTCTAAAAAGAGTATTTGGCTCCATATCTACTTTATGTAATGCAATCACAGCGATTCGGTTCTTATTATCACTCCACTCCATTTTTATATCACAAAATATTTTACAATTATATATTGGCGCGAAAATAAGAAAACACATTGCACAATCGTATAAATTTAAATTTAAAATGTTTTTATTCACGTAGGCATTTACACGCACTTTTGAATCGTCAATTATGATATAAAAAAGATCACTGTAGTTAGTCTGTGAGTAACCTACCACCGTTTCGGAATACTTCTCTGCTAAGAACAGCCGGACAGAAACTCAACAGATATCTTTTTTATAAGGAATTTAAAAATATTGGATGGATACATTACAATATTAACCCTGCAAATCAGTCAACCACTGAATTCCCACATATTTCGATCCATTATAGATAAAATTCTTGAATGTTATAATAAGATTTATATAGCAAGAGCATTGATTACATCGTCATAATTAGTTCTATCACGGTCTACTTTAAAAATAAGCGAGGTGTAATCAGCAAAAAGTACAATGTCACATAGACCTTATACAAAAAAGGGCATGTCATTAATATAAAGTAAAAATAAAAAGAGACTAAGAATAGATCCTTGTGTAACACCCATCTAATGTTTGATGGTTTTTGCAATCAAAGTTTTTGGCTAAATCAAAAAACACCCAGATTGCATTCTGCGACTTCTCCAATGCGTTGCTAATGCGCTTACTAAGCGTGGCCTGTAACATTTGTTGATTTACCTCTTACTATTAATATATCTCTACTTTTAAACAAAGGAATCACTTCACTGTTTTTCATAAAATTAGGGAATATACCGGATTCAATACATTTGTTAAAAAATAAGAAAAATTGTAGGGCAATATCATTTATAATAATGCTAAGTAATTTAACTGACATGCTCCAACGAATATCAAAGATTTTTTTGCGATTTAGAACCCAATTTCTTCTAATGAAACAGATTTAAAAGAAAAACATATATTACTGACTCTAACTTTATTAGTCAATTCGGTGATTGTATCAGATGATGAAGAATTAACTATTATTGTAATTTCAGTAGAAGAAAGTCTCAAAAACCACCGCTACATTTATATCTGTATTTGTTTTATATTATCAATTTTTAACTCTGTAGGTCCATTGGCATCCCTAGTTTTCCCTGTAACACTAGAGAAAACTACCAAGTTGCATTTATTTCATCTTCTGAATTTAAGACTTCTAATATAAATCGACTTATCTTATACGCAAACGTTCTTAAATATTTTAGACAAATTTTTAAATTTATTCGAGAACACCGGATCATGATTCCATTGCCTCTCATCATATAAATCATAAAATTTTCTCTGCCTCTAAATATTTCTACGGTGGCCCAATCGCTAGATTTAAGTTTTAAGTATTTTGTTATCGTTTTTGTTTTTAAAATGTTAGAATCCAAATTAAAAAATAATGCTTTTTTAGTTTTAATTGTAACAGTATTAATGGCTATGCTAAGTATATAGATGTAAATACGTCGGTTCCAGTTAAAGGGCATCAGCACGGAGCAGTTCATAAAGGACGAGCACCGCTCAATGCGGATGCACGACTGCGGGGTGTTCGGGTACAGGGGACTCACGGGTGAGCTGTCTTATTTTATATACATATATATGTATATATAACTTACTAACAAATCACTATTACATTGCGGGGTGTTTGATATCTGTGTGTGTGTTATGTTTTGTATATTGACATGATAGTGAGTGAGACCTACATGAGTGTTATGTCCGCCATTAGATATGAACACATTGACTTTGATATTTGTAACAAGTAAATATAAATCAATTATATTTGTATACTGAAGTTATTTTAACTCATCATTTAACTAAAACAGGAAATATGATTTGATTAACTTTAACCTTGAGGACTAAGTATCTGTGTTGTGCTTCGCGGCTGTGGACGGACTCGATGAGGAAAATGAATTGTTTATAAAACTGTTTGAATTGTTTGGGATCAAATACAACCTATTTATATGTTACTTATCTTTCAATAAATTAAAGTTAATAGTAATTGATACATTTACCACAATGTGTTGAGAAATCACATTGAAGAATACCGTTTCATGGTTAAAGTAATTTTTGATGAAATTATTAAAATTTTCTCAAATGGAACTAAAAATCCTATTCCTATTTCAACTATAGCTGTAAACTATTTTATTTATTTATTTATTATGTGTGTCAAAATACCCAAAGTATATTGTTTTTATTTATAAATACGCATGTGTGGAATTAAATGGCCGAAATTAACATTGGATGTACATTTCGATATTGAAGTCGACCGAATAGCTTCTTAAAATGCAAATCAAAGTCTGGGCCTAGTGTAGTAATTTTTCTTTTTTTTTGAGAGAAAAGACATTGAGCTGGTGCCAATGTGTGACTGCGACAGATTGTCAGGCCGAGTATAGCCGAGTATTGCCGAAGAATAACGAAATCAACAAATGGGGTTGTGTCATTAGTGTCATTTAATCGAGAGAAAATATAAATAATAAATATGATCAAAAACATATTTATACTATTATATTAATTGAATAGATTTTGTTAAAAATAACTTACAAACTAATTTTGGGTGATTAAAATCGAGCCAATGTCACTAATGATTATATGTAATGATTTGAAGATTTCTTATTTACGCTACATCTCACGGGAACAATTTCATACCGCCATTCCGTTCCTAAATGGTCTTAAAGCCACGGCCGCCATCTGCACGTTCATGATTCGTCGACGCACCTTTAACTCGAGAATGGAATTGTATGTTGATGTTAGTATGATTATTAACATTGGTTTGGGACGAGCTGTGGACTAATACGTAACTAACTAACAGAGCACTGCACGCCAGTTTGCCGCTTCATGAAAGCGTTGCCTGCGGGTTGTAACAGACCGTATCAAGTGCCCGAGATCGCAGTGCAGTGAGTATATCATGACGTACTAACCTTACTAACTACACGTGCATGTGTTACACTGTCTCATTATATATTTATAGTTTATTTAAATTATTGCTAACTATTTATATATTAAACACTTTGTCAATTACCTTAACCATTGTAAGATGTACTTGGGACTATCCTCGTTTATAGTACGTTATATTAAATGATATCAAGTGTATAATCCACATTAATTTCAGGGAATCCTCATGTTCCTCCATCGACAATTGTAGCTAAGATAATGGAGTGCATCCTCCGGGAGGACGTGTCTCGCGAGGAGTCCCTCTCTAGGACGCGCCACTCTATATCCGACACGCGACCCTCGGCCGTCCTCCAAACAGAGTCGAAGGCGCGATTGCGTTCTACTTGATTGTATTTAAACTGATTTATAGCGAACTTTATATATCACAGCAACGGTATAAGTGTTCATCTCAGTGTGACCTTCTGAAAAATTACTGAACTTCACGATTTTTTTGCTGGTTTAGGATAAACTAATTGGTCTGATTTTTATTTTACAACCAAGGCCACTGTGTACAATATGATTTTGTATATGTTAATTGATTATATTTTAAATTGTTAAAAAGTGCGTCGAAAGAAATTGGTATTTGACGGTGGCCACCATTCATTTTATTCTAAAATAAAAATTTTCAAACAGACTATTAATCTGATGGATAGCTGCTATCGGCGTATGGACACTTGTTCCGCTTTTTTTTTTTAATTTGACAAAAAGTCGGCTTTTTGAACAAAAAGTATCGAATTTAACCCTTTTTTTTCAACATTTTTTCGTAAAAAATATTGTGAAGATTACCAAATAAAAAAAGCTTTCATAGGCCGATAAGGAAAGGTCATGAAGAATTTCCTGTCAAAATTTGAAATCGATAACTTGAAAAATCTCCTTAGAGAGGCCACCGTTTTGATAAACACCATTCCGTGAAAAATGCGTTTAAAGTTGGGAGTAAATTTTTTTAGATAAAAATAATATTCCCTCTGCTTCCCTAGTAGTATTGATTATCTGCAGAAATTATTGTGAACCCCATTGTCTCCAGGATGTTTTAGAATTGAATGAAACCTTTTATTGAACGTGCAAGATGTTCAATACATCGCGATTTGCACAATTTGTTTTCCACAGATAATATGTTTGGGAGCGAGTTGCCGTACCTAATAATAAAACTCTCATTGATATATTGAGTATTTTCGCCCGTACATCTTCAATCTTCATAAATCTTCATAAATTGCTTTCGAAATGTCAAATAGAGGATTAGAATTTTTTTCCTCAAATCCATTGACTTCTTCAGCTTTGCGTTACTCGCACTATGAATTTATATGCTGGGGATTCGCATCACTTGAGCTTTTATGATAAAACGTCGCCCATATTGCTTTCCTCATGTTTTCAACTAAATCGGGAGTATCGACGAATGGCTAAGCCACAATAACTCGGAAAGATTTGTTAACAACTGTAGTGTCAATTGCATACTTTTTAATTCGTACCAGTTTATTTTTTGAGTCAATTGCGTTTCTATTACAGTGTCCGCAATTTGCTCTTCGGCTTTCTTCAATTCAATTGATCTCGGCCGCGTCGGAACACAAACATTCAGTCCCAATCGTCTAATCGATTTTTTTATTTAAATTTGACATCACTATTATACTTTAGTAATTGTTGCAGAGCGCTGAAAACAAAAAAAAATCGATGAAACATTATTGTATGTGGAATCGTTTTAAATCTCAAACCATTTTCGCAGCCGAAGTACTGGCATTCGTTGTATTACCTTACGCTGTCGTGTAAATTTTTTTCGTTGAACATTGCAACCCTTTTCATTCGAATTCATGGATGTTTGCTTTTCGAACCTCTTCCTATCTTTCTCTCTAGAGTTTATCTATGCTAGATGTTGAAAACTAAATGAACTTTTGACCCGTATAGGCAGCGGAGGTACGGAGAAATTGTTTATAATTGCGTAGTGTCCCATGACGTAAAAAAAAAGGATTTTTGAAAATGTCACACTGAGATAAACCTTTAATTATACTATACTAATATCATAGACTATGAACTAACGTGAACGAGAACCGTGTATAGACTATATATAAAAATGTAAGCCGTTTGTTCAACGTGTCTATGGTCGAGAAATAACTTCCATTATATTAATAGAAATATGTTTTTAAACTTACATCACGTACTTAAATTATTGTAATGATTTTTAATGGACCACTATTTTACATGTTTTCACAATTTCTTATTTACCATTTTGGACATAAAATATATTTAATTGAACGAGTTTTTTGACTTATCTTACTTACTAACTCAACTGTACAAAATATTAGTGTGACTTAAGAAGATTACTTAATTATTGAATAATTTTAATGAACTATCAATATTGTACTATAATGTTTTATAGATATTATTATATAGATTATTGAAAAGAAGTTTTTGAATCTTTATATATTATAATAATATAATTGTTAAAATGTCATATTATTTATATTATTTATCTCCGGCGCTTGCGGACCATCTGTAAACAAAATGATTGTTTGACATTTCAAGGTCATGTGATTGTCAAGTACTTACATGTATTGAGTTTCATCTTCGAAATTCAGAACTCACAGTATACTTAAAGATGGACTGAACGTAGTATTTCAATACATACAATACTGCCAGTACGATCATAATTTTATATTCAACAAAAAAGTTTATATAATCCTCGTACTAAATTAATAATTAAAAATAAAAGTGTAACGTTCGGTTTCTAGACGACTAATTATTAAAAAAGTAATTGCTGTCAAATCTCGTTATAACGTTCCTGATTGGTCGATAATCAGCCAATCACGGCTCTCATAATTAGCGTTTAAGAAACTGGTTGTTTAGCTTTTAGTTTTGTAATACAATTTACAAATAGAATATAATCAGTAGACGCGTTACATATCGTTAGTTAATTTTGTTGATTTTTTTTATTTTAATTTTATTGTAGTGTTGTTTTTATTTGTTAGAGATTGAATATCATAAGAGTGTACTTAATTTATGAGTGTGTGTTGATTTTAATATATTCTACATAGTTATAATGTTTTAACAATACATTAGATTGGGCTGTGTTTATTGAAAGTGATACGTAGATGAAGAATCATTTGTTAATGTTTTTTAAAAATTGTACTCAATGTGCTTTCATTCTGTGTAAATTCCTTACAATTCTGTCTTGTTAGAAATGATTATTATTTCTGTCTATAATTAATATTGTGTAATATAGTTCCCTCCTGTGCCTTATTAAAAATATCTACATATCCAATGTAAAACATGTAAAGTATAAAAATATTTTTAAAAATCTTCTCTTTGTTACCAAAAATTTTATATTTTAATTATTGTAAAGAATATATAATTATTTGTCTCGTTTATTGTTCATTATAAAACAAAAATGTACTTTAAATAAAATTCTACTTATTGATATTTACATTTCTTAAATGTGTGCGTGCGTGCGTACGTGTTTGCGTGCGTGCGTGCGTGCGTGTGTGTGTAAAATAAAATCCTATTTCATGAGCAGAACTGTTTTAATTATGTTTTATAATTATATGTAATTGATTATTTTAATGTATTTTAGTAATATGTCAGTTTATTGAACCAACCATTAAATTTATAGTGTCTTATACAGTGTTTTCGAAATTCATCAAACAAGAACATCAAAGCCGCAAAGGGAAGAGCTAAAAACCACCTGAAATACAAAACATATGTCAAATCTCCTGAAAGGCTAAAAAAATTGTCTATGAAATAGTTGACACATTAACCTCCAGAACGTTGATCATTACCCTTTTAAAAATGTTAACAAAAAAAAACAAATTGTCTATTGAAATATTAATAAGATAAATTATTTTGAGTTATTAATGAACTATTACCATCGTAAACGTAGAGGATAAGTCCTGAAGAAAGTATTCACACCGGGCACATAACACACGAGGCAAGCCAAACCTAACTCGAAGACCAGCCCGATATTAAGAACTTTATTCTTCATACCTTCAAAATAAATGGTGAAATAAGTTTTATTTTCATGGCGGCCTAGTGGTTGAAGGAGCCATTGTTGTGTCGAACGATTCATTTAAATTAAGATAATTTAAATGGATCGTTCGATAAATTCAAATTAAAAATGTACCTACCGACATGAAAGAAGGAATTGTATCTAGTTTTACATATAATTCCATTTGTCATTTGAGTTATAACGACAGCAACGAAATACGCGGCCTGAGAGATGCGCTCGAGCTCCTTCCGCTCGTTATACGTCCACTCCTGACCCATGGAATCCGTGACGTCACTCACCGCTTCGTTGTCCCATTTCTCACGGATGCCTTTAATTATTATATATAAATCTAAATCTATCTATATGTTTCGGAATCAATTCGAAGTATTCCTTCTGGAACAGGAACATTCCCGCAGTTATGAGCCCATTTCACTATCCAATTTTAAGCGCACTGTTTGACCCAATCCCAAGCTCGCTAACAGCTCCTTAACAGCTTTTTCATTATGCTAGTTGACTTAGAGCTTGGAAGATTTGATAATGAAATGGTTTCATTATGTTCTCGTTATTTACGTACCAAATAAATCGGCTGGATAAAAGCCATGTTCAGCCATAACAATGAAGTAAGCGAACATTCCCGCAGCGAATTCTATTAAGCCCAAGTGCCCATACACGAGGGTCAGCATACACGTTGACACCAGTGACTCAGAGGTCCGAGGTGGTCGTGCCATAACGTCCTGTTCTGCCAGCTCGTGAGATAAAGATACAGCTGGCCACATATCTGTTCCCAAATCCACGCAGAGAATCGTCATTACCCCTAGTGAAAGTAGTTTGGTTTAAAAAAAAAATAATTTAAATTAATTATATTATAGCCCGAAATTAATAATTGATCCTGATCCAATTTTGGATATTATAGATTGAAATTGCAACACTTTTGAGTTATCAGTGGTAACGTTGAGTCGGTAACAATCTATATAAGATTGATTTTAACCTCGGATGGAAGATTAATTATTAATTTCGGTTGTATACCAACCGAGCGGCAGTGGTATAGAAAATAGGATGAACATGAAAACTGGTAGTATTTCTGGTACGTTCGATATAAGGATGTAGCATACAGATTTCTTCAAATTGTCAAATATTTTTCGTCCTTCCTCTATCCCAGTTACGATTGTGGCAAAATTATCATCCATCAATATTATATCCGCTGTTTGTTTGGACACCTAAAAGAGTTAGTTATTAGCTACAGCTATTAGTTAAGTTTCTTAAGTTCAAAATATTCATACTTGTGATCCAGTAATTCCCATGGATATGCCGATATCTGCTCTTCGCAGCGCTGGTGCGTCATTCACACCATCACCAGTAACCGCCACCACATTGCCTTGTTTCTGACAGGCTTCAACTATCTGCAATTTCTGCGTAGGAGATGTCCTTGCAAACACTAATAATTAGTATAAAGAAAATGTATATTTAATAAATATATGTATATCTTAGTATAGTTTTCTTCAAGTTGGATTTAATTTTTTTTTTATTTGGACTCGATTTCTCTTTAAATTTGTATTGTTTTGTAGCGAATACCGAGAAGAGGCGTTGACGAAAAATGCTCGTAAAATCTTTACAAAACTAAAAGTTACTAGACCGATTTCGTAATGTTTCTCTAGGGTCACTGCCAGCAAATCCTGTGTCATGTTTCTTAGCTCGTTGCCGGTAACCACGTGGCAGGTTGTGGTCGCTATGCCGACCTCCAGCGCCACCGCCCGCGCCGTAGCGGGGTGGTCGCCAGTCACCATCATCACGCGCACACCAGCAGCACGTACGCGCTCAATCGACGATTTGACCTTGATTCAGATAATATATACCCTCAGAGCAGGGCGCGTTTAGAATCCTCTTTATCCTTATTTTAAGTTGGAGTGTTTTTACGGATGGACCTCATTCGATAGGTATGGTGTGAAAATAGTCCTGAAACTCCCATTTGAGACACAACTGATCATTGGTATTGATTTAAAATGGAAAAATATAATTACATAAATAATATATATGAGGGTTCTGCCATATCAGGATCAGTACAAAAGCTATCCCGTGGCTAAGGGGATGAGGGCAACATTTGTTTTTTTGTGGAAGCCTTAAAAATGCAGTTTGCTTGGTGGTCCAACATTCCCTTTCATCATCTTCTTGACAGGAGAGTATTCGTAATAGATTTATACGCAAACGCAAAAATTTGTGATATATATTAAAATCATTATCGTCAAAAACACCTGTTCTCGCGGTGGATCCATCAGTCCCATGAGACCAAGGAACCTTAGATTTTCTTGAGGAAAATTTATATCTTCGGTATCGAATACATAGTTAATAGGGAATTCATTTTCATCCAAAAACAAATCTGCAAACGCTAAAACTCTTTCACCTGAAAATATTAAGACTCTAAAAATAAAAGATGGCTTCGGGTAGTTTATTTGTTGAAAAAAATACCAGTATTCGCCAAGTCTTCTGTCGCTTTATTAGCTGCCTCCTTCATTTCGCTTGTCATATTAATGTTTTGGTTTTTGTGAATCAGAGTGTCGCATCGGGATAATATAACCTCCGGTGCTCCCTTCATTGCCAAGTAATATTTTGAAGAAGTTGCATCAAGATGGATACTGATCTAAATTGACAACATTATATCCAGGTATATCTTATGAAGTTTTTTAAATTAAATAACTACTTTCCCCTACCTGGTACTTGTTTACCGAGTTGAAGGGAATTTCGGCTACTTTTGGAAATCTCTCTCTTATAGACATAGGTTCATCGAACTTGAACAGAAAATTTAATATTGCCTTTTCTGATGCATCACCTCGCACTTCTCCATTTTTCGACAATATTGCATTGCTGCACAGTGCACCGCATATTTTTAAATCAACGAACGCTGTAAAAACCTTTCTTTTAACTTATTACTCCGCTAACTCGAATTACTTGAAATTTTTATTTAAGAAAAAAAATTGGAGTAAACCGAATATGAACATACCCTGGTTGTTTTCTAGCGATACTGAAATATTTTACATAATTAGATTAAAGTATATTATTATTATCCACAACATTTGACTACCATACATTTGAAATCAGAATCCACAACAGAATACTTTTTATTCCACATCCAGATATGTCGGACACACATTTTATTCTCAGTCAAAGTACCAGTTTTATCAGAACAAATCGTGGTGCAAGCGCCAAGAGCTTCGATGGCTTCCAGGTTTTTTACGAGACATTTTTTGGCAACCATACGTTTTGCTGTTAAAGTTAATGAGGCTGTAACAGTTGGCTGCAATCCTGAAAATATCGTAATAACCATATTCATCATAAAAATGACATAACATTTCAAACAATCCAAACCTTCAGGAATGTTTGCAACAATGATCCCAATGACGAATATGGTGGTTTGTATAAACGGATATCCCAGACTGAGGCTGGCAGCGGCTACGAAGACGCCCAAACCCAACGCCCATGCAGACATGCAGCGCATGAAGCGTTGTATTTCTCTCGCAAGTGGTGATGGTGCTGGTTGAAGTCTAGCAGCCAGACCAGCCACGCGACCTAGAGCGGTCAGGTCCCCACAGCAGAAGACCACGCCTATATAATGTTTTAACCATGTTTAGGTACATTGATTTTGTTCTACGAGTAGCATTATTCGATTTAATTTCAATAACCCATATCGATTAAAAGGATATACCAATATATCTTTAACAGTGTTTCTAATGTGATAACTGATAACAAAATCCATATATGACTATGAACATAATAACGGTACGCTGATTTTTATTTTAGATTATTATAAAATGAAAAATTCATCAACACGAGCAGGAGTCGAACCTGTGACCTTTGAAATATTGTGTCCGCCACTCAGCCAACTGAGCTAACATGTCATACCCGCCGTGATGAATTTAATGCTTTATATAATTTTTTTCGGAACGGAGGTGAAATGTATTGGGTTTCTTTACTCTTTACACCTGTATAAATCTCGTACATGTTACATTCACAAACATCTCGTTGTATTTCAATGTCTAACCCCAAGCCCATCCTTCGACACAAAGCGCAGAAAAGAAAGCGACATTCTGCGACTCCAAAATATTAGCAGTGCCTTCAGTATCACGACGCGGCACGGCCACGCTTTCACCGGTCAGTGAAGAGTTGTCAACCTAAATAAATTTTATTACAAACCTTCCAAAATCAACAATACTACATTAATTAGATCTTAGCGAGTTGAGTTACTTTAAATCCTTTGCTATCAATGATTCTAATGTCTGCTGGTATGACGTCACCGATTTCCACGTACACAATGTCCCCTTTAACCAGATCGCGCACTGGAACATCCTTTCTAAAGACTCCATCGCGTAGACAATTTGTATGCATTGGTATCAAACTATTGAAAGTTTTCATTATCTGTAAAGTTTGCAGAAATTGCTTTGTTTGTTAGACTGTAAAGGTTGCAGAAATTGCTTTGTTTATTAGACTGTAAAGTTGCAAAAATTGGTTTGTTTATTGATCTGTAAGGTTGCAAAAAATTATTTCTCTATTGGTCTATAAAGTTGCAAAAATTGATTTCTCTATTGGTCTGTAAGGTTGCAAAAATTGGTTTGTTTATTGGTCTGCAAGGTTGCAAAAATAGGTTTTCGATTTTTGTTTCGTAACTTTGGTACACGTAAATTTTGGCATCCATTTAAATTCCATAAACTAATAATATCTTCCAGAAACATCATTAAATGTATAAATATTTTAGTTTGTATTCCAAAAGCTAACCTTACAGCTTTTATAATTCTGGAAAAAGCTGAAAAGTCCACAGATAAGGTCAACTCCAATGAGCACACATCCTAAGTAAAGATTATCGTTACTCGGATCTGGCTTCGTAGATAATTCTATTAAATACGCTCCCAAACACAATATCGCACCAAGCCAAATTAATATCGAAAAACCTGTGAATAAATAGTTATTTGTTTATAAAAATCAATTTCAGCGCATTTTAAATTAAAATAGTTCTATATTCAATCATCGCTTACACAAAGTAGGAAATATGTCCATATCAATGTAATAAAGTATACCACAGACAACACTTACCAGTGCACAAGGATTTAAACAACAAAAATGGCCATTTGAAGTGAGTGGACGGTGTGAGCATATTAGGTCCATAATATTGTAACAACTCTTTCGCTTTATCGCTAGTTAATCCATTTATAGGGTCTGCTCCCAGTAACTGGTAAAGATCTTCTAAAATTTATAAAAATATTAATATTATATGGCATTACAAATTGTGCTTAAGACTTAAAAATAAAAATGAAATAGCGCCATCTATCGGTTTCCAGTGTCACTATCGACTTTATGCCGCCATTTCACATAGCGAAAAGCCTGTGAGTGAGCTGCTAGCGAACTTTGAACTTTAACTCAACATTTATGTGGTCAAATAGTGCCTTAAAAATTGAATACGAAATGGGCCCAATACTCATAAATTTATCTTGTATCTGACAATTTTATTTTCTTTTCTAACAATTCATAACCTAAATCACTGGACAATTTTAAAAATGTTTATTTACTTAACGGAATGAGATGTGTGTCCGTTTGTATCTCTTTCTTGAGTATACTTAATCTTGTAGAGCTCAAGTCTTTAGATCTCAAACCCCTCGGATTGTTTGGTCGAAATAAATCAGATATAGATGAGAAACTAGACGATCTAGAATTCATATCTATATATCTAAGAATGTACAACTCAATACAATTGTATAGATTTTATTGACATTTAATTTACATAATCAGGTTGGTCGCATTAATAACAATGAAATAAAAAAAAAAACAATATGCATAGTTTTTATTAATAAAATATATATACATTTTTATAATTTACTCATTCTCAAATCGTGTAACTTGCTTAAAGTCTTCATTTCGACTTCATTTGCTCTCAATAACTCCTCAATTCTATTTCTTCGTAATAGTTTTTTGGTATAAAGCACCGAATGTTGAGGTAGATTTGTTATTTCTTTTATTTTCTCCCATGATTTATCAAATAAGTCACTGGGTTTGTAAAGATCGCTTATCAATCCGCATTCTAATGCCTCTGTAGCTGGCATTTTATAATTTAAAATTAACATATCCATAGCCTAAAAAAAAACATAAATACATATTATTTGTACATAATTTCGTCGATCAATGAAGTTTCGACTGAAAATGGCTGCCAAAATACCTTTCTCTCTCCAATCAACCTCGGAAATGTAACAGAGGAACACGCTTCAGCAACCACACCCAACTTCGTAAATGGAGTGTAAAAGTAGGCCTGAAAATAATTTTAAATATTATTATACATATAAATAAATAATAATATAACAATAACTTACATTATCAGAGGCAAAAACGAAATCACACAACGCTAGTGTGGTCGCCGCTATACCGATGGCCGGTCCATTCACGATCGCAATTATCAGCTTCGGGAATGTTATAAACGCTTTGACGAATGCCTCCAATATTGTATATAACTCCCCAGGAGGTAAATTGTTGTAGGACACATCAAATCCACTGCTGTAGAAGTCACCAGTTCCAGTAAATACAACCATGGATATATTATCATTTTTGGCAGCGTTATTCAGTACTTTAGTCAAATGTACACACATATCATAATCTATAGCGTTTTTTTTATGTGGTTTATTAAATCTCTGAATTAAAATGTTATCTTTAATGGTTTCCACGACTGTCTCGATCGACATTTTGGAGTGTTATCTGAAATACAATTAACAAAATCACGCCTGAACTTTGAGCTATTTTTTTTTATGTAATTTAATTATAACTATTACGGAATTTATATATTACAGACTACAATACATTAACACATTTACATTTATAATTATAAGATGTTATTTTCCTCGTCTTTTACTATATACTTCGTGTATAAAGCCATTAAATTTTGCTATATTCTTCAAGGGCATTAGAATAATTATATTCTTAAAAATTTATAATATATGAATTTAAAAAAGGTAATAGTAATATTACATTTAAGAAAAAGAATAATTAGACGTTTTTATTTAAATAGCCAAAATTTATATCTTAAAATCAAAATTTAAAGAACTTTACCTTTGCTCTCGGAGGTTGATAACGAAAAGCGCCACAAGTTTCTAGTAAACACAAAATAATTAACAAGTTTAGACCACTTTTTACTCTTTTTAATAACGTAATGTGTTTTTAAGGAACGCCAATACACATACAAGATAACCTACAAAGTTTAGTTCCTTTCTGAGATGATAAAAGAAATCATGGAGTATTTATAACACTTAATGTAATGTTTCCGACTTTTTATTACCTAAGTACTAAGATAATGGTACAAAGCAGGTGATGACGTTAAAAAACCTGCTTAATTATTGCTCTAATACCTAAAGGTAAAATGAATATTTATTATTTCTTAGTATTAAGGAAAATCTTATTATCTTATCAAGCTATGCGTTTAAATGAGAATTTTATAGATGGATGAAATATTTCTTCAAAACAATTTGACATATTTGTTTAATGTTTTGTTTTACTGCTTAATGGTCAGGACAAGGTTTGTATTAAAGGATATTTTTCGAAAATCTATTGGATATGACAGCGCTCAGCAATTTAGATGGTAGTGCAAAGTGCAAACTGCAGTGTTATTATTTGAAAATAGAAAAATTTAATAAAAATATTTGACGTTTAGTTTGACAGCAAGTCAACACTCGACTTTTCGTGTTGCAGCTTCAACAGACAACATACAGCCTAAACAGTTACAAAAATATTTTCATCATAAACAAACTTCTCATTTTCCTCAGTAGTAATAAAGGAAACCCGAGCGAAGCCGGGCGAGTCACTATATTTGCTTTTATATTTATACTTACCTATAATAGTAATGAATTAAAACCTGTTAAGGTGTCTACACACGTCACACGTTTACGCTTCAAGTTCTTAGAATATCATTTAATTTGTAAACATTGAAAATGCTTCAACCTATGAAGTAAAGCGGTAATGCTATTATTTATCGTTTACGTACAATTATATATAGTGCTTAATATTATAATGCGGATCAAAATATTGGATTCAGTAAACGATAGAACAAATGGTGAATATTTAAACCATTCCACTTATTTCAGTAACATGACATTAAGACAGAGTTCACGGAATATTAGGAGCAGTATCGACTGTCGATTGTGGATCGAAAATCACTATTCGCAACACAGGTCCGGTCAAACTTGACATTAGTTTGACCTTTCCTGTCGGTTGTCAATTAAATAATGTCATCAAAATTATCTCAAAAACAAGCGCCAAGCAGAGAGGTAGGTTTTTAATTGATGTTGCTTTATCAATCAATTGTCATAATAGCTGAAGGCGAAAGGGTATCAAAATGTTTCGATGCATACAAAGAATGAAAATAAATAACTTATGTCATATTAGTAGGATAAATTGTAGCAGCAAAGTAAGCAGACCAGTATTAAACATCACCCCGAGGATGTTCAAGTCATCTGTATTCAACCTCCAAGACGCGACTGCTGATCAGGTTAAGGAGTTTTTAAATTCCTTTGATACCGTTCTAAGTGACTGTGATGGTATGTTTCAAATACTATAATTGTGACTAGTGTTTACTAAAGTCGATTTAAAAACTGACATTGCAGTTCATTAAAAAATATTATATTTTTAGGCGTGCTATGGATAAATAACAGTGCTATACCCGGTTCTGCTGAAGCTATGAATTTTTTCAGAAAGTTAGGTAAAAGGATCTTTTATGTAACCAATAATTCTACGAAAATTCGAAGTGATTTTGCTGTTAAAGCACAACAGCTAGGGTTTATTGCCGAGCCGGTAAGCCACCGACTTACTTACTTACGTACTTACTTAATGACTTAGTTCAGAAATTAAGCTTTGGTGGTTATCTAAAACTATAATTTAATAAAAGTTTCCAAATACTAAAAGTAATAATCACTACTATATATTTTTAATTTTATATTACATATTACAATGGTTTTATATGTAATTTAACACTCAAATGTGACTAGAGAAACATGAGATTTGTAATAATAAAATAAGGAAATATTAGTGTTCATGGAATATAACAAGAAACAATTTGCTCTAATAGATATTGCATCATCAAAATATTTATTACTATGAATCATCCTTATTAAAGCCAGATATGAATTGTACAAATTCAAATGTAAGTAAAAATATGTAAAATGTATATTTCTAAACAGGAGGAAATACTCTCAACGGCATATCTAGTAGCCCATTATCTTAAAGGGATTGGATTCAGGAAGAAGGTTTATCTTATTGGTTCCAATGGTATTGGTGATGAATTAAAAGCAGTGGGAATCAGACACACGGGAGTGGGTGTGAGTGACAATTTATATTAATATTGAGATGTTTCAGTAATGTTATCATTTAATAGCACTAATGTACCTTATAATATATCGCTCCTTGAATACAATGGGCCACAAATAAAAAAGAACATATTTTATATGACGACTAAAACATTTTTTTTTTAATTTAATATATTTTATCTGTTAAAGTAACATGTTACTTTTAATCAGATACTTTTTTACATGCTCTATCGATTGATAATAGGATCATTTTAATAGCTTTTACTCATGGGGCTAAAAATGCACAAGTCTCTTTTGTATTCAAAATTTTGATCAATATCAAAATATGTCAAAAATAAAACTATATTTTACAAAAATAAATGGTTTGTTAAATCATCTTCAAAATATTTATGTTCCAAAAAAGTCTTATAATAGTAGTAGAACAAAGTGATTGAAATCAAATTGGTACATGACTATTATTGTGGTAAAAAATAAGTATTTCTACTTTTACCAATTACACATTGTTTTATTTGCTTAAAAATCACATTAATAAAAAAAAAACTTATAATAAACTTTATCATTCCACTTTTTTTAATTATTATTAAACTACTTCAAAGGATACCAATTCAAAAGGTTCAATTCAAAATAGAACTAAATAATTATTTAACTGACAAATTTGCTGTCTTGCACTGAAGTTAGCTTACAAAATGCTCCAATACAAAAAAGACTTTCAGCCTGTTTGGTAATAGTGACGCGAAAATGTTGTGTCGAAAATTTATCGATTTAAAAATCACTTTTGGAATAAAATGATTTTGAGTTAATTTTTATTTGTGGCCCTTTTGTATTCAAGGAGCGACATATAGTATTGATGATGGTGCTAAGTATTGTCACACTTGTCACTTAAAAGTTAAATACATCTTATCTTTCAGCCAGACCAAGTTAAAACAGACTTCAAATCTATGAATGCATCAGATTTGGACCCAGAAGTGGGAGCAGTGGTGGTTGGTTTTGATGAACACGTGAGCTATCCAAAGTTCATGAAGGCTGCTTCGTATCTAGCGAACGAGCAATGCCTATTTGTAGCAACAAACACTGATGAGAGATTCCCTAAATCTAGCACAATTATAATACCAGGGACTGGAACTCTGGTGAGGGCGGTGGAGACTTGTTCAGAAAGAAAGGCACTAGTGCTCGGTAAACCTAATGACTATGTAAGAAAGTTCCTAGAATCGTTTGGCCTTGACCCTGCAAGGACTCTGATGATCGGTGATAGGTAAATTTTAATGATTAATTATTAATAATCATGTATTAAATACCCTAATTTATAATTAATTTAATTCAGATGCAATACAGATATTGAATTTGGTGTTCGTTGCGGTTTTCAAACATTACTAGTTATGACGGGTGTGACTTCGGCGAAGGATTTAGAGAAAATGAGAAATGAGAAGAAGCCGCCACTACCTGATGTGGTTTTGCCGAAGCTCGGTGATCTACTTAACCTAACATCATAGTATAAATATAATAATATAGATCAATTGTGAATGTGATACATATATTACAAAATGTACATTTATTTGTTGAATTTTTTGTATGATAGTTGTTATTACAGACTATTTATCGAACAAATGAAATATTGAAATACAGTAATGCTCACAGATTAGAGATTTTAAGTAAAGGCCTAATTACACTATGTATATACGTATATATATATATATATATATAAAGCTTTTATTAGCAACAGTACAAGGGATAGACAATTAATGTAAGCTTTTAAAATAATTGTTGCATTTCAAATGTGTGTTTACCGCTTAATGTGTTACATACAGACAATTTATTATACACAGATTTTTATTAAATGTATGAAATATACATTTTGTTAACCAGAATTAGTAAATTGAGGTCTAAATTATTTATATAATACAGTTTTGTATAATTCTTTGTTTTATTTTTGTATTGCATGTGCAATACTAAAGTATGGAGTAAGAGTCGGATTAAAATATTAAGAAAATAACCGGCTTTTAAGGAGTCATCCACTTTTTGTAAGTTTTCAAGCTCTCCCCCCCACCTACCCAAAATCTAGTCTATAATATAGATTATTATTTAATTACGACTTATTAAGGTTATTTCTGACTGTCATAACAATAATTGGCTTCTTCCGTTCACTTTCCCTTTTGGTTTTTCGTATTTTTTCAGAAGTTTCTGAGGCTCATGTCCCTAAGTATGTCAACTTAGGGATTTAACAGGACTAAGAATAGTTTTAGTTAGACTGAAGTTGGTATTTGTTGTTGTTGCGTACTTTAATAATAAAGGTTGCCTTATATAAAATGTACAAATACAATGTTATTGTTATTTAATAAAATATATATTTCAGTTTATAGATATGGTAATACTTTACATATGTGAAATTATGGTACATAAATACAGTGTCAAATGAGTTTGGTTTTTTATTTCATTATTTGGTAAGTATTTAGTATTATTAGAATCTATTTTTTTTTATTGTCCGTTGCCGAACCGTGAAAAGGATCCTTACACAATTTTAATATAATTTAGTTGTGCAGATGTACAACTTCCTTTTTTTTTATGTTAGAGGAGGGCCAACGAGCTTGCGGGTCACCGATATGTGATCACCGCTGCCCATGAACTCTTGCAATATCCGAGGATTCACAAGAGCGTTGCCGGCCTTCGAAATAGGAATATGCCTTTTTTGAAGGTACCCATGTCGCATCGATCTGGAAATACCGCCGAAGGAAAAAAGTCCTTGAAAACCGCACAGTGGAAGATCGCCACGCATCCAGGTGGTATCCTGCGAAGTTACCATCACAATGAAAATCAATGACAAAATTGTTTTAAAATTACAATGAAAGGCATGGACAAATGTCTATGGATAGTAAGTTATAATATTAAATAAATATATATATATATATAATTTGCTTACTGATCGAACACTCAAAGCAAATGACCTTATTTATAAGTTTGCTATTTTATTTCCAAAGGCGCTATCTAATATTAATTGGTTTTGTAGTCCTATATTGTACAGACTGTATCTTTTAGTTATTCTAAATTATTTACTTTTAAAACACGACTTAACATTACTTAATTTAAATCTAATTGACTAATTCAGAGTATTGTATTTAGGTTTTTGTATATAAACTTCCAATGTCTTTTAAATCTCCCAATATAATGTTTTACTGGACTTTTAATGTTTCTTTTAACTGATGGAGTTTATTTTTATAGTGAGATTAAACTGCAATCAAGCAGATGATTTATCTCACTAGTGATAAGTGATATTTGTTCCAAGGAAATTTCCAAAGTTGAATGCTTGTAAGATTGTAGTTTAAGTTGGGCTCGGTAGATGGCGCTATTTTAAATATAATACTTACTACTTATAACTACTACACGTTAGGTGTTAAGTAGTTAGCATTATAACATAAGATATTGTAATGATTGCTATTATTAGCAATTTTGGATTATCAGAATACTAGCAATAACTACATTCAATTTCACAAAAAAAAAACGCGCAGTAGATTTTTGTGATGCGAACGAACAAACTAATAAATAAACTATTATTTCAATTGTCGTGTTCTAAAAGTATAGCAATTATTTTAAGAATATTTTTGCATTAAATATTCCATGTATAGATTTTGCCTCAAATTTATTATATAGTTTTATAGACGGACAAGGATTATTTCTACACGTGGGCAGTAAATACAAGGCGATTAAAATTATAGCATAACCTTTGTATATAAAATAACGTTTTAAAACACAAAGCTGTAATCATTTCAATGGTAAAATAATATTCAGTACTTTAATTATACTATGTTATATATGGAACATTTCTGGTTGTTTTAATACCAATTGGTTACTGAAACGAATAAAATAACTTCACTGAACTATTTATTGATGCGTTCCATTTAAAAAATGGAGCAATGCAAGAGAAATAGCTACGAGATATATGATGAGCAAAAACGAGGTCGTTCAATAGTCTGAGTAGTATTTTAATATCTCGTAACGGCAGTCAGTTTCTTATAAGATTTATTGAAGATATAAATAAGTGCATTTGTCTTTTTATTTAGTAATATATTAAAAAAAATTTATATGTATATCTTACTTTCCATAGCCAATTAGATATCTCTTGTAATATATTGTAAAAGTACATGACTGCACAACAGAGCTACAATTTGATAACATTGTTTGATTGTCTTAAAATCAAACTATAATACATTTCATTTCGTATTCTGATATTATAAAGGTACTATCACCTTCATTGATATTATTTAGGTTGTAACTTACGTGGAATGAATTTAAAATTTGAAACAGTTCCGTTTATACATACGGTGACGGTCTCTATTGTTATGCTGCCATTTCATTATCATATTCCATAACACTAGATCAATTAGCACACTAACATTGCATAGAGAAAAGGCTGTAAGTGAGCTGTTAGCGAGCTTGTGTTTGCTTGACTTTTATTTGATATTTTGTGGTAAATAGTATGCTTAAAATTGAATAAAATGGGCCCCTAACTGGGATGTACATAGGGAGCGGGAAGGCGCATGCGCGTTCAAACCGGCGCTCTGTATGACAAGTCTAGAACACTAGAAAATATAATAGATATTTTGCGGCAGTTTCAGTGCAAACGCGAGAGACGCTCGCCGTTACATAGTGCTTGTGATATCATTTATTATCGAATAATTATAGCCATGTGAGTCAATGTCTATATTTATATGACTTTTATGTTTATTTATTAGCGCGTCCTCCATAATAGTACAGCGCAATTTGTATAAGTGCATATCCCCGAGATGAATCTGGATAAAAATGTTTGGTTAACAAAGAGGTTGCATTTCCTTATTTTTTTACATTTATATATATACATATATATAAATGAATCTATTGTTTTTATCTCGATATAAGGCAATGTATAATTATTAAGTGTTATATTTTAAAAATAATCGGAGAAATACGATTCAGTCACAAAATAATCTTATTAGAATTTAAATCATTATATAGAAAAGCTAGAAATATATGTTTATGAAAATTCTTGGCATTCCAATTCCGTTTCCTAATTGCCAATCTCACCGACGCTTTTCGCAGCCCCATATTAAGGAAATTAATTTTACATAAATAAAATAACATTATACATTGGTTGATTTCAGTACTTATAATTATTTTCGACATATATTTTATCTATAAGATAAACGCAACTAAGCGATTAATAAGGACGCGATAACATGAAATTTCCTTTTCATATAAGCAATTCAGCATACAGATAAGACAAGTCACAGTGGCTGCACTGACCTTCAATAAACAAAACACAAGATAAGGGTTTTATTACACCCAAAACACCTTCCTTTTTACCTTAAAACACTGAAACACAAAAAACCACACCAAAGAAACATACAATATAATGACGCATTTATATAAAATATTATTTAAAATATTTTAAACAACTCGATATTATTGACAAGTTTAACATTAAACCTACCAAGTACCGGTCAAATTGACCCTTCTCAAACTTTTGTAAAACTTACACATTTTTAAACGTAATATCGTTATCAAACTGCATGACAATTCTTAGAATATGCATATAATATTTTGTTCACTCTTTATTTTTAGTTATTTCCATTATTACCTGCCTTATATAATAAAATAACTTTTAATTACCGGTCTATTTGACCGCGTGCGGTAGGAACAGGTATACAATAATTGTCGGTAGGTTTAATGTTAACTACAAAAAAAAATACATCCATAAAAATGTACGTTATCGTACCTACTTACTTTTTAATTTATAACTTTATTTCATATTATAAAATTAATTTAAATTTTATATAGCTGTAAAGTACATAAAATTATATTTGCTACTGAATACTTGCCATAAATATTATGAAAAATCCATTGTATTATATAAATAATTATTCATATTATTCAATGATATGGTACTAATCTAATAATCTAATCTAGTACTGTAATTGTCTTAATCTATAGACAAGGTACAGATTTCTCTGCTATGGGAAACAAGATGAAGTCATAGAATCTTACAATACCAAAGGTTATTAGCATTATAGTATTTTTCACACATTTTCACTTTCACTGCTGCTATACAAACATTTTTTACACTCTTTGAGGAAACACCCTGTATTGTTAAATAAATATTCTCATTTTTGTTCTTATTATATTTCATTTAAAATAGGAAATGTACAAGTATCGCCATCTTTGATTTCGTTGAATATAACATGATTTATCTATATTCGTGTTTGTGAAATTTATAGTCTATTGTGTTTGAAATTTATTATAGTTGTTATCATATTTAACTAATTATTCAAGACTAAGTTATAAATTAATAAGTTAAAAAGTATCCATGGAGTTTCTAGACGATTCTTAATTGCACTTCCTTTAGAAACCGCGCAAGTGACGTTTGCATGCAATTTATGAGTATTCGAAATAAAAAACTTTGTGTGAGTGTGTGTGTATATATATGTGTGTGCGTGTGTTACTATGTTAATGGACTAAATAAAATGTTTGTTATAATTAATATATGCAAATAGTTTAAAGAAAAACATATGCCAACATTATATAATAATGTTTTGATGTTATTGCAGTATTATTTGTAACGAGTCTAACAAGCGACAATGTTATGAAATGATGTCACTCAATACATTAAGATTTATAGTTTAAGAACCATAGTTATTAAATAAACAAATTAATATTCTGAAAATGGTATTCAACATTATTTAAAAAACACAACTTTTATAGATTTTTATCTTTTGAGATCGATTTTTAATCTAAAAATTATCATTAGCGCCCATTTGTTATATTATGATATTTATTCGTCACGGCTCCATTTTGGATTTATTGCGAGACTAATTTATTTAAACTAGATTGTTATTATTATGACAAAGTTTGTTATGTTTAAATATATAAAATAAATTTATTAGTATTTTTAATTATAAAAATAAATTGCTATGTTGACTCATTGTTTTATATGTATGCAAAATGACGTCAACCAATGAATGGGTCACGCGCCATCTCATGTTCTATTTTCAAAAGACATTACATTTTCAAAACATTCAATTTTATTTTATTTTATTTTATTTTATTTAATTTTATTTTGTGTCCGCGTCCCTTTGATCATGTGATTATAAATGTGTTTATTATTACGGTATTTTGACTAAAACAATCCTAATTTAGTGGCGTAATATATGAATTAACCGTAAAAATGTACGAAGAATGTGTGATCATCCATTTTAAATATAAATAAATTGCGATTGAAGTTAGGGGGTGGGGGGGTAACACGTACTTTGTAGAAGAACTGACAAGAAAGACTTCGAAGTGTCCTCCAAATAGTTCTACCTGGTTCCGTATTCGTGTACCTAATTGAAATTCACCTTACGACCTCATGATAATTGCTGATACAAAGGTACATCAATGTTATAGTCACCTCAAATATACATAACATGAAGCTATACAATTCATATGTACGTACGTACCTTGCTTTGTTATATATAGCTATGTTATAGAAATTCAAAATAATAAAAATATGTTTTTTTTTCAAGTGCCCTTATTGCTGGCTTTATAGCTAACGTTCTGAAATCAAAGTCCTATTATTATTAAAATAGTTATATTAATACAAATATTTAGTATTATATATTTAATATATAAGGTGACAAACCTAATTACACGATTATACTGAGAGGAGTCGTGCATAACTAATTTATGCAATGCATTGAGTTAACTCAACGAACAGTGTTGTCAAGTATTTGTTAACCAATTCTATATTTCTAGTAAAACAATAAAATAGGCAGGATATAGGTCAAAGGGCGACGCGTCCACACCCTTCAAACTAATTAGCTATCAGCAAATTCAAGGTTAAATTACAATTAATAATTTGCCAAACCCGTTATATTTACATACTTGTAAGTATACATTAATATATAACTACATTATTAATACATCAAGTATTTAAATTAACAAAGAATATTATCAATTGTATTAATTTCAAAGAAAATTAACAATGGCGTACCTACATTTTAATTTCAATAATGTATCCTTTAAACTAAACAATAATTGACTTTCAAACAAAGTAATAGCATTTTTGTATTTAAATATTTTGATAGTCATTTCTAGAATGTTCTTTCAAAATGTTCTAGAATAGAACGGCCTTGAGTTGTTCAAAGATATAGATGGCACCTACAGCTATACGGAGGTGTAATGGCGTACCCCCACATGTAATCATATAATTTAACATTTTTATTCAAAATCAAGGTCACGAAACGATAATATCCTGAATGGTTTCATTACATTTGAAATGGTATAATGAAATTCCGGTTATCTATTACTTTAAAGGCTTGTGTTAAATTGATAATGGCGTCACTGATATTGCAATGAATTATGAGAGGGCATTTAATTGATAAACACCTACTGAATATAATAAAATAATATTACACCTATTTACTTTTCCCGCCATAATGTTACTATATATATATTTACATGGAATTTATATATATCTGAAGTTTAAACGAACAAGGCATAATTCATAAATCCCAATTAATTTCCATTATAAAGGTTTTAATTTTTTTTTATATGTAAAAACTTTTTGTAATATCTGTTTAAAAAAATCGTTTAATAGTTTAATTTTTTATAAATATCTGAATTTTAAATGAACAAGGCATAATATATAATTCCCAATCAATTTCCATTATAAACTTTTTTTTTTTAATATATAAAAACTTTTTTGTAACATCTCTTTAGAAAAAAAAACAAAATTATTTATTTATTATTTAATAGCTTCATTTCTGAACGTGATATTTACGGATAGTGTAAACTTTGCGTCAAGGCCGGTGATGTAATTCCTGATTTTAGCGCGAAAACGTAACGTCAATAAGGCTTAGATAATATTGCCTGTTAGGTTATTTTTTATGACATCATATATCTTGAGGTCAAGAAGATCAATATGTTAACATATAATGAGTACGTGATTGTGTATTTTTTATCCTTTTAAAAATATGTGTGTGTGTGTGTGTTTGTGTGTGTGTGTGTAATATGTTGATGATTATTTTATTTACAATGTGTGGGTAATTACATCATCGATTATGGAAATTTAAGTAATATTAAATTCTATTAGTTTTAAATAATACATTTTTAATTTAGTTTAAAAAGACTGGCGACATGAAAATGATAGTTAAAAAAGTAAAAAAAAATAGAACAAGAAGAACCTATCCTAAATAATAAAGGAATTACTTTGTATAACTTTTTTCGATATTTATGCGTTTGGAGAAATATACAATTTGGCACTTATACATTATATGGAGTGCAGAAAAATAATATTTTTATAAACATAGAATTACATTAAATTAATGTGTTTGACACATAAAATAGATTAATTGTTAACATTAATATTGTCAGTATCATAAATATAAAATTGGACGTATAGAAGATTGTCACTGAAACACAAAAAAAACTATGATAAAAAAAACAGATAATAATAATAAGTTTGAATAAACATTCGAATTTTGAATTACGATCGTATTTCGGCCACTGCCACTAATTACATTAAATAATAATACTGAATACGTAAAAGACATATCATAAATAGTTATATCAAGACAATTAAGTATATTATTATACAATGTCCAGTTGTAAAGATGTCGGAGGATCAGGCCGCAGCCGTGGAGCAAGTGACGCGGGAGGTGAAGGACGTCCAGCTCGAGAACGGAGCACCAGCCAACGGAACGACGCCCAAGAGTGAAGACAACACCATACCCTTCAAGGTACGTGTTACACTTATGTTATATAATTTGTTTGGAATTAAATATATATATATTTTTATAATTATTGAAAATTTGTAGACCGCCAGTAAATTTATTAAAAAAAAACAAATAAAAATTTTGCTCGTTATTTATATAGTTTGTAAACCATGTATTCGTTAAAAACAAACAAAAACTTTTTGCTTTATAATTATTACCAAAATTATAAACTGCCAGTATATTCGTTAAAAAAAACTTTTGATTCATAATTATTAAAAAGTTTATATCACATAAAAAAGAAACTTCCTTGATATTTATTAAAAGGTTTGTAAACAGCCAGTTCATTATAAAAACAAACTTTACTTCTAATCATAAAAAGATTGTAAACGGCCAGTATTTTAAAGTGTACTGATTCCAAATTTGAATAAAATTTATGTAACGTCACGTATAGTTCATCTTCAAAGATTACAAATGTTCTGGAATATTCTCTTTCAAATCGAATGTAAGCAATTCAAAGATATATTTATAATAATAGTATATAACAGCCATTGTTATTTAACACCTCACCAATTTCCCTCCATTTTATAAACAACTTATGTTAGAAAATTGCAAAGCTTTGAATAGCTTTATCTGATGTTCTAGACATGCAAGTAAAACACGAAAGTTCTAAGAATAAAGATTATGTGACTTTCTTTTGCTATTTAATTTTATTATTTAAAAAAAATATATGTCATTTAATTTTATATAAAATACAAAAATTCTAGAAATATTTCGTTTTATATAGATAGGTTTATGAACGAATATAATTTATTTAATACCTAAAAATATATAATTCACAACACACACACTACCATGCCTCTGACACACACAAATAAAAAAGAAATTAATTAATTAATACAATAAATGTTAAATAAATAAATTAATAGTAGATTGTCTCCTGATGTGAAGGAATTAAAAAATATTACAATAATAATTGTTGACATACACAAGCACACACATGCATACACTAACACATACACACACACACACACACACACACACACACACACACACATAGACACACATACACACACAGTGACTTTTTATCCGTATCTTACCTTTATATAAAAATATATTGTTTTAATCATACAGCGATGTTATTTCAATAAAATTTCAGGACGCATTCAAAATGTTCTCAAAATTCGGCGATCCGAAATCCGACGGCAAGCAGATAACACTATCACAGAGCGACAAGTGGATGAAGCAGGCCAAGGTGATAGACGGAAAGAAGATCACCACCACCGACACGGCGATACATTTCAAAAAACTCAAATCCGTCAAACTTGGTATTGATGATTACCAGAAATTTCTGGACGACTTATCCAAGAGCAAGAAGGTTGAGGTTGAGGATATTAAACGGAAGCTGACGACGTGCGGGCAGCCCGGTGTATCAACCCATGTGAGTATCCAGTGACACTTCAGGTCGAATAAACAAACAATTATTAGATAAGAAATAAATAGTAAAGGAAATAATAAAAAAATGTATTAAATGATGTGAGCCTAAAAATCACGAGCTAAACAGTGTTCATAAACCTAACTAGCGTCAATCTTGGAAGTAACTTTAATCCCCACTCCCTTCAGAATTCAATAATCATAAAGCCCCTTCATGCGATCTATCAACTAAATAGAGTAGTACATAAGCAGGTGTGAATATATCGCACTATATAGAAACACTAGTACTCTAACAAGCTCATACACTATGCGATCTTAATGGGCTAAGTGAGATTGGATATTAAAATGTCTGCATAATCTGCTCTTTCATTAACCAATCGTAAGAGCACTATTTTACTACAAAAATAGTAAGTTATAATATCTACCAATAACAGCTCACTATATAATATCTACCAATAACAGCTCACTTTTCACTATCCGAAATTAGTGCACTAGTTGACCTAGCGCTTGATAAATTGGATAATATAATGGCTGCATAATTTACTCTTTTCCTTATCAACCTTTTTACTACAAAAAGCGAGTTAAGCGCACCCCAATCACAACCTACAACAAGTTAAGTCTTTACTCTATGCGATGTTAGTACGCTAGTTGAGCTAACGTGCGTTAGATTGGATAATGTAATGACCGCTTAACTTCACTGCCTATTGTTGTTGATCACGTGCGATCTTTTGTATGGCCTATTCATATGAAGCACTATTTGTAAATCTTCATACGGGAGAAAAATAAATTTACCATAAAAACTTGGTAATATATATATATATATAAAATATTTTTCATATCTTATTTCAATTTTGTGTAAAATCTTATCCAGAAATTCCTTCTTAGTCTTAAGTTATTTCACTTTAAGGGATCTGGAGGATAGTACCTCGTTTCAGATTCATCTTTAATTATATTTAATTTTAATAAATTTGCAATAAAAATCCATCAATACTAACAGGGTTGGCAACTGCGACCTCTAGGAAATTTTACAGTCGCTCTAACAACTAAGCTACCGTGTCCCTATATCCCTATCCCTAACTTGCCGTATAGAAATTGTAAAAATGCCAGAAGTTAATTGGTATTAATAAATTATAATTATATTTTTGGCACATTCCTTAGGTTTCGTTTCCGTATCATTACTTTCATTTTCGTCTTGAAAATTATGTTTTCGCATTTTGGTCTTGAATTTTTTTTTTTAATATTTTGTTTATAAGATATAAATCACTAGACGAAATCATTAAATTTCGTTTAACATTTTGTATTATTCCAATAATAAAGACAGTTTGAGATTTTCTTCTTCTTCTTCTTCTAGAGAAAAATCTAAAACCACATTAAATTTCATCAAAATTAGTTTAATATTTGTTGTATTGCAGTTATAGCCTAAATATTTTTATTTATTTTTACATAGTAAAACATTACTAATTAATTTCATCAAATTCGTCGTTTTGTTTTTGGGTGATGCGTAACAAACAAACAGACAAACATTTTAAAAACCATTGTTTGGTCCTTATTATGTACATATATATTTTATTATATGTGTAGAAATCCGAACAAAAAAAAACAGAAAGAGTATGTTTTTATTTTATATATATATATATATATATATATTATATATATATATATATATATATATTATATATATATATATATATATTTAACATACCATTTAGGGGTTTCTGTCATCCGCCATCTTGGTTCATCCTATGTGAAAATGTATGAAAACTTGACCAGCGCCACTAGCGGGTAATAAGGCAAACAAGTCATTATTTGGACACAGGCGACATCTCTTAGAATTTTTAGAAAGATTCTAACCAATGTTTTTTATTTTGATTCAAATCTGTGTCCTCTGGGAAACTGTACTGTGCTCTAACAACTGAGCTACAGTGTCACTACAATCTATAAATCTATAATCTATATAGAATCTATCTTGACGGAGGTGAAATCTGTTAGTTTCCGTGGGAAGATCCTAACCAATGTTATTAACTTTGAATTAATTGCAATCGAAAATTTCTATAACATGTTAATATTATTAAAATGTTTAACTAAATATAGATTTCAGAGGAGGTCGCAGGTTCGATATATTTAGTACATATTAGATCGATCAGACACCAAGACTTGATTAATAGGTACTACTTTTATGCAACAGGTGGCGCACGTTTACAAGTAGATAAGACGTTTTTCACACATAGGCCCTGCACTAGGGATAAGGCCCTTATGACCACTATAAAACACGAATTAAATATAGAATACTACACTTTTTGTTGTCTACAATAAAGATTTCAAATAAATACTTATATTTACGCTCTATAAGTATTCAGACCTTTCATCATTGAATTATAAAATTATATATCTATCAGATACAGTTGGGTTATTAAGTAGGGGGCAAGTGTCTCTCTCTCTCTCTCTCTCAGTGTCTCTCTCTCTCAGCAAGTGTCCACTGTGCCAGTGTAGAGTCAAGGCATTACTCGTGTATATTGTGAAAACTAGGTATAAAATATACCATTTGTATGTATAGACTAATCCTAAACTTAAGAATGCTACAGAGACGATTCTAGTTTACGAAGAACGTACTCCTAATCCCCACTCCATATAAAATAAACATTACATTGTATAAGAAATATGTTTAGAAAATTTTAGTAACCTTTTAACAAACAATTCATACGTGTTTACTATAATTTTTATGTAGGATTCACAAAAAAACTAAACCGATGTATCTGTTTATATCTAGCACAGATTGTGGTTTATCTTTCATTCAAATTTTACGAATACTTTAAAAAAATTTACATGTAGTAGTATAGCCCTTAAAAAGCCTGTACCACTTCTATCGCAAGGGTTACCTAAAATCATTCGTTGATGATTTAGGACCTGCTTTACCCCTCCCTCCCCCTGGTATTTTGGAGTTTTTTCACTATTCCTCATACGCAAACTCTTTATGTCTTTCTTTCTTATTACACACAATATCTTTAAATCTTTCAGTATATTGTAAATATATGTATAATCAATCTCATTTAGGTCGGATTCATTAAAATTTCAGATAGTCTGATTGGCACTTAATTAAACTTTTTTTTAAATCTTTATTTATTATCAAACTGACGTGTCAGTATCATAAAAAATATTAAAATAAAACATTAAACACATTACAGCTGCCAAAGTCACCGGCCGCGGCGGCTGCGGTGGACCGACTGACGGACACCAGCAAATACACCGGCTCCCACAGACAGCGCTTCGACGAGACCGGCAAAGGCAAAGGCATAGCCGGCCGGAAGGACGTCGTCGACGCGTCCGGCTACGTCAGCGGTTACCAACATAAGGACACTTATAATAAATCACACTAAGTATTATTTATAGGCTGTATGTTATGTGCCTTTTATTTTATTTTTTTAAATTTGACATTCCGTTTTTTTTTAAATTATAATATAAGACCTATATTGTGCGTGTAGTGTTTTTACTGTCTTAATATCTAGTCTTTGTAGTTTAGATTTAGATTCTTTCAATATATAAAAACTTTATGGTACTCTATAGACTATTTTCTTACGACATAATCTTTATGTAATATTAAATGTAAATTCAAAAAGTACAATCCGAAATTACAAACAAAGTACAATTACTAAATAGTTTTTAATATTTTTTACGTAATAATAATAATAATACACTGTAATTATAGTTACAATATTAATTTATTAATGTAACAATTTTTTTCACCCTTAATTATAAATTAAATACCTATTGTACGGAAAATGAGCATTTTTATTTCATTCATATTTAAAATATTTAACAATAACTATAAGGCCATTTCATTATCAAATTTTAGGCACACTTACCCAAAAATAGAGAACTATATCCACAGATCACAAACTCACTAACAGTCTAGTTAGTACGCTAATTGACTTAGCGCACGACAGATTGGACACTAACAAAAACATCCAAGATAATACCAATCCAATTTCAAGCGCACATACCCAAAAACAGCGAACTATATCCACCAATCACAATCACTAACAGCCAAGTTAGTACGCTAATTGACTTAGCGCACGACAGATTGGACACTAACAAAAAACATCAATTATATTAGGATATAAATAAAACACATTTAGATACAGTTACATTTTATTTAACTTAAAACTAAATATATTCAAAGCCGTAACATTTCGATAGTAAGACAAATTCATACATGACATAAAAATAAACATTTAATCTAATAATAATAATAAAAAAAAGTTATAATTAAAAAAACAAAAAAAAAAGGTTGACGATCCCCTTACATTTTAATCCGAAAGCCGGTTTTGTAACATTAATAATATTTGTCAAAAATGGCGGTAATAATAATTATTATAATATTTAAATACGAGTTTTCCGATTACATATTTTAATTGTGACTAAGTGAAAAGTGAAATAGTGAATTATTTATTGCTTCACTATTTTTCATACGAATGAAGAACATTGACTAGGCTTCATATTTTTAACATTTTTGTATGAAAAAAAAAACACCAATCTATCAGATCTTGTTTGAAAACTAAATATATATATATAAAACTACATAATTACTTAAATTCCAATATTTTTTTATAAATACTGTTTTTTTTAATCAATATTACAGATAAGAAATATGATTATTGTTATTAATAAAAAAAACTTTAAGTTTAATATTCCGATATAGCGTAGAAACATTTCTATAAAAAAAAAAGCAATCAAAATCGGTTAATCCGCCGTTTGGGAGATTTTGATAATAAACAAATTCATAGATGCCCGTGTAAATTTTATAAACATCCCCCTTTTTAGTGGGGGGTTTGAAATGAACAAGGGTTTCTATATATATACATATATAACTACAATCATATAGATGCATATGTCAATTTTATAAACACACCTCTTTTTAGGTGAGGGGTTGAAATGAACAAGTATTTCTACATATATATATAACTAAAACCTTCTGTATGATTATATTTATAAGGTAATCAAACTACTTTAGTATATAAAGTGACATACATACATACAGACGATATACCAAATGTTGGAATAAGTATTAATAACTTTGTGATACAATTATATGAAACTTGATAAGGAGACAAAACTAATATATATATATATATATATATATATATATATATATATATATATATATTTGTGGCGATTTAAAAAAAAATAATAAAAAAAAATTTCGAGACATTTAGGGACTCCTAATTAACATATATTATTGATTATATGAAAAATACACCTTGTATATAAATATATATATATATATAAATCCCGTGTCACGATGTTCGTTTGAGCTAATCTTTGAAAGGACTGAACAGTTTAGTCCAATAAAATATAAATTTATCATCCCGATTAATAATGTATTTTTTTTAATGCTTTTAATACATAAAGAGTTTAATTCACAAGTTCTATAAGTATCCAATAGATGGCGGTGTTAATAATAATAACATTAAATAGTTTATGAAGTTTATGAAGCAGGCGAAGTACAAAGTACAATTGTGGTGGGGAGGGAGGGGGGGGGGTAAAATTAAAATATCAGCTCATCATATCACCAAAATTATATATATATATATATATATATATATATATATATATAAAACATATACATAGGAATATCCTCATCATATCATCAAAATTATATATATATATATATATATATATATATATATATATATATCTTATTCCGTTTATAATTTTAAATAAATATATTAAATTTTGTCGAAGCGATCGTCCGTTTAGAATTTCTATTAATAATACGCAGTCATCAAAATTTCTAAACAAATAATAGTTCAGCATTTTAGTTGCCATGTCGCTCGGTATTATGATGATTTATTTTAATATACAAATCTTAATATAACTATAGTAATGAAAAATGCATTTAATAATGAAAAATAATATGGACTACTCAGTAATGGCTGCTCCGTTATGGCCTCAATGGAATAATATTATGAGAATTTTTTAATTAATTTATTCTTAAATTCATCAATTTTAAATATATAAAAACTCGATCTCGTCAAAATATTCAGAGACCGGTTTAAAAAAAATTTCGACTAAAACATGTTTTTTTTTTGGAATTTAAATATACTAACTTACAAGTTTATATATATGTATATATATAATTAATTATTCTTCGTCCAATACAATTATATACATTGTCGAGTCAATATAATGTCAATATTTCAATTATAATCAAATTAAATACTTTTTTTTTAATAAAGCAGCCCGCTTGATACAAACATGATGATGGAATGATCAACAACATCACAAGGAACGGAGGCTATATAATATAATATCACATTAATTCATGGGTCCCTCGATGGTGCTGACCTTCATAGCGAAGTAGTACACCGAGCGACTCGCTAGTATCAGAGCCACAATGAACGCCCCCACATACGCCACGTACACTCCGCCCCCGTGGGTACGAGCAGCGGATAACGTACCCAGGGTAACACCCAGCGCCACCGCGAATGACAGCAGGGCGAGCAGACCGAATATCGTACCCCTCAACCGAGCCATACGATACCCAACCGACGACACCTTGCGACAGTGGGGGCACCTCACTGGAGCGTTCTTCAGCTGTTGGTACTGAAATATTTTTAACCTATTTTAGGGGTCGTCCATTAATCTCGTTATGTGTTTTAATATTTTTCATATGAATGTTATAGTGATGGTGCCGTTTGATGTAGCATTTTTTTTAAATTCCCCTTTTTTAGTCTTATCTGGTGAAGTTTGAAACTACCCCCAAAACGAAACAATGAACGAAAAAATAAATCTCTCCCCCCTTTTCGATATTTCGTGATTTTTAAACCCCTTTCGAGACTCACGTGATGAATGTACGATATATATATGTAATATATAGTAAATATTGCGTTTTACACAGACGGACATATAATAATTATATTAATGTCAAGGATTATCATAAGAGGTTACCGCAGCCGACACAATTCCGTCAAATCCAATAACATGTTGTATATAACGCTAAAATCGATGACCAGAAGGAGATTATTACTAATAACAAATATATCGCCTTTTTTAAGACAAAATTGACAATAATTGGTACTTTTTAATTAATAGTAGTAAAAGTAGTAATTCACTATTACTAATAAATTTTCAAGTAATTTTAAGAGTACAAAAATGAGGTTTTTAAGAGGAGGCCGAGTAAGACAACATACAAAAGTTCTACTAAAAAAAGAGGGGGTTTACATTATATTATTTATGGGGAGGTTGAGTTCAAACAACGTAAAAAGAGCCTACTCACCAAGAAGGTATCCTGGCAATGGGCACAAATGACCCGGCACATCCCGGGGAGGGTTGGCACGGGAGGTGTGACTGGGGACGGAGCGAGGTTGATGATTCGCTTGCAATCCGCCCTAGGGCAGGCGATCCGCTGCGACGACGACCTGCATATCAGCAGGCAGTTGCACGGACAGCGCACATATTTTTTACCAGGTGGAGCATTTCTGATTGGCTGGAATTTTATTGAGTGTTTCTGATTGGCTGTAATTTTGTTGAGCGTTTCTGATCGGCTGATGTTATATTGCTTGTTGACAACTAATCTAGTGTTGAACAATGTTTGAAGAATAATAGATATATTGTTCTCATTTCCTTTGTTTTTAATTATATTATCACACACATTTATCTTTAAACTCTCATGTTGTGTATGGTTACACATTTTTTTATCCTCCACACAATATAATATTAGCTAAGCTAAGACATATTCTTTATATAATATAAAAAAAAAATAATAATATGAACAAAAAAAAAAAGTATTTATTAACCCCTTAATGCACATTCTTAATTCAACATTAATCAATTCCGAGAATGGTAATAATCTACCATCCAACGTGACAGATACGGACTTCAAATATTTAAAATTAATTTTCTATATTAAAAAAATATATTTCTGTATTAACCGTGACCCATACGGAGCTGTAATATTTTGAGACATATAAATTTACAGTTACCGTGACTTTCACGGAGCTGCACAATTCTGCCATTAAATTGCCCGTATATGTCACGGAGGTGTGCATTAAGTGGTTAATCAAATTTTAATGAACTACAGGTGTTCAATTGACAAAAACATCTGTCAATTTAATGGATCTTCGTTCAAAGGATGAATAAAATAAAAAAATATTAATATAGCAAAATGATTGCCAGTTACATATTACTACTTAAAAGTCGGTTAAATTATACTTCATAAAGTGACTCAAACAACATTATGTATTTACCATTCTATGATTCTTATCTTTCTAGTGTCCTTCAATGGGATATTAAATTACAAGGAGCCATTCAATATCTTGATGAAAAATATTTTACATACAAGTTATTGTCATACATTTGAATGGATTATATTATTTACCGTTTCAGGATATTTTAATTCGATAAATCAATCATTTAATTGATTTGTCAACAGTTAATTCTCTATTTATTTAAAATTTAAATCATTTATGTTTAAACGACTTCAGTAAATATGCATTTTATTTATTTTCCCCTTTATTGTATTTTACAAAAGATGAACTTAATGCCTGTTTGTATGCTCTACCAGCTAATATTAATATCTCTCCATTTTGAATCACCAGTAACCACTATAATGATTCAATAAGTTCCAATAAACAACATATATAATAAGTAATGTTATATATATATAACATTACTTGAATTTCAATGAATGCTTAAATATCAAATACATAACTATATGATCCTATCAAACTGGTATAGAAAACTATTGTTAATAACTGGTACTTTTATATAACAATGTTAAATAATTTAGTGAATAGAGAAATTTAATTACACTGGTTGAATTAATTACTTAAGATATTTATAATTTTGGAGTAAGATTATTAGATATTTTTGGCAATTTTTTTTTTATAATATGTATATAATTATATTTGTAGATAATGTTTCTAAGAAAATATATTTAATTACATAAAGAGCTCTTTGTGTAAACTGGAAAATATGCTTACATAAGGTTAGTATTGTTGTTTCTCGATACCTATTAAATTTTTCGAAATAATATTTTATAAAACGTTATAGATCATTGAAATTAAGAACTTACTGTAGCTTCATTACATTCTGAACACTTCACAACATGCTGTTCCCTCTTGCCGGATATATCAATCATGGCCTGGCATACCCGACATGTGACCATGGGCATCCCAGACTGCTGGTACGGCGGAGGCAGCTCATCAGGTCCAATAGGAGAGATTGTACTGACATTTTCTTCCTCTGCCGGAATAACAAATTTGCATGACGATAACACGTAATCATAATCGCTATAATACAAACTTTACAATCACAATCACACTTAATCGGTCATAAGTTAATCACCGTTGATATTATCACAAAAACTTTTGTTTAGCAACAATAATATAAATAATTTTAGTTGAATCATCAGCTGTCAAAATAAAAACGCAATTACCATCTCTTAATAATGGTTGATTTTCACTTTGTCCATCACCCATTGTTTTGATTATGGATATCGTAGCACAATTCTTAAAAACTTGATATTAGTCACAAATTCTTCCGAAGTAAATTAACATACCAACTATTCTTCAACAACCGCAGAAAATACTAAACCACAGATTCCTAATTCAAATCGAATGTATGTAGACTAAAATCTATTGTCAACAATTATTATCCCCTTCTATGTCGACAATCGACTTTACCAAATCAAGTCAAATCATTATAAATGCTTTTACGTATTGTAGTCACTTATTTATGCTATTATTTTGTAATATGTAAATATAATTAATTAATTGAGTTAGATGTTTTAAAAATTTAAACAAACTATTAAGGATATGGTACCAAATTTATATTTAGCTTTAAAGGGTAATTTTCGGACCAAGATTTAAAAAACTGTTATCCAATTGTAAAAATTTTCATCGTCCGTAAGCTTAAATAAAATAAAAAGTTATATTAGATAATATTAAGGGAAGGCAAATAATATGGTGAATTTTAATATAATAGTAAAAACTTCAATGCTCTGAAATGGTTTTTGTGTGTAACAGAAGAATGTGTTTGTTCACAGAAATATAAAAGTCTGATAAAATTATTATTTTTGTTTATGGGATTGTGCATATATTATTGCTAATAAAGTGTGAGCTATTCCGGGGAATTCTTAGGTTTAAACCAAGTGATATTTGAGCTTATCACTTGTCATTTATTATTTCATTGATTGCTGTCAATGTCAATGATAACATTGTAGGCCATGTGTTCGTGTTTTCAATTTAAAAATTTGGCTATAAAATACACTTTTTGATAAAGCTTTAGCAATATGTCTTGTAAACTTCATCGGGTTAGATATTACAACCCAAAACCTGAACAAATTAATTGCGTTTCATTTAACAAAAACAGCAAACGTATCGCATTAGCTAGGTAAGGTAGTAGCAATATTTATTTATTAATTCTCTGTTGCTTTATGTACAAATTGAAATACTTTGGTTACAGACAAGATGCATCAATTGAAATATGGGATTTAAATTTTGCACCCTTACTTGTACAACACATACCTGGGGCTGAAAACACTTCAGTAGAAGCATTGGGATGGGTGAACAACAGACTCTTATCAACGGGACTTGGTGGCGCTCTCCTAGAATGGGATTTAGAGAGCCTTACAGTAAAATCTACCACAATTCTCACAGGATATGCTGCATGGTGTCTTGATATAAATTCAGCCAATACAGTAGTAGCTGTTGGCACTGAACAGGGATACATTAATTTGTACTCTGTAGAAAATGATGAAGTGTTGTATAAGAAACTTTTTGATAAGCAAGAAGGCAGGATAATGTGCTGCAAGTTTGATAGAACTGGAAATGTTTTGGTAACAGGTAATATTCTTAATTAATTACTATTTATACTTTATTATACTATAATACTATACTATATATATACTATATATACTATACTATTCTATATTCTATTATACATTTATTGAAAGACCAAGTGAAACTGTTCTATTAAAAATATATTTTAAATTTATAATTGGAATATATACTTTTCTTGAACACCTCAGAAACATTTCTGAAACATTTCAATTTTTTTAAATTATTCCCTTAAATAAATAACAAGAGGATAGAACTGCAGGAAGTGACAGATAAAAATCTTTATACATTTTTCTCATGTAATATGTAATAAAGAAGAATTATGGAAGAAGTTTAATTCTATAAGTCAGAGAAGTAATATTAGCAATGTTATTCCTTTTTTATTAATATTTGTAATCTGTTGCTTTATTTAGGTTCAGTGGACACTATCAGAGTTTGGAATGCCGAGACAGGACATGCAACTTGCAGGATATCTGTCAGCAGGAGAGGCAAAGAAACTATTGTATGGTCCCTCGCAGTGCTATCTGATAACACAGTTGTCTCTGGAGACAGTCATGGAAGACTTACCTTCTGGGATGGCACTCTTGGTGATCAGGTAATATTTAAAAAGCTCCTAACTGTTAGGCTTGTAAGCTATTATAAAAATGATTTATATATTTATGTAGTAATTTAAATCTATTGAAACTATTAAGGATGCTCTATTTCTCATATTATTATGTATTTTTAGATTGAGTCATACACAACACACAAGGCTGACATTCTCTCGATAGTTGTATCTGATGATGAGAGGAGTCTATACTGCAGCGGAGTAGATCCCGTTATAATGAACTTTGTTAAAGTTAACAATAGTGTCGGCAAACAGACCAGTGCGCAATGGGTCAAGAATGTGCAGAGGAATATTCATGAACACGATGTCAGGTATTCTTTACATTTTATAAAATAGTATATTTAACACCAAAAACAGCAAAGTTATATCATTGTATGTGTAAGTGTACTGTATAAACAAATATATGAATGGGTTTCTATATACATATTCTTTTGATAATTATGTTTTTTGGAACAAAGTTCCTTAACATGGCTTATGGGTAGTGCGATTTAGTAGAAATGATCATGTAACGAAATGCCTGATGGTGTATTTGTGTGTGTGCCTGTATATATCTCTGTCCCTGTTAGCCCACTCTACTCCTTCTCCCTCTCTCCCTCTCTCCATTTCTCTATCTCTCTCCCCCTCCCATTCACTCCATGTCTCCCTCTCTCATTTTATCATATAACCTTAACAAAGACTGTAGAGATATGGAAATTTTGTGAAAAATAATTGTTTTATTACTGCAATATTTATGAAAAATGGAAACTTATCTTAAGTTAATAAAAATGATAGAACAAGATGATGAGATTAAAAAATATTTTCATTGATGTCTTCATATAGTGTATAATTTACTAGTTCTTATATAATTTATTATGCATAATTAATAAAAAATAATTTAAAAAACTTTCTAATAAAATTCATTGCTTTAGATCATTAGCATTAAAAATTATCATCAGTTTTCTCAGTTAAAAACTAAGTTGTAATTGTCGAATATACAATATTTATTGAGCAAAGCGAGTGGAGCGCTCTACTGGAGACTTTCACATTCTTTGTCACGAAGGCTCGAAAACTACTTGACGGAAAATTATGAAATTTTGCAATCAATAAGACACGCATTAGCTGATGGTTTAAAAAAAACGTCATGTCGTTGAGGAATAATCGTCAGAAAAGTGATATCTCATTGAAGTCAATGGGAAAAAAAATTCGCGCTAAAAATTTGATTTACAATGAAAAGCGTGGGTAAATTTTTTTTAATCGATTTGTGCTGTTCGATTTTTTTTTCGCGCGGGCTCGCTTCGCTCAACATGCAAACGGCACCCGAGGTTTCGCGAGCCCAGCATGTAGAAATTGAGGGTCTGTTGGTGTACCTAGTTACATATAGTATTAAATTTAACTATAAAAAATATTATGGATAAAATTTAAACGTATTTACATTTAATCTAATTCTTATAACTTTTAATTTCAGAGCCCTTGTTTTAAATGGTGATAAATTAGTGTCGGTTGGTGCCGATGGATATTTAACCATATCGAGTTATCCACCGAAATGGGTGATGAGAATTCCTCCCATGGTGCCGGCCCCAAGGTCTGCTGTCAGTGCTCACAAGAAATTGTTACTTTTAAGGTAATGTCTTAATAATAACAAATGCTTGAAGGTGGCAGAACATATTGTAGAAAAACGTTGTACCACTTACCATCGGGTGCTATCTTTACCATATGGTACCACTTTTCCTCAGGTAGTATCTTTATCATCATGGTAGCACTTTTCACCAGGTGGTGTCTTTACCATCCTGGTACCACTTCCCATGGCGTGTTATCTTTACTATCATGTATAACTTGCCATCAGGTGGTATCTTTACTATCATGCACAACTTGCCATCAAGTGGTATTTTTACTATCATGGTACCACTTACCACAAGGTGGTATCTTTTTGTATGCTCCCAAACCATAAAAGCTTACATTTAAGATGTTATTTTATTTTTATATCTGAGTGTCAATTCAAGTCAATTGTGTATTTACAGATATAGCAATTATCTAGAAATCTGGAAATTAGGTTCATATATTAACAAGAGTGGCAACGTAACAATCAGTAATGTCAACGTGATGCCGAGCATCAATTCAAGCAAGCAAGAATTGGAGGAGGATTCAGATTTAAATATAATGAAAGTTAAAAAGCAGACGCAGAAACAAACGTTGAAGCTAATAGAGCAGCCGGTTAGGTTAGTCTCACTGCATACGAAGGGCAGGAGACAGATCAAGTGCTGTGACATGTCACCGAGCGGAGAACTCATAGTATACTCAACCGACAGTAATGTAAGGATGCTGAAGTTGGATTGTGTGAGTTTATTATTTAGTTGACTACTTTTACATATAAATAAAAATAATTAAATGCCTTATCTATACATATAAATAAAATTGATGTGTCCGTTTGTAATTCCAAATTAACAGCTTTTCACTGTGCATATGAAAGTATATATGGTACTTACATATAAATTTTTATATTTTCTCTCTGTGTGTCTGTTTGTTCCGGGTAATCTATGAAATGGCTGGACTTTAAGTTCTTTCACTGTCATAAAGTGTAACTTAGACTACTTTTATTACTAAATCTAATATAAATGTATAAAATATTCCGATGACAATATTTTTTAATACTTGTTTATTAACACTAAACCTATCAAGTACCGGTCAAATTGACCGTTCTTAAACTTTTGTAAAACTTACACATTTTTAAACGTTATAATATTGTTATCAAACTACATGACAATTCTTATAATATGCATATAATATTTTCTTCACTCTTTACTTTTAGTTATTTCCATTATTACCTGCGTTATATAATAAAATAACTTTTAATTACCGTTCAATTTTACCGCGTGCGGTAGGAACAGGTATACAAGAATTGTCGGTAGGTTTAGTGTTAATAATACATTTCTAAACCATTTAGTGAAGTCAAGTAATTAATTAATTATTGTTACAGGAGGACGATCAAAGCAACGTATCCTTAACTAAAGTGTACATAAGTGGCTTAACATACTGTGAGAGAGTTACCTTCACAGCTGACTCTAGAACCATGATTGCTTATAGAGCCGGAGAGCTCTACATACTGCAAGTGGATCCGGAGGCAGGAGCCACTGTCATTCAGACTATTAATTGTGATAAATGTAAGTAATATTTTAATATATGTATGTAAATATGTGTCATGATGTTTGTTTACAATAAAATCACTTAATTTCAATAAAATTTTGTATATATCTATTGTTTGGTTCAAATTAAAAGATGGGATGGTTTTTATCTAGATTAAATATGTTTTTTTTTATTTTTCATGTGCATTTTATTATCTTATCTATCTTATAATTTGGTATAAAAAATATATATTTATTTTATTACAGATCTGAAAACAAAATCAATACTACATTTGGAAGTTTCTAAGGACAGTTCAAAGCCAGTGTTCCTGGTAGCGTCAGACACGGACGGACACACGGCAGTGTGGGTTAAGAACAATAAGAAGTTTGAGTTCCACGCCGCCCTGCCCAAGTACCGATGTCTTCCATCAGCTCTGACCATAGATGATAAACGTGATCTACTCATCATCTGTTACGTGGATCAAAAGGTATATATACTTACTTATTTACTTAGCTTCACGCCATATCTCTTAAGGGGTAGCCAGAGACGACGGAGCGCCAAACGCTACATATACATATTTAACGTTTGACTATAAACATGTACAAACAAGTTAAGTTTTAAATAGATATGGATATAAAATACATTGACACGATAGGGATTCGAATCTGCGACCCTTTGGACCGTGCCGCTGCTTAACCATCTCAGTTAACGTCGTCAACCATTTCGATGAACGCTAAATTCGTCTATTCCATTCTGTCACATTCTGTCCTGTTCCGTTCTATTCTATTCTATATATAATAATTTTAATAAGCTTCATAAAAGCTAGTTTATAGTAAAACATTATGAAATAAATGGCCCTTCGAGCTGGATTTTATATCAATAAAAAAAAATTCTTTCACAGGTCATAGAGTACGAGTTAATCAATAAGAAAGTAAGCACCACCTCACAGGTTACCCCCGAATGGGGTACTCGGACGTGCTGTGTGTGGGGGGTAAGGACGCACCCCGCGCGGGACGCTAGACTCTACTGCGACGACACCTCCGTGTGGGTCGTGGACAGCAATGTACAGGTTGGATTAACAAATATTAATTTTGTTGGTTGGTTGGTTAGTAACAATATCTTTTTATTGAGCGAAGCGAGCGGAGCGTTCTACTGGAGACTTTTTCAAATCTTTTGTCATGAATAGGCACGAAAACTTGACGAAAAATTATGAAATTTTGCAATCAAAAAGACCCAGATTAGGTGATAGTTTTAAAAGAATTTTGGAAAATATCATGTCGTTGAGGAATAATCGTCAAAAAACTGATATCCCATTGAAGTCAATGGGAAACGATGAGTCATTACACTGGGCTCGCTTCGCTCAATATGTAAACGGCATCCGAGATTTCGCGAGCGCAGCGAGCCGAAATTGAGGGTCTGTTGGCGCCCCTAGTTTGTTTGTTTCCTACTTTGAATCAATACCGATGATAACATGTGTGAATCAAATGAGAGTGTTGGGACTTATGGAAATAAGCCCAATATTAAAGTTAAAACGCCCTTCACTATATTTTTATATTATCATTTTAAACACATCTGCCATAATTCTTTCTCAATTTGACAATTATGTTTCTATAGATCCGTGATTTTAAAGTTCTTTCATAAGCTTTTTATGTAATGCCTGTGCTGTAAGCCCTACCGGTCATGACAGCGTCGGCGGTGGAGTGGACCACTCTTAAGCACCTCCATTGCAATATAAAGGATTTTTATAAAGTGCACCGTCTCTTAAAACTGCAAGGCTTTTGTTGACTTGTAATTAAGTGTCGCTCATTTCCCGATAGATGGCGCTGTTTTCAATTGTCAATATAAATTAACAAAAATGTATTTCATTATAAAGGTCCAAAAGACCTTTATAATGAAATTATTAATCTTGTTATATTTTTATTAATTACTATTTAGTGTCACTCGCTTGCCGATAGATGGCTTTGTTTTCAATTTTTAAATTACAAAATTATAATCTGAACCTTTATAATGAAATTATAATTCTTATTGTATTATTAAAAATTTCAGAATGGATTTGAAGAACCCGCTCCCAAGAAGAATAAAAAGTTGAATAAGAGTCCCGGTGTTAAAATTATTCCAATCAAGGTATATTTAATAAATATCAAACAATTTTTATTTAAGCCTTACCAACTTGCAATGTTTTAGGAAACGAAAAATTATATAAGAATGCCGTATGAACATATTATTAAATTATTTTTTTTTTTGCTTTAAACAATTTTTAAAAGCATTTATGTACATTTATATATATATATATATATATATATATGATATATCTGAGTTCACGTTACTCCTTATAACATTAGCTATCTGCGAAAGTCGTGTTAAAATCGATCCAGCCGTTTCAGAGATTAGTTGGAACAAATAGACAGACAGAAAAAAATATTATCTTAAGTAATTAACGTATATACTTTTGTACACATTTAGTGAAAAACTGTTAATATGGAATTAATAACGGACACTACAATTTTATTTATATGTATATATTGTGACATTCATATTTCACTGGCTATTTGGTCAATTGTAGAGATATTATATATACATGTATTGTTTCCAGTACTTGTCCGGTTTCCACTGGCTGGGTGATGATGAGGCGGTGTCGTTGGAGATACTACCAGAAAACATCATATCACAGCTGCCTCCAGTACTGGCGACTAAGAGATACTCGTAATAAAGAATCAAATTTCATCGTTTTTTATTTTTAATCCCAAAATATATTATATGTATACAAGTATAAAATGATCATAAATATATTTTTGATCATTTCCAATTATATATTATAATATATATTTTTCATTCTATTCGTTAGCGGTAATGTGAACTCTATAATTTTTAATACAAGTATGGAATTTCATATAAAAATTATTTTATTTTTTATAATTAATTAATTTCAAAATGTATTATTTCACCTTATTTAGATATTAATTTCATATTGAAAAACTACCATCGCCTATATCATGATAGTACATAACCTGGATAATATTATTTATGAAATAAATAAAATATTAGAATTAGATTTAATTTGCAATAAAAGCAACCGTATATAAAATACACAGTTAAATTAACCAAATAATGTAGTCAAAAACAATAATTGTAGTTAATTATAACTATGTTTTAATGTAGTAGTTAACACTAAACCTACCAAGTACCGGTCAAATTGACCGTTTTTAAACTTTTGTAAAACTTGCACATTTTTAAACGTTATAATATGTTTATCAAACTACATGACAATTCTTAGAATATGCATATAATATTTTCTACACTCTTTACTTTTAGTTATTTCCATTGTTACCTGCGTTATATAATAAAATAACTTTTAGTTACCGGTCAATTTGACGGCGTGCGGTAGGAACAAGTGTACCAGAATTGTCGGTAGGTTTAGTGTTGAAAGCGATCCAGTTGTAACTGAGTTGTGACGAGTTGTTGAGGTCTCGCCCACATCTCGTCAGTCACTTCACACCGTGATGGCGGCAGTTTGTACGATATGGGGTCCCCATCCACGCTCCTGGAAATATGTATTAAGATGTTGGATACTAAAAATTGCGACATAAGATAATAGAGGGTGTTCATCTGATTTTTAAAATGAATAAAATTGTGTGTGACTTTCGTTATCCAAGACTAAGAGTAATATTTGACTAAGAACAGAGTTATGGCTTATTATAAGCTATTTCACTATATGTTAGTATGCTATTTGACTTAGTGCTTGGTAGAATGAATGGCTTAATAATACAAAGTAATATAAATAAATCCTTATAGCTATGAGAAAAACTAGACGGCGCCTGCGTTGAGGATTATATGAAGTTTTATCAGTATATTAATAAATACACCGACTGACCGAATAAGAGATGGGTTTGGAAGGTACTGATGAAACCCTCTAGACGAGAGCCAATAAAATCACCATCGGCTTTTCGTTGGTTTGAGTTCTATACAAACACATGATTGTGACTAGGATTATAGGATCTGGACTTACCCCAAAAACATGATTGTTTGTTTGTATGGATCATAAATCTGTCCCGGTGGCAGAAGAGGTCGTATGGGGTAGCTGCGCGTCGTTGGTACCACTGGGCCATACTTCTCCAAGCCACATCGTGCGCGTCGACCAATCATTGCTGAAAATATATTATTTACCAATATTTTAAAAGTTAGTCTTTTTGAAATGTATCGTCATCTGTGCTGCTGTTTATTGTAAATATAACGAAAATACCAAATCAGTGTTTGTTGTAATCAGTTTATGTTTGTTGTAATAAAATCAGTCATTACCTGAGTGTTTGCAGTTTTCCTAATCTTAAGGTCGTCTGGAAGAGATCGCCATTAGGCGATAAGACCGCCTTTTGTACGGTACAATTTTGTTTTTATACACATCACTAACCTTTTACAGATAGTAAAATAGTACATATGATGTACATATTCTATTCATTTTAATGTTATTTTGCAACAAGTTAAAATCTGTTTTGAAGCAGCTATTAATATAATTGCTACGTATTGTGAATTTTAATAATATGTTTATGAAACTTACCAGAGCTAGTTTGCGGCAATGGAGTGGGGGATGGATCCACTTCGACTGAAATCTCTCGCTCGGGTTTGCAACTTACCGATCTGACGGCAGCTCGATATTCGTTCAGAGACATACCTAGCAAATGTTTTATATATATAAGAGTTTTCGGTTATTATTACTATATATTATATACTTGTAGTCTAATAATACCTATTCTTTGAGCTTCTTCTTCTTGTACTTCTTGAACACGGGTAAGAAAGCCCCAACGTTGTTCCCATAGACGTGAGGCATGTTTCTCTTTCTTAGTGACCGTCGTTCTAAATTAAATTGATAATAAAATAAAATAATACAGAAATATTTTATATTTTAATAGTACACATAAAAAAGATATTAAACATTTAACTTGCGTATAGTATTTAGGGATTTACATTTTAAAATGTTTAATTTTAATCCACCATTTTGAATGCTTTGCAGCTGTGCTCGAGAAGACGAGATGTTAGTCTCAAAGAAATATATAAGTTAAATCCTTTAAAGCTATCATTTCTTAATCGTTTGGGAAACTTCTTTTTGAAGCAACATCACATAAAAACTACTGAACAGATTTTAATGAAAATTGGCAGAGCTGTAGAGCTTGGGAATGGGCCTTTTTTTTTTAAAACAATATTATAATATCAGAGAAATGATGGTCTCAAATTGTTTCTCCCATAGACTTAACGTTATGAGAATCTCAGCGCGCTTGCCGATCGTCAGCCTAGAAATACGCTTACAAGCAACATGATATAAAAACTGCTAAATAATAAAAAATATATAATATTATATTTTATTTTAAAGGGGAGGGGGCTTAGCTCAACTGACGAAACGCACGACGGCGGATCCTAGTATATATAAACAGGGATCCGTTATTACGTTACTATTTGTATTAAAAGAAAACGTACAATATGCCTTGTGCCTTAACAGGGTCCGTTGAGGGTTCCCGTCGGATGCCCACTCCTGTTGGAACTTGAGTCGTATTTTCCATTATCTAAACTTTATTCTATTTATTCAGACACACAGAGGAATTGTATTCAATAACAAAGCATTCAAAATATCTCTAAGGTAACGATTTAGGAATTGATCAAACCAAAAGAAATTAGGGTAACAATAATATTATAGAAACTCCAAACATACATTGGAAATAAAGTAGGGTGACAATAAATATAATTAATACAGGATAAGTTATATATATATATAATTAAATCCAACATTGTTGTCCGTGCTGACGTAATCGTTTGGGCGTTGTGACGTAACTGCGCAGGTCCGTTCGCTGACTATATGTATGTATAATGTTCCTATCAGTGTCCTCTAACAGTCTTTGAAACTTTGTCTTTATAACGAACTAATTTTTATATTCAATATGCATGAGTCAATTACGCTACTATCTTATTTTAAGCTGAAGTGTTTAATGAATTTCATTTTAAATAATTAAATTTATTTGGTTTTTGTGAGATAAGAAATCAATAAGTATTATGTAACATTATTTATATAAATATATAAATATATACATATATATATAGTTATTTACACATTGTAATAAATTTAAAGTGTCACTATAATTCCAAATAAACTTTTCATTGAACGCATATGAACGTATTAGTACTTACATAAGAAAATCAATTTTTAAATTGTCTGTCTGTCTGTTTGTTCCGGATAATCTCTAAAACGGCGGGACCATTTTAACAAGATTTTCACTGTAGGATACTAAGGAGTAACTCAGGGTACTTTCATTAAAAATATATGTTCCGCGCAAACGAAGTCATGGGCTCTGCTAGTTTAACATGTATAATATTATAAGTTTTTATTCCTATAACATGAAATTTCATAAGATAGTAAACCAGCTTAATCATCATCTTCCTGCTCTTATCCCACTTTTGGGGTCGGCGCAGTATGTTTTTTCCTTCCATACTCTCCTGTTACTCGTCATCTCTGTACACACTCCCTTCTTTATCCATCCATCTTTTCTTCGACCGTCCTCAACCTGTCCATCCCTCCACCATACCCAGCACTCTTTTGGTCACATGCCTTTCATCTCTCCTTAAACCTAAACCAGCCTAATAGGAACCTAAATTTAGTATGAAGGTTGCCTTAAATCGTTTAAAAAGTAATCATAATATAATTACAAGCGAAAAAACCTCAAAAAGGACAAAGAATATAGATATATAATCAAGATAGCTGCGTGACCCAATTCCAAAGTCGACAAAGCGAATAGGTCACCCCCCACCCGCGCCCCCCCGTCTAGACAGGTACATTTTATCGATGTACGTAAACGCATTCGGCATACTTTTAACATCATATGGTCCACTGGTTTTGCCCTTTTCATATTTATATAATACATTATATAAATATATTATTAATATAAGTTCGTGTAATGAACTATATTACTTACTTTTTGTTAATATATATGTCTAGGTGATTTATTTAGTTAAATACTAAAATTCCTAACTTAAGTCTATAGTTCTCTGGTTGGTGTCTGTAATTAAGTGTAATATTTTATATATATGAGTAAAAATATTTATTTTGTAGCACAGACATCCAAACATAACATTTTATTAATTTATGTTTTGAATCGGTTAAAGTATCTTAAATGGTTTTTCTAATGTGGGTCATTTCGAGAGCGCATGCTCCCGGTCCTGAAGGATAAGCCCGAATTAACATCTGTATTTTGATGAAGAAATGGAGACATTTAGTTATTAAGTTTTTTGCAGTTTGTCTGGATGAGATGGGATTAACATAAGCTATGAACTGAAAAACTAATTTCATATATATATAAAACTTATTATTAATATTAACCTAATAAAGGTATTATCAATAATAAGTATGGGGTATTATTATAACTATTTTTAGACTAAAAAATAAATAATATATTTAACAAACTTGTGTTTATTGGTGCTTGGTAACCGAAAGTTAGAATTATAAAAGCCAATATTACAATATCAAAGTACCTAAATAATGTAAATCCGATGTAGCCAGCAGACAATGACGTTGCATTTTAGAAGCAGGAGGCCTTCAGTTCACCTTCAGACGATTTCCACGCCTCGTCTGTTGTCCTTGTACACAATACAACATACTTTATATATTTATTGTAGTATTTTTAATATATTCATACGAATAGGCCGTGTATAAAATCATTATACGTTTTTGGGATGCTATATACAATATATATACATTATACTGTATAATACCAATTATACACAGAATATATACACAATATATCTTAATCAATTTAGCGATTTTAATATATTTATAAGAGCAGGCCGCGTTTAAAATCATTATATGTTTTTGGGATACAATATTGTAGACTATATTGTTTATAAATATACATTATATTGTATAATACCAATTATACAAGGTATATCTAAATTATAACAAGATTTACGTCAGCCATTCCAATCTGTTTTGAACAAAAAGTGCATAAAGTGCAGTGCACTGTGTTTTTCTCAGTTCACCTTCAGACTGTTAACACTGGTACAGTCTAGACGAATTGCATTATGCTAATGTATTACCTTTATTCTAGATTCATTTTACGTTAATACAATTGAATTGATTGATTGATTGATTGACTTGAATCAATACATTTTATATTATGTATCTTTTGTTAGGTTATTTAGTTTAAAACAATTGTTCAATTATTAACAAATTACGTAATTAAATAGGCGTTATTAGAATTATATTCGTTAAATTATAATTGAATAATTCAAAAGATAATAACTTCATTTGCAATTATGTTAGTGTTTTTGTTTTGGACCCATTTTAGAGGTGAGAGTGACCTCTAAAAGTATTAAATTTGAATGAGGATTTGAAAAAAATATTACAGAAATAAACAGATATTGTTTTTTGTTAATTATTGTTACTTTTATGATATTTAAATCTGGAAAATAAGGAAAATAGGGAAAATAATACTTACTTTAATATTAAAATTACTTATATTATATTACTTTCCCTATTTTCACTATTTTCACTAATTCCATATTTTCAATATTTACTTTAATATTAACATTACTAATATTATCTATACTTATAATAAATCTGTAGAGAGGTCAATTCTGTACATGAAATATATTTACAAAATAAGTAGCAGGGGGTGATTAGTGTTCGATACTGATGCCAAAAATGCAGTTAAAAAAATTTTTGTCTGTCTGTCTGTCTGTCTGTCTGTTTGTATGTTATTTATAGAAAAAAAAACTACTCGACGGATTTTAACGAAACTTAGTACAATTATTCTTTATACTCCTGGGCAGGTAATAGTATACTTTTCATCACACTACAATGAATAGGAGCAGAGCAGTGAAAGGAAATGTTGAGAAAATGGGAGAAGTTGCTTGATTTTTTAAGCTTCCGTCGCGTGTGCAGCCTTAATGGTTAGAGCTACATAGAAACTATGTATAACGGAAATATTCTACATAAAAATACACGAAAAATATTCCAAGACAGCATATATCTACCTTTTATAGTTAACTCACAATAACACGCATAACTCTCGATAGCTTAGCAGTTCGGAGATTTCTTATTATATTTGTTTACTTTTACGTTTATAAAACCAATAATGCTCACCATCATTCCTAATTAAAAAAAAAATTAACATTAGCACCAATTCAATAAAAAAAGAATCATTGAAATCGGTATAGAAACACCAAACTTATACTTACTTACATGAAATACGCCAACAAGACATCGCGCGTGAATAGTGAATCAAGCTATAAGGATTATTTTTGCGTAACGGTTGCCGCGCTCGACGGGGCTCGCGGCGGCAGAGTATAAAAGGGGCGGGAGGCGAGCGCAAGCGTCATTCAATATTTGGCTGTTGATGCGTTCAGAGTGTTGAACTTTATTGACAGACAATAATTGTTATTTTATAAACCGTGCTTATCAGCGCGACTTTTTGTCTTTAAATAGTTTATTTTAATTTCTTTTGTTGTTATTTTCTAAATTAGTTTTAGTTTTGTTTAAATTCTTAACTATTAATAGTTCCTATTTTATTTCTTTTTAAGTAGATTTAGATTCGATTTTTAGATTAGATAATAGATAGATAGATTAGATTATTGTTAGATTTTTAGTTACTGATAGGTTAGTTTTGGGCATTTTATGTTTAGTTTTTTTTGTATTGAGTAGATAAAAGCGTAGGTAGGTACTTTTATTAATTATAGTATTCATAGGTATTTTATATTTTGTCTCGAGAATCTGAAACTTTTACTCAATATCAAGACCGTTTGACAAATGATAGGGCGCACCATAACATGATTCGATCTCTTGAAGATGAACATGAGCATGAACAACGACTAGAGTCGGGACGCGATTATTACAATTCTTTGAGACAAGAACAATTGATTACTTTATCTAATGAAAGATTAAGAATTGAAAATATTCGGTCGCTTGAAACAGAAGAACAGCGAGAGGCCCGTCTTACTGCAGATAGATTTCGACATGGTCTTAATGACTTAGATATACACGTGGTAGATCAATCTACAAATTCGGTGGCGTGGTCCGATAAATATAAAAGTGGGTTTGCTTATAACCTCACAATTGATTACAGATCATCTTCTGAAATAGGCGATATGAACGTAGTATGTTCCTTTTGTAATGCTTCGAAGTGGAGGAAGGAGTCTGCTGGTTTCTGTTGTTCTGGAGGTAAAATAAATTTGCCTTCGTTCGAAGACCCACCGGAACCTTTAAAATCACTACTTTTAGGGGAACATTTGCAATCCAAACAGTTTTTAGATAATATTCGCACTTATAATAGTGCATTCCAAATGACATCCTTTGGTGCTAAACAAATCTCAGAAGGCCCTTTCATGCCTACTTTTAAGGTACAAGGTCAGGTTTACCATTTGATAGGGTCCCTTTTGCCTGAAGAACAACCTAAATTTCTTCAAATATATTTTGTATCCGATTACAACGAACAGTCGAATATAAGAAATCAATATTTTCCGAATTTAAATACTGAACTCATTTCACAACTTCAGAACATGTTACATCAGGTTAATTCGTACGTATGCAGTTTTAAATCGGCATTAGAAGCCCTTTCTCAAGATGGTAATAACAATTATAAAATTGTTATAAATGCCGATAAGCGTCCAACTCAGGAACACCCTGGGCGTCATAACGTTCCATCCACGAATGAAGTTGCTGTAGTACTGGTCGACCAGGAATGTGATAGGCGTGATATCGTTATACGTTCCAGAGACAATCGTTTGCAACGTATTTTCGAAACCCACAGGGCTTACGACAGTTTGCAATATCCTATGATATACTGTCGAGGGGAAGATGGTTATAATTTCGCTGTATACCAAACCGATCCGCGCACAGGCGCACCTAATTATAATAAAAAGGTGTCATGCCTTCAATTTTATTGTTACCACCTGCAAGTGAGACGGAATAGATTGGTATACTTTCAACGTTTTCGTGGCTTATTTAATCAGTTTATTGTTGACATGTACGCAAAAATTGAAACCGAAAGATTAGTTTATATACGATCTAATCAAAGGCAGCTGCGCGCTGAAGAATACGTGCACCTTCGCGATGCCATGCAGCAAGATAACGATACTGTGAATATGGGTCGTTTAGTTATTTTACCCTCTTCTTTTACTGGTGGTCCACGCTACATGCATGAACGTACTCAAGACGCTTTTTGTTACGTAAGAAAATATGGACGTCTCGACTTATTTGTTACTGTAACTACCAATCCCAAGTGGGATGAAATCACTCGGGAGCTTCTTGAGGGTCAGGCACCGCATGACCGCCATGATATTATTGCAAGAGTGTTTCATTTAAAATTAAAATCAATGATAGATCTTCTTACCAAAGATAACATTTTTGGAGAAGTATTGTGTTATATGTATAGTGTTGAGTGGCAAAAACGCGGCTTACCTCACGCACATATCTTGCTTTGGTTAAAAGATAAGGTTCGACCTAATGATGTAGACAGATTAATCAGTGCTGAAATTCCAGATCCGACTGCAGATCCCCTGTTATACGACATTGTTAAAACTCATATGATACATGGTCCATGTGGTGCATTTAACGCAAATGCTCCTTGCATGCAAGACGGTCGTTGCACTAAAAGGTATCCAAAAGCATTAGTGGATGAAACTGTAACAGGACATGATGGATACCCATTATATCGTCGCCGTTCAAGAGACAATGGTGGTTTTACTGTTGAAAAGCGAATGTCTGGACAACAGGTTACTTTAGATAATAGGTGGGTCGTTCCGTATTCGCCTGTATTGTCCAGAGCATTTCAAGCTCACATAAATGTAGAAATGTGTAATAGTGTAGAGTCAATTAAATATATTTGTAAGTACATTAACAAGGGCAGTGACCAAGCTACGTTTGCGTTAAGAAATGAACATGATGAAGTTACTAGATTTCAGTCAGGCAGATATATCAGCTCTTCAGAAGCTGTGTGGCGGATCTTAAGTTTTAATATTCACGAAAGATATCCACCTGTGACCCATCTGGATGTTCATCTGGAAGGCGGTCAACGTATATATTTTAACGCCGAAAATGTTACAGAACGATTAGAGAACCCTAGACAAACAACTTTATTGGCATTCTTTCGACTTTGCCAAACTGATAATTTCGCAAAGTCTCTTTTGTATGAAGAAGTTCCATCGTATTATACCTACGATAAACAACGAGGTGTCTTTAACCGTAGACGCCGAGGCAGGCCTGTATATGGCGAGACAGGTATTTTCAAAGAACATGTTCTTGGTAGAGTGTATACTGTTCATCCTAACAACGCAGAGTGTTTTTATTTGAGATTATTATTACATACAGTGCGAGGACCAACATCATTTATAGATTTGAGAAAAGTAGACGATGTTGTTTATCCAACTTATCATGCAGCTTGCCAAGCGCGTCATTTGCTTGAAAATGATCAACATTGGGATGACGCTTTAGCAGAATCCTGTGTTAGTGATAATCCACGACGGTTACGCCATTTATTTGTAACATTACTCACATTTTGTAATTTATCTGATCCTGTCCAATTATGGGAAAAATATAAAGAAAAATTTGCAGAAGACTTTCTTCGGAATTTATCTCACAATAATGAAGGCGCAACTAATGATAATTTTCGAGATCTGGCTATAAATCAATGCTTATTAGCTCTTCAGGAAGACTTAACAGCAGTAGGCGGTAAATCACTTTGTGAATATAGTTTGCCAACGCCAACCTCAGTCGGAGAGGTTACCAATAGGGAATATTCCGCAGAGATTGGTTACAACCCAATGGAACTGCTGGTAACATTAGAAAACGGTGTCCCAATGATGACTGCAGAACAACGCTTAGTCTATGATCGCGTGTGCGAGAGTGTGCAGAATAATTTAGGAACAATATGGTTTTTAGATGCACCTGGAGGAACTGGGAAAACTTTTTTGACTAAATTAATATTAGCTTATGTTCGAAATCAGCGTAAAATCGCTCTTGCCGTGGCTTCATCAGGTATAGCTGCAGCATTGCTACCAGGAGGTAACACTGCTCACACTATGTTTAAAATACCAATTAATTTAGATCGCACGGAAAGTCCAACCTGTAGTATTTCAAGAAATAGCGACAAAGCTAAGGTATTGCGTGAGTGTAATTTAATCGTATGGGATGAATGTACGATGGCCCATCGAAAAGGAGTAGAAGCAGTAGACAGAACTCTAAGGGACATAAGACAAAATGATCGACCAATGGGCGGTATTACGGTTTTATTTTGTGGTGATTTCCGACACACCTTACCGGTAATACCACGGGGAACCCGAGCTGATGAGATTAGGGCTTGCCTGAAAAGCTCTTATTTGTGGCGTGATATACAATCGGTGCATTTGACTATAAATATGCGAGTGAGAACTGGAGACAACGCAGATAATCGTGAATTTTCTGATACATTATTGAAGATTGGTGAAGGTACCTATCCACAACTACACCAAGGAAAACTTATTCTGACACCTGAGTTATGTTGTATAGTGCAATCCCAACAACATCTTATATCTTCGGTTTACGGTGACATAACAAATATATTAAATAGGGACAATTCTTGGCTTTGCGAAAGGTCCATTTTGACTCCTCGCAATGACCAGGCATCTGAAATTAATAATAAAATACTGTCTAATATACAGGGAGAAAGCAAAGTTTATAGTTCAATAAATAGAATGGTTGATGAACAAGAAGCCACTAATTACCCGATAGAATTTTTAAATTCTTTAAGTATGCCTGGACTACCTTCTCATATAATTTGTTTAAAAATTGGCATACCGATAATTCTGCTCCGAAATTTAAGACCACCTCAACTTTGCAATGGAACTCGGCTAAAAGTAACCCAGTTGCAACAAAATGTAATCGAGGCTCAAATTTTAACAGGTTGCGGTGCAGGAGAAACTGTCTTTATTCCCAGAATTCCCATAATACCAAATAATTTTCCATTCCAATTTAAAAGAACGCAATTCCCAGTATCGGTGTGCTATGCCATGACTCTCAATAAAGCTCAAGGGCAGACTTTTCGTGTTGCTGGAGTAGATCTCGGTGTTAGCTGTTTCTCGCATGGTCAATTATACGTCGCTCTTTCCCGGGTTAGCAATTCTAGGAATCTTTACGTTCACGTGCCGGACGGGTCGACTCTTAACATAGTCTACCCAGAAGCTTTGCGCTGAAACATTTTAATTTGATCTAAAAATATTAGCAATATATTATCTTAATAAAAAACAAGGAGTTACACGCTGACCGAGTCGTGGGTATAGCGTGGGTATATTATAATATTCTGCGGTTACTTATATTTTTCAACAGTTTTGTGGATTGGCATATTATATTACTATTGCCCTTCTAAAATACGAAAGTGAATCTGCCTGTTACGTCAAAACTATGAGGGAGGACATCTGCTAATTTTTTTTCGAAAAACGACGGAAACGCGGACGAAGTCGCGGGCAAAAGCTAGTATTATATAAAGTTAAATAAATGAAGGAAACATTTGAATGTAAAAGTTAATTTATATTTTTTAATTATAAATTATTACTTTAAAATATACATGGATACAATATATTTTGTTACACCAAATAAAACAGTATATAAGATGTATTATTCATACAAACTTGTTACAACTTTACGAAGTATTTTTTAATGTCTTCATTCTTTGTACTTTTATTACAAAGTTTCATAAATTGTTGTACAAAATAAAATATTACTTGTTTCTTACAAAAACAGTATAGTAATATTTAAAAGTGTAAAATATAAAAACGGCGTTATTACACTGATTGACTAAATAAAATTTAGTGTAAAAATACTGAAATTTTACACCATTAAAATATTAAAATCTTTTGTTTATAAAATGTGTTATTTTTAAGTTACTGCTTACAATACTAAATATATATATATATAAATAAAATTTAAGTGTCTGTTTGTAATTCCAAATTAATAGCAGTTCATTGAATGCATATATACGGTATTACATTAAAATATCAATTAAATAATTTTTTTTCTCTGTCTGTCTGTTTGATCCAGCTAATCTCTGAAACGATTAGCTTTTAACAGGACTTTCACTGGAGGAAAGCTCTTGTAAGGAGTAACTGAAGCCGTTCATTTCCCATCCGAACGGAGACATCGGCAGAGCTAGATAGATATAAAAAGTAAGCTATGAAAGAAATATTCACACATTTACGTAATTTGATAACAAGAAATAACATAAAATTATTATCATTTACAACATTGTTATAAAAAAAAACATTTATATTCCAACACAAAACTAAAATATGTAATATTATTTTACACCTCGTTTGAAGTTTATTCTATTTTAAAATTTAATTAATATTTACTAAAATATCTTTCATATAACTTTTGAGAATTTCAATCGTGATAAAATAATACTTGTCAAACATAAATGCTGATTTGCCAAATATAAAATACCATAGGGACTTGGAATGTACCAATCAAATTATAGTAAATCGTGCCATGCTGTCAAATTTTGACCAATGCGAGATATGTTCCAAATTTAAATATTTCTGCTTCCAAGGTATAAGATTGATTATATGGGTTTCCAGCTGACATGGTAATCTGAGGTGTGGTATTGGTGTGTAATAGGTTACATTAAGGCCGTGGGGAGCGACCCCACGCGTCGTCGTCCTATTTTTTGCGCTGTAGATTGCCGTAATCGCTGACAGACGACGACAACCGTTAGTTACGACCGCTCCACTTTAAAACTAATCCATTTTAATTTAACAAAAGTGCCGGTCGATAGCGCAGAGGAAGGACTCATTTCCGTTCCTCTCTCTGTCTGACTCACGCCGCCGGTCCACTGCTAAAACCGATGGCATTCCCCATGACGCTCTCCCGATTTCACGATCTAAATGTTGTTAATTAAATGTTCTTTCCTTGTGTTATCTGGAATATGTATGACACTTATAATATTATATTACAGGAATATATATATTTTAGGACCCAACAAAACAATATTTCCGAATTATACTTATAACAGTACACACTTTTCATGTTAAAGTTTCACATTATTTTAAGTATCATTGTAAATAGTTCATCGACAACTAAAAACCCAGTAACTTTGCTATACATACATTTAGCTTCAAACAAATGTTTTAAATGTTATCATCATTTAATTATTATTTGATATATCCTAAGCGTGTCTATATTACAAGCTTGTGACGTCACCAAATAATGAGACGACGGACAGACTGTCCGTTACAGACGTCTTTCACGTCATCCGATACGACATTCGAACTAGGAATGTACCAATCAAATTATCAGAAATTGTGCTACGGTGTCAAATTTTAACCAATGTGAGGGATGTTCCAAATTTAAATATAATTAATGTTTTTGATGATCTGTTACTTATTTTTTCTTTTTTCAGATAATTTTACCTACAGTATATCTTTTGTAATTTTATAGGTCGCTGAAATAAACTAAAATATGTTATTTAATTCATTTTATTTAATAAACATATATTTTTAATAGTTCTAGATGTAATTTATTAAGAAATCTGGTTCTAATCTACTTTTTTCATCTATTTATGATCTGTCTTTGACTTTATAATATTATTTATATAAAAAATTTAAAACATTAATAGAAAAGTTACTATTTGATAATAAACGTATTTAATTAAAACAAAAAAAAAATTCTTAAAAAGTTATTCAACAAATCGACCTTTAATATTGTTCAAAGGTCAGACGGTCCCGAGGGTTAAAAAGTAAAGCTGAAATATGATTTTAGCTCTCAGACTACAATTGAAATGCTACTACGTAATATTAAGTCTGTTCCAGATAGGTTGTCTGAAGCGCCCTTCACGGTTAGACTAATCCGCTCTTCTGACCGTTACTAACATTTGAAGTTAATTTCAATACCGATTATTTATGCACCCATTACATTATCCAGTATCATGTGCTAAGTCAATTAGTGCGCTAACATCGCATAGTGAATAGTTGGAGTTAGCGAGCTTGACCTTAGTAGCCTTTAACTATTTTGGGGCAAATGGACCCCTTAAAATTTGATAATGAAATTAGTAGCATAAATCTAAATGTATTTGACTGGTATAAACCCAAAAACCCAAAAAAAAATTACCTATTAATTAAAAAGGGTTAGACAAACATTATTTATAATAAGTAGCACGATTTCTATATTAAATCCAGTTTTATTATATTTTCTTTGTCTGTTCTAATCCCGTCTAGCCTAGGTGGGGTTAATCTGCATCATATTATATGTATAGTTGGCCTTCACCTTGAACGTCGCCGTCTGACCCCAACCCCCCCACGTAACCGTCCCCTTAAAATAAACCGTAATTACATTAAATACATGTCGCATTACATGTTATAAGATTATCTTTAGTTTAAATTATCCCAGTAGATATAGTCAGTAATAGTTAAAGGTAGTGTTATATATAACTGCAGTATTTATTTATGTAGACTATATTCTACAAATATGAAGAAATGTGAACATAAAACAAACGTAAATTATATATAATATTTTTGTCAAAACTACAAGATATTGGTCAATTTAAATTCAATCGTTTTAATTTTTCATCCATATTAACTTATTTTAATGACAATTAATGCAGTAAAAGAAAATAGAATCACAAATCAAGATCTAAGATAAAATCAATTGATATAATTACTATGATCATCACATGTTACAGTTTTGTTCAAACCCACATTAGCATGAGTTGTGAATAATAATACGTTTTAAAAGGAATAAAAAGTAAGACCTGGAAGAATTACAAAACATTATAAATATGTATATTAGTGTCTATTTAGCAACCCTATTTATAAAGCAGAGTTTTTTAAATAATTGCCTACCAAAATGACTCCACTCTGCCTGATGTTAAGCAGCCAGTGAAGTCCAAAAATGGTGGCAACCATTCCTATTGAATCAAAATAGAATGACGAATGCCGGTCTCCTCTATATCAATCTTGTGAGATGCACATTCACGCCCTGCTTAAAAGACCCAGGATCGTAGTGGTAAGGAAACACCTGCTGTGGTAGTGAATTCCATAATTTTTGATGGACCGACATAAATATGAACTGTTTGGTTCGTGATGACATAGAATGCATCGTGAAGGGACGGCACGTTTGTGCTGCACGTGTTGTTCTGGATCGGAAAGGAGAGGATGGTATAAGTTGAAAGAGTTCGTCGGAGCACTCGCTATGATGTAGGCGATAAAAGACTGCCAAAGTGCCCATGCCTCTATGTAATTATAAAGACTTCAGGAACTCCGCGGTATCTAGGCTTCCAAAAATACAAACCGCACGCCGCTGCAGCCGTTCGAGAGTGTCAACCAAGTACTGAGCTGATCCATCCCAAATATGAGAACAGTGCTCCACGCAGGAGCGACCCTGAGTTCTATATAAGAGACACAGCTGCACCGACGTAAAGAACCGTCCTCATCCTCATGGACACCTGGGGAGTAGTCTCAGGTAGTGCCGGATTCTTACCGGCTGAAACCTACCCCTGCTGTGGGCAAGGCCGTTTGGTGACAGTTTCAGTTGTCTGCTTCTTTTTTAATTAATGCTTTTAGGCTACTAGCTAGCTAGCTTTTTAGAAACGCCATGAAACCAGGAATATTCTAAAGTGGTTGGCCACTGTTGCTTTCATATTTTTTTTTACACCAGAGCTATTCAAAGTTCTCCATCAAAAATATTTCTTCAGAAATTTTACACAAAACAATAGTTTAACATTATTTTTGAAAAAAATACTACAGTTAGCTATGTTATTTGATAGTTATTCACTGATAGAGTTCATAATAAGTATTTAAGTTTAAAAATAATTATGAGTTTAACTGATTTGACCTCGTTACGTGTAAAAATATGAAATCAGACAAAAAAAAAAGATGTTTTTTTAAAGCGCCATTTTTCTAGCAGTGTAAGGGTTATATATATATATTTTTTTTTTCGGGCTTTTTTATTCTACCCTATTTCTATTATTTACTAGTCTTACTACTTCTATGCAATATTCTAAAAATATTTTTCTATATTTCTTACTCGCTATAATTTTTGGCAAATTTTCTAGGTTTATATTAATGTCTTGTTTTTGTTCTAGATCCAGCCTGCTCCGGAAAAAAATTGGGCAGTCTACGAGGAGGTGAGGAACAGTTTCCTCGAACAGTCTGCTCGCAGGCGCATGATGGGTTCCCTTTACACTTAAATCGGTATGAGGAGAACCCACCATGCCCCGTCAAGATCTGTGTGGTATGCTGGGAGATATTTATCTTCCCGACGATACTGTACGCCTCGGTCACATTTGGGAAGAAGTTTGGTTGTACCACCGGTGGTCCCCGATCTGTAAATTCTATCCCACTGGTCGACGGTAACACTCCGAGCTTGCGTGAGGTTGTTTTAATGACACTCTCGATGTAAGCCTTTGGGTTGAGGTTTACGTTCAAGATGTTGAGGCTATCTCGGAGCACTAACTGCGTGTACCCAAACAAAGGAAGAGAAAGGAACGGAGACTTTTTTTGCGGGAAACGTATATACATGTGTTTTCTTATCATTGGACAGAACAAGTTTCTCATGATCCCATGGTGAGCAAAGTTGAGGACCCGGTTTAGCTGAACAACAAGATCCTGTCGTTTCCACACAATGTCAGCCTGATTTGCTCCAGGATGTCCCAAATATCTCCCGTGTACCTTGTAATCGGCCGTATAGCAATGAATATTGGCTAGGTTCAACATGTCATTGTTATGCAGAAGAAATAGGGTGGGCAATAGCACGGAGCCCTGAAGCACAACCGCATTTACCTGCCGAAAACTAGAGGCCAATCCGTCACAAAGGATTCGGATTTGACGCTTATGCAGGAAACCGGCGACTCAATTGCACAGACGGGGTGGTAGGCCGAAAGCAGGAAGTTTGGACAGAAGCGAACGATGCCAGACTCTATCAAAGCCTGTGGAAATATCAAGGCTAATAGTCCGAAAGTTGCGAATCATGAATCTCATTTGTCCATCCGATAAAATGCAACAGCTCAGACCTAGCTTAGTATTAACTTACTGATATTACTTCAATGTTCTCCAAAACATCTATTATTTTGGAGATCATCCCTTTACCATCACTTGGATAACACTTGCGAGTAGAACATCTGCATGCTTGTGTTGTGTATGCCTAATATATGAAGTACGACTACTTAATGATGAGTTTTGAATATAAAACAATAGATGTGCACAAATAGTAATCAGGTTTGAACATTTATTCATAAATTATAAATGTATATACGCATTGAAATGTTGCGATACACAAAGTAGAAATTGCGGTTCTTAGAGTTCCGAGAAATAACTGTATAAGTGTATGATAATTGATAATTAATTGAAAGATTACAGATACTGCATGTTTGTTTAGAACTTGCGAGTACTTAGTACAATAAACTAAATAATTTATAATTATAAATTACAAGGAGAGTAAAATAATATACATTAAAGGAATATAATATTAATATATGTAAGAATACTTAAATAACATAAAAGATATCTAATCTATACAAGTAGTTGGCATGATTATAGGAAATGGGTATTTTAAAGAGCGTAATCAGAATACCTATCCATATTATTTTACTTAATAACTTTTTCTACTGACTTATCCCGCGCAACTCTGTATAAAGTTTTTCTGTTCCTCTATATACGTCGATATTACTTATAGACTTATATAGATGGGCAGATAGACAAACATAGAATATTAGAACTAAAGAGTAATAGTCGGTAAGCTCAATAAATTATTGAAACGTTTTTCATTTTCTTATGCTCTATAAAGTAAATTAACAATTATTATTTATTTTATTTATGATTACAAGTAAAGCAACCGTTACATATTATGAGTGTTAAAATATCTCAAGTTACTACCAAAAAAGTTTTCAATCTATAAAGTAGAAAGAATAAGTAACCTTGGTTCATGTCCAGTGATAATAAAACTTGGATATTCAACAATAAGTATGTAATTAAATGTCATGTAAATATTCCAATAAACTGAAAAATATTACAAAGATAACATGCAACATTCCTAAATTCCAATTTCCCTATAAAAGTGGATGTTTTAAAAAATATATATTTAACTTAACAAAATGCTCTTCATTAAAGTGGTCTTGGCTTTATTTTTATATCTAAAATATTGTGATGCTAAAAATATACACGGTCACAAAGATGGCGAAGTATCTGTCAATCAAGCGGAATATCAAACAACAGGTAATTTATATATATCATTTAAAATCTTTAACAGATTATTGTTCTAGACTACATGACAGAGATAAAGATTCTTGGGGTAAAGGAACATTCATCAGGAAGGAAGATATACAATTTTAATTGTTAAATTGGTATAATATTTATTTATTTATTTATTTACCCTTTATTGTATATTACAAAAGATGAACTTAATGCCTGTTGGCATTCTCTACCAGCTAACCTTTGTGGATGGTGAGAAATTGTGGTAGGCGTAACAAAGTAAAATTCAAAATAAAACTACATAGTACTATATATATATATTTCACTTAGTACTATGTAGTTTTATTTTTATTATTATTACATATTATATATATATATATATATATATATATATATAATATGTAATAATAATAAAAATAAAAATAAAAATAAAAATAGTAATAATAATAAAACAATAATAAATAAACTGTAATATATATATATATATATATATAAACACATATAATGTCTAATTAAATATACTTACATATAATAAATAGCATATATATCTGTATGAAATGTGTATTAGGAAGATTCTAGGAAGTAGTTGCGAATAAGATTTTTAAACGACCTTTTGGTAGGTGCCCTCCTTATATTTTCAGGAAGATTGTTCCAAAGGATAGAAGCTTGAACTCTAAAAGACTTCTGAACAAAATCAGTTTTATGGGGTACAATGGAGATTTTAAGGTTGGAAGATGATCGAAGCACTTTGTTATGTGTTGCGTGAAGATATTGGAATTCCTTCTTTAGGTATGGAGGCGTATTAGGATCATTTAAGATTGAATAGAGGAGATTAAGTATTCTAGAGCTACGCCTCTGTCGAGTAGTGAGCCTTTTAAGTTTAGTGCGAAATTGAGAAACATGATCATACTTACGTAAGCCGAAGATGTAGCGGAGACAGTTGTTCAGGAGGCGCTCTAACTTGTTGAGAAGATCATTGTTTAGGTCTGGATAGGAGACATCTGCGTAATCAATAAGGGGCAAGATAAAAGAGTTGATTAGCATTATTTTCGTCTTAATAGGGAGGAAATGTTTAGTTCGATATAAGGACTGTAATGCGGCAGTGACTGCGGCATATTTCGTTAATCTGCTGGCGCCAATCCATTTTACAGTCAATGCACAACCCCAGGTTTTTTATGGTCTCAGATAGTGGTATGACATTGCCATTATATGTGATGGCAGGCATGCTATCAATAACCGTTCTGACCAGCAATCTTGAGCTTCCAATGACTATAGCTGTACATTTTTTAGGATTAACTGAAACACCAAATCTGGAGGACCATAAACTCAATTGATTTAAGTTGCGATTAATGGTAACAATTGCATTTGAAAGTTCATTTATCCCAGTTTGCACATAGAGCTGAAGGTCATCAGCGTATAAGTGATACGAACAGTCGAAGTTGGTAAGTAATGTATTAATAAATAAAGAAAATAAAATAGGAGAAAGAATTCCGCCTTGTGGCACACCAGTTTCTATGTTGGCCCATATGGAGGATGAGCCACCCATGCAAACTGACTGTTGGCGGCCACGAAGATAAGATGAGAACCATTTAACTGCAGATGGGCTGAACTTGAGTAAAGATAAAATGGCAAGGAGGATTTCGTGGTTAACTGTGTTGAAAGCATTTGAAAAGTCTACAAGCACCAACACTGTTAATAGCTTTTTGTCCATACCAAGTCGTATATCATCTGTTACCTTTATGAGAGCGGTATTGGTGCTGTGACCTGGACGAAACCCAGACTGGTAAATACTCAGTAGGTTGTATTTGAAAATATGAGAAGATATTTGCTTAAAAACATAGGCTTCTAGCACTTTTGATAGGAATGGCAATATGGAGATGGGTCTGTAGTGATTTGGGAGAGTAGGTTGAGGAATTTTTGGTAACGGACGCAATTTTTGGTTAAGGAAAAGTTAACAATATGAGACATTAAAGGTAAGAGAGGATCCAAAATATTAAAAATCATAGATCTGCTAATATCGTCACAGCCCATTGCCTTACATTTTATAGAGAAAATGGTTGTTTTAATTTCATCCTGTGGTACAGTTGTGAAGTAAAAAGATGGGATATCAGGACTCTGCATTGATGAAATGCAAGCAAGTGTTTGAGATAGGATTGTATGATCTAATTGAGGAATAGAGACAAAATAACTATTAATTTCATCTAATGGCAGAGGGGAGCAAGGTTTAACGGAAGGTGACGTGCAAACACCAATAGAATTTAGAAACTTCCATGTATCGGAAGATGAAGAATTGCTTATATTGTCATGTATATAAGGGCGTTTAGGTATTCGTATCACTTGATTGCACCGATTCCTCGCACGCTTGTATATTGACCAATTCTGTGCATTGCGGTCTTTTTTGAATGCTCTTAATAAACGATCCCGTTTAATCATAGCAGCCCGAATAGAGGCAGTCATCCACGGCGCTGCAGGTCGCTTTAATTTAACTTGATGAACTGGTGCGTGAGTGTCATACAATTTTAAAATAGTAGTGTTAAGATAATGAATTTTGTCTTCAACTTTCGACGCTGCATTTATTACCGAGAAATCAACATTGTAAGCATCCCGCATTAAATTATCTAAGTTTATTTGTGACAAATTTCTAATTTCTAAGATATTAGGTTTCTGTTTAGGGGGTTTTAATTTGTATGACAAGTAAATAAGGTAGTATCACGAAAAGCCAGGAGCAGATAACTGTCCAAATTCTTTTGATAATTCAGGGACTCCAGTAATTATGAGATCTATCCATGAATCATCACTGTCTAAATTGTGATGAGTTGCCTTCAATGGGAGAATTCAGAGATTAACTGATATTCAATGATAGATCGAAGTCTAAGGGATCGCGAGGAAGATTTTAGGAGATTAGTATTAAAGTCACCCATTATTTTATAATGTTTGTAATTAGACGATATATTATCTAGGGCGTGTTCTAAATCTGTAAAGTAATCAGTCGAGGGAGGACAATATATAACGCCTAAGAGTGCCTTGACACCTTTAAAATCTAGCTCTAAAAACAATATTATTTGTGATAAATTATTATATATCCTTCTAGCTACAACTACTGAATTAACACTTCCGCCAGCAAAAGATGTTGTCACAGGTAAGCCTCAGATATTACACATATTCATCTCTAAAAATATTTCCATTATTAATTTATATGGACATTTAATAAACAAATTACTTAGAATTTATAAATTATTATATTTTATTTATCTGTGTACCTCAATGTTATAGGTAAGGAATTTCAAATAACGGGTAAATTTAATATATAAGAAATTGGTTTGGACAAATGTTGTCGTTTGCAATAAACAATTTATATATATGTTTCTTTTCTAAACACAAATAGTTTTCTTTTCTATCGCTGATTCTAGAAAAGTATTTATAATATTTCATTATTCAAATAATATGATATAGAAGTGAACTGGCGTGGAAATATCATCTAGAATCATTTATATAACTTTATATATTTCAATTTACAGATGGTATACTTACTTAAATTTAAGATATTACTTAACATTATGATCACATCAGTCATTAGTTTTTATTTAATTATTGCTATAATTTATTATATTTATTCTGTAAGATGTAACATTAATAGTTGAATTGCCTTTAATTTCAGTCTTAAACCGTTGACATATTTATATCAATCATCATAAAAAAATATAACAAATCATTAATCAGCAGAGATGTTTTCTTCATGTTACTGCAAAGATTATTTGAAGTAATCTTATGTTTATTCAAAAATTAAAAACATTGACGATCTAACTTTATTTTTACAGAGAATAGTGATTGTCCGGCAAATAAAAGTTTATTCAGCAGAAAAGATATAAAAGTCCTAATTGATTACGTCTTTAACGAACTCCGTCTAAATGATACAGTCAAAGAAGAAGCCATTGGCGAAGCTGTTTTTTTATATATAACCTCGGATGATTTAAATCGATTTGAAAGTTGGTTAAAATCTCAACCAGAACACCTAATACATGTTTTGCAAGGTTTGTCTGCGGTTAGAAAAAAACAAATAGAACCCGAAGCACAGAAAGTAGCTGTTATTCTAAAAGAATACCCTCAAGTCAAGGAAGGTATAGATGAAAAACAAGTGAAATATAATAAATCCATGAAAATATTGAACAAATATGAGAACTTGTGCAAATATAACTGTGAAGATCAGGAATTAGGTATTCAAATAAAAAATATAAATTAAGTTTTTTACGACAATAGTAATCAGTAAAGTTATTTTGCAGAACCGAATCGAATATTTAAAAGGAGTATTCTGGATAGGAGTATCCAAGATGTGTACCTCTGCACTACTATAACGGAATTGAATAAAAACATTACTACTGCGTTTAAGGACAATTTCGGTAAATTTATGGATAAAATGAAAAATAAATTTCACATTGTCAATAAACAATTTGCAGAGGATATAAAAAAATATAAAATCGATCTGAAAGAAAGAGCTTTGGAAGTATACGGCCACACTATGTACGACGTACTTAAATTAGAAGACGAATATCAACACTTTGCCAAAGAAATGAATGCCACAAATACAGAAAATCTCATGTTTAATGTTAAAGATGTTGGATTGAAAATCGATTCAAAACTTCTAGAGTTGCAAAGATTGATAGAAGAGTACGGGCAATATTGCAGAGATTGTAATAAAGGTAAGAAACTTTAACTGTAAATTACTTCATATCAACCATTTTGTTTTCATTGATTGGGAGTCTCCGTGTACTAAATATTGTTTCCTCATACTTTATTTGAATTCAATATTTTGTTTTACAATTTTTTTGTTACTACTTCATACATTTACGTCTAACCGTTTCTTCTTTGTGCCATGAAGGAAGGAAGAAAAGTGAATAATAATAACAGGAAATGTAGGTTTTGGGGACAAATAGTCCATTTCCATGAAATAAATGTACAATTCCGTACAAATCCCCATAGATTAAATCTGTATGAAACTTAAAACTATGTAGATTTAAGATTCAAAAACACAAATATACACTTTCACATTAATTATTTTTATGAAATTCTTCATCCTTATCTCATATATATAATATATATATATCTGGTGTTGGTTAAGGATATACCATAAGAGAAAATGATTTAAATTTAAGCGCTTATTTTACTTACTCGTATTTCGGCAAGTAATCTTTGTTTACCTTGTTCTTAGGTCCGGTTAAGCGTCACGTGAGACATACAAAGTTACAAATAAATGTACATAAAAAGTACAATGATTCCATTTTAAATGAACTAATTCAGGAAAAATACAACGAAACAGAAACCGAAATTAATCAAATATTTGAAGGTGTTGTAAAAGATTTAAATAAAACGATCCATGACTCGAAAAGGAAAGAAACTTTAATTAAAAACCTAACATTAAATCAAAAAGAAATAGAGGAAGATTTAAACAACGAGAAACAGAGTCTGGAATACTTAAAGAGTATCGCGTCACAGGCGACTCTGAAGAAATTGTCTGATCTATCTTCTCTTTCAGAAGTATTGTCAAACAATATCGACGAAAAGATAAAATATTTAAAACACAAAATACATTAAGAATATTTGTAAAGCGATTGTCACGTACTGTATTGTTTTATTATAACAATAAAGTTTTGAAATCATTATACCAATGTTTCTTTATCCTGCTTTATAATGAAGGGTTAGCGACCTGATACTGATTGCTGATTCAGTGCTCCTCAATAAATCTGAATAGGTATTATTGTGCGCGGGCATAAATAACTGTTGTTATTTATTATGAATAAAATTTCAGATAAATATAACATAAAATTGATGTATTTAATTTAATAAATGATTTTTTCTAAAAAAAAGGTACATTTGTCGGATTTTTCGGAGAATTCTCTATTGATAAATACAATAAAAAATTAATTTATAATAAGGTGATATAAATAATATATAAATTTTAGACTAAATGTAAATTATGTACAGAAATTAAAGTATTTAACAAATTATGATTCTGGGTAATGGTATATGACTTTGTGTCATGTGTCATTAGTTCTTTCGATTACATAATTAGGTTTTCGGAGGTAAAGTCGACAAGTAAATTACACATATAATATAATTACATTCTTATTTATTATATTGATATAACATATCAGTTTTGATAAATTATAATACATATTTCTAGTTATAACATATTTTATCAGCAGGCCGTCTCTTGTTTTCGCTGGACGCGGTAGCACATCTGCCGTCTGTTGTGTCGCCGGTCTCAATACCCACTACGCTACTCCCAGGAGTTCTTACGAATCGTCACTAGTCAGTCATGATCGATGCGCCCAGCTGCTAACCCGTATTCTAATGTATTCGCGTGGCTATATTTATTAATTAACTTATATTTCATCTACCTATTTCTATTGTTCTTCCACTCACCCCTTCTACTTTTATTTCTTGTAATTGTGATTGTTGTGCGTTTGTGCAAAATAAATAATTTACGTTTAAATAACTGTATTTCGCTGGACTATTTCTACCTACCCACTAATTTAAACAAAATTTTATTATGTCAAATATGACAAGCTGAAATTCGAGCTTATAATATAATACTGTCGGTATCAAGGGAGAAGGTAAAGTGCAATAGCTGTTGATGCACTAAGAGATCGTTTATAGAATGCCTTTACAGTTTTTTCGCCACCTTCAGCACCCAGTTGGACCTCAGATCTAAGAATACTCCCCAGCAGCACGCATACAATAATCGCGTCACATGTGATGTCGACCTCGGAAGTGATGGAGTACCTGGCTGACCATACTACATACATACAATACACGACGTCATTCCGCCTACACCGCAAGGGATGGCCTACCAAATTGCTGAGCTGACTAAGCAAGTGCAGGCGTTGTCAGTTCAAGTAATCGGCAATCCCGCATCAAGCATAAATCACGCAATAGTTCGCGTAATCGTTCCAGCTCCAGGCAATCGTACTCGTCCTATCAGAAGTTCCCGATGAGCTGGTACCACTACAATTTCGAGGACCAGGCTAAAAGGTTCGTGAAACCATGCGACTTCGCTTCGGCAATCTGTAATAGTGACCGCTGATTGCCAAGGTAATGATCGCTTGGTCATCGCTGATCGTGATTCGAAGATGCAATGCCTCTTTGACACTAGTAGCACCATCCGTGTCTTCCCACGGTCAGCACTCAAAGAACGATGACAGAAGACCAATTATCAACTCTGCCCAGCGAATGGTAGTAACATTAACACGTACGGGTAGTTGAATTTAAATTTAAACTTAGGCTTACGCTGTGACTTTCCAAGACGATTTATTTTCGCAGATGTTACTATAATCGGAGTAGATTATTTAGCTTCTTATAACCTAATTGTGGATTACCGTAATCAACGCCTTTTCGATAGTGCTACTAGCCTCGCGTCCGTGGCCCTGCCTGTCTGCTATTCAAAATAAATATATAAATATATATAATATATAATCTTTTCGGTGAAAGTTTCGAAGTAAGTCGATGGTGCGCTATGCGGTGATGAAATTTGGTGGCAGGCATCAAATCGAATGGTTCTTCGGAACACTTCCCGTTGTAAATGAACGTAGAAGACGCACAAAGAAGCCACGTCTCTACGCAATGCCAAAGAGTCCAGACGTTCGCAGAGCACCGGGTCCCCGACTATCTGAATGGCTCTCTGTTGTACGCGATCAAATGGTAGAAGCTGATATTGGGGTGATCCGGACCAGAGATGAGAACAGTACTCCATGTGGGCCGGACCTGCGCCTTATAGAGCGCAAGTCTTTGGCCAGGTTTGAAATACTGCCTCGCTCTATTAATCACGCTCAATTTCTTCGAGGCGAACTTGGCCTTGCTCTCCAGATGACCAAAAAACTGACAATCGCTCGAAATGTCAAGACCCAGTATTCTGATACTTGACGAGGCAATGAGGGGAGTGCTCTCGAAGAGCGGTGATATGACAAATGTGGTTTTTTTAGTGGTAATCGCGCAAACTTGTGTCTTCTCGGGATTGAATTGAACGTGGTTCAGTTCGACCCACTCAGTAACCATCCCCAAGGAAGCCTCTATAGAAGACACAAGTTTCTTTCGGCACTCGTCGACGTTTTCCCGATAGAGACCTGCACGACCGGAATATACTGCATCCCCAGTGCTGTCATCCGCATAACAATGTATGTTGGAGATATCCAACATATCATTAATGTGCAGGAGTAACAGAGTTGGGGATAGCACGCAGCCTTGGGGAACACCAGCGTTCACGAGCTTGAGGTCCGAGCAAAAACCGTCGAGAACGACCTGTATGCTCCGCCAAGTGAGGCAGCTGCTGATCCACTTGGATAAACTCTCGGAAAGCCCATAGGAAGGTAGCTTCGAAAGAAGCCCCTTGTGCCATACACGATCAAAGGCTTTCGCCATATCCAGACTAACTGCTAGACCCTCTCCCTTGTTTTCAATAACAGCTGCCCAACGGTGCGTAACATATAACAGAAGATCACCAGCCGATCGACCATGGCGAAAGCGATATTGCCGGTCATTGACCAACTGGTGATCCTCGAGGTAGGTTAGGAGCTGTTTATTGATGATGCTCTCTATTACTTTGGAGAAAAGAGAGGTAATGGCGATAGTTACCTGGGTCCGAGCTATCACCTTTTTTAGGGATCGGATGGACAAAGGCACGCTTCCATGAGACCGGGACTATGCCTTTAAGTTAGGAGTATCGAAATAGACGCGTTCGCACTGGTGTCAACTCAGGGGCACATGTTCGTAGCACAACTGGAAAGATACCATCTGGCCCAATCGACATTAAGCTTGGACACCGCGGGATGATAGGCGGTGCATTCCCCTGGTCGTCCAAAGTCGAGTTTGAGGCAAAAAGAGTGCCCAAGAGATCGGCTTTCTTTTTTGCCGTGTAGGTCAAAGAGTTGTTCCAGTGTGCAATGGCGGTAGGGATAGCTGACAAAAGTTTCCCAGACTGGCTTTGGAAAGCGTCCAGAACTTGCGCGTGCCAGGTGGGTATTTTGCCAGCTGATCCTCAATTTTGACGACATGCTTGAATTTTACTCTAGCAATTTTCTGTTTGAAGAATCTGGAGGCACGATTATATTTCCTCTTCAGAACTCTAGAGTTCTAATCCTTAGTGACTAACGCATTAGCCCAAGCTTGATAAGCCTGTCGTTTGCCAGCTGCTGCAGCCCTGAGAGACGCATCAAACCAAGGCCGCGATCTGCCACCAAGTGGTACCACAGAGCTTGGTGCAAATAATTCCATGCCCTGAAGTATCACATCAGCTACAGCCGCAGCGCAGTATGCGCACGCGCATATATGTACGCGCACTAGGATCATTGGAAGGGAAACAAATCGATCCCCATGGGTAGGATGCAAAAAAGGACCGCAACGTATTCTTGACAATTGACCTGGTGAAAGCTTACAACCAGATCCCGGTCAGCGAAGAGGATATAGCGAAGACAGCCATTAATTACCAAACCTTTTGGTCTTCGTAACGCAGCTCAGACATTTCAAAGGTTTGTCGATGAGATGTTAAGAGGACTAGCGCTCTGTTATACTTATGTCGACGTTTTTTTGGAGTTTTCCCCTGATAATGAATCCCATGAGATCCATCTTCAACAGCTCTTTACTTTATTGGAGATTTTGGCATCTTGATCAACACGGCGAAATGCATATATGGTGCACCTAAGGTGAAATTGTTGGGCCAAAGGCGTTGCCTCCTAAAGTCGAGGCTATCCTAGGCTTTCCAGTGCCCAAGACCGTCAGAGAGCTACGCCGATTCCTGGGGATGGTTAACTTTTACCGAACGATTTATCGACTCAGTACGACGACTCCGTAAAGGGTTCTCACCCAGTTCATTTCACAGAAGTGGAGAACCGCCTCCGCCGCATGTAAGGAATATCTCTGCGAGTAACTTTTATGGCACATCCTCACGGCCATTCTCAATTAGCTATTATTATTGACTTATCAGATTCCGCAATAGGGGCGGCTTTACATCAGTTTAAGGACGCACAATGGCAGCAAATTGCTTTTTTTCTCGAGGAAAATGACACCACATAAATGAAAATACTCTCCGTATGACCCTAAGCTTCGCGCTATTTACGAGGCCATTAAATATTATCGCCATATTGTCAAGGCACGAAATTTCATGCTATATATGGATCACAAGCCTCTGGTATTCACTTTCCATTCCAGGAAGGAGAATAATTTTCTAAGACAGTTAGACTTTATCTCTCAGTTAATGGCAGATACCAGGCACATTTAGGGAAAGGACCATGTGGTAGTTGACATATTATCTCGCATAGAGGAGACATTTCAGCCCATAGACCTCACCGCGCTCGCTAAGTCTCAGCGTTCCGACTCTGAAATGTTCCGTAATAACACGTCTCTGTATCTAAAGAATGTTTCGCTACCAGCTACAGCTATCACAGTTTCGATAGACCCCCTAAAGTCAGCCTCCACGGTACATTCCCAGGATGTCCACATATCTGCTTCCCCGGTTTTGGTAAATATATATGAATATTCCATATTTTAATATAACTTTTTAAAATATCGAATACTATAACGTATTTATTTTTATTGGCCATATTCTACAAATATGAACATATGTCAACATAAAACATCTAAAAATATATACAATATTTCTGTCAAAACTATAAGATCTTGGTCGATTTAACTTGAATTATTTTAATTTTTCATCCGCATTAACTTATTTTAATGACAATTAATGCAGTAAAAGAAAACAATAGAATCACAAATCAAGATCTAAGATAAAACCAATTGATATAATTACTATGATCATCACGTGTTACAGTTTTGTTCAAACCCACATTAGCAGAGTGGGGTTGTGAATAATAATACATTTTAAAAGGAATAAATAGTAGTAACCTGGGTGAATTAGTGTCTATTTAGCGACCCTATTTATAAAGCATAGTCTCCAACCATGAACCTCATTTGTCCATTTGATAAAATGTAACAGCTCAGACCTAGCTTAGTATAAACTCATTGCCATTACTTCAATGCTCTCCAAAACATCTATTATTTTGGAGATCGTTCCTTTACCATCACTTGAACAACACTAGCCACATTGGACATCTGCATGCTTGTGTACCAACCTTATATATGAAGTACGACTACTTCAATGATGAGTTTTGATCCTTCAACAATAATTTACACTTACAATAAATGTGCACAAATAGTATTCAGGTTTTTTTTTTTTTTTTTTTTTTTTTTTTTTTTATTATTTTTATTATAAATTTACCATAGACTTGTAGTCCATGCCATTTTTAATTTGTTTTATAATTATTATTTTGATTTCTTTTTTTTTTTGAGATTTTTGCCTGTGTATTCAGGCACAAGAATTACTTTAATAAATACATAAATAAATATTCTATTCAATTGGTTAATTTTGTTATGACCTTCTGGTCTTGGTTGTGTATTGCTAATTTCAAGTTGTAATCATTTATTGTCTTGTCCGTATTAACAATGCTGTCTTTGATGAACCTCGCCAGCGCATCTTCTTGATGGTCCGTGTAGTAGACAAACGTCCTGGTGTGTCGGGAAATGGCTACTAGCGCATGAGGTACGCTGTCATGGAGTGGGAGGCTCTTTCCGGTTCTTTTTACAACTATTGTGCTTTCATAACACAAACCTTGTGCCTCATGAACGATGAGTGTTTTGGATCCCTTCCCTTTTCCGTACCCTTTTTCTTCCAATGTTAGCTTCTCTTCTTGAGTGAAGGTCAGGTATAGGGTATTTGGTTGGTCAATGGGGATCTTTTCACCTGTAACGGATTTTATGTTCATAGATCTTGCTATGCTGCTCGAGGAATATATACCGTCATATACTTTTCTAAGGGCGTAGACTACATCCCTCGGGCATCTGTTTGAGCACATAAGTTGTGTTATGATGGCAGTTGTTATAAAGTCTGGGCGGTGGTAGTAGACTTCGAACAAGTTTTCTCTTTCAATATAAGGAAGCTGATTTACGTCACCAATGAGTAGCAGTTCTGTGGCTTCGGTGAGTTGCAGGGCCATCACGATGGATCCGAAGTGGTTCATCAGTGCTTCATCGACTATAAGCCTTTGGCATTTCCCCTTTTTTTCTTTCGGTAATCCGTTTGTTAGGATCGAAGCCAGTGTGCTTACTCTGCGCGCGGCGTCAGCCCCCTCTTTTTCGGAGATTTTTGATGCTAGTTCTAGTTTAGCCTCTTTAGTGGTAGTGACTATATGGTCGTCTTGGGAGTTGAAGTTGTTAATTATCCATGTAGTCTTACCGCATCCTGGTACTCCGTATATCATCTTTATTAGTGGTAACTCCCATTGTTGGCATGTTTCTGACAATTTGTCCGCTCTTTCGAGTATTTTGTCGTCTAGCCATATCTTAGTGTTCTTTGTGGTTACCACTATTGGATCAGTCGTCGGGGTTCGGTAAGTGACTACTCCTGATGTTTCTGTTTTTTCTAAATCAAGTTCAACCATGCCAATTGTCTCACTGAATGCAGCCATGTGCTGCTCTGCCTCTTCTCCCTCGATCACTTCCGCGGTCTGGTTGTTATAAATTGTTGCCTTCGCAGTCTTTATCCTTTCATCTAATAGGTCTTTTAGTTTGCTGTGACGTGCTTCCAGGATGTTTTGGCACTCTTTGATCTTTTTTGCTCTTGTTGCCTTAAGTATGGCGGTGTACTCTATGAATACTATAACGTATTTATTTTTATTGGCCATATTCTACAAATATGAACATATGTCAACATAAAACATCTAAAAATATATACAATATTTCTGTCAAAACTATAAGATCTTGGTCGATTTAACTTGAATTATTTTAATTTTTCATCCGCATTAACTTATTTTAATTGAATATTCATAATATTAATATTTTAGTATTCAGGTTTGAACAGTTGTATTTGTCTTCGGTTAAATTAAGGCTTCATTGCTGCTAATTAGGGATATAGTCGCCCTCGCCTCCTTCTGTCCTAATGGTTTATGTTTATAGCATCTCAACCCCACCAACCCTTCGGTTATAAAAGTTGAGCCGTTATACATGTGGTACAGGTTTACCCCGGTCACATGGATCCTTGGTACGGCACTATAAGACTAGTAAGCTCGCAAGGCTATCGGTAATAGACAAGTCCAATCGCGACCACCCAGCTACATTTTCTCCATGAAAGGTTCCGGAGCTGTAAGACACGCTCACTTCCCGTGTGATTTCTCGCACTAGCAATAACTTGCTGAGAATGTCAGAGAGGCAGGCTAACTACCAGTTTCCAGCTGGTGCCGGAGCTATAAGGCACGCTCACTTCCCGACAGGCAGTCAGGCTGCAAGCCTACCCTACAGTACAGTCGGGTGACCGGATAGATGCTAGCACATCCATCTAACCTCTAAGCAAGGGGCTACCCGAACTGCAGTGACCCCGGAAGGGATCTCTGCTTATGGGCCGTTCCAAGCCCCGAAGTAAAAGAACGCAGCAGCCCTTCGCCTTAGGCTGCTCAATCACCTCTAGCTGCGCACGAGATCCGACAAGCCCCCGACAACTATGGAAACCCAGACGAACAGCGCCGAACCTCTACAGCTAACCACATTACCATTACGAATCCAACACCAAAACCGGTAACCCGGCAGTTTACACGCGCAAGCGCATGCGTCGGTGCCGGAGGGCTTAGGTACCGGGGTCCCGTAGTACCCTGATCTTAGCAGCTGACCCATAGTTCAGCTGCAAACTATCTACCGCCGGGTGTCTCAGTAGATAGGGGGTGCTAATTAGGGATAGTGTATTTTGTCAATAACAGATATAATAATTATGAAAATGTACGCATCGATAAAATAATATCTTGTCCATTATAAGAAGTAGGTGCTGCTATAAAATTACAGCTTGATTTATAAATAAGATTCATTCGATTTAGAAATGTAATACTTTAAATTATGGGATTTTAATTTCTCATATTCGTTTCACTAATATTTATTGTGAAATTTGATTTGAATGAGTAGTAATAACATACCTATTATGTAACGAGTATTGCTATAGAATATAATTAAAATGTTATTATAATTTATAACTAGAAATACAAGCAATGGACAAAGTTATTCTCAAATAATTCATATATATTACATTTATTCTTACTTCTGGACTTGTTGCGAATGATTCAAGACGACGTAGTAAATTACGAGATTATTATATATTAACAGAAATCAGTAATAAATACTCATTAATATTTATTTCCTTAGTTTATTGAGTAAACCGTATGATTTTTTATGGAATTTTATAGCTGAGAAGAATAAGATAGATGTAATGTTGCGATATACAAAGTAGAGATTGCGGTTCTTAGAGTTCCGAGAAATAACTGTATAAGTGTATGATAATTGATAATTAATTGAAAGATTCCAGATACTGTATGTTTGTTTAGAACTTGCGAGTACTTAGTACAATAAACTAAATAATTTATATTTATAAATTACAAGGAGAGTAAAATAATATACATTAAAGGAATACAATTATAATATATCTAAGAATATTAAGATAATATAAAAGATATCTAATCTATACAAATAGTTGGCATGACTATAAGAAATGGGTATTTTAAAGAGCGCATACAGAATACCTATGTATATTATTTTACTTATTAACTTTTGCTATTGACTTGTCCTGCGCAACTCTGTATAAAGTTTTTCTGTTCCTCTATATACGTCGATATTATTTATAGACTTATATAGATGGACAGATAGACAAAAAAATAAAATTGGAACTGAAGAGTAAAAGTCGGGAAGCTCAATAAATTATTTAAACGTATTTTTTATTTATTTCCTTTTTTTAATGCTCTATAAAGTAAATTAACAATTATTATTTATTTTATTTATGATTACAAGTAAAGCAACTTTCACTCTTTTCAACAGCTACATATTATGAGTGTTAAAATATCTCAAGTTACTACCAAAAAAGTTTCCAATCTATAAAGTAGAAAGAATAAGTAACCTTGGTTCATGTATAAAAAAATAAAACTTGGATATTCAACAATAAATATGTAATTAAATGTCATGTAAATATTCCAATAAACTGAAAAATATTACAAAGATAACATGCAACATTCCTAAATTCCAATTTCCCTATAAAAGTGGATGTTTTAAAAAATATATATTTAACTTAACAAAATGCTCTTCATTAAAGTGGTCTTGGCTTTATTTTTATATCTAAAATATTGTGATGCTAAAAATATACACGGTCACAAAGATGGCGAAGTATCTGTCAATCAAGCGGAATATCAAACAACAGGTAATTTATATATATCATTTAAAATCTTTAACAGATTACACAGGCACACAAAAAAAAAAAAAAGTCATGAACCAGAGGGGAGACCCCATTATTCTTAGGTTTTTGGGATCGCTGAAACCGAATATGATAATAAAAACTAGTTTTAAATGCCAGTTTTCCCGCTAGCACCCCCTTACTACCTCTTAAGGGGTGAAAATTGAAATTTTTGTATAAAATCAAGATAGATGTGTATTTCTACGTTTTTTGGGATGCTGAAACCGAAAATGATAATTAAAAATAAATTCATGACCACTATCACCCCCTACCACCCCTTACGGGGGGTGAAAATTTAAATTTTTCTATAAAGTCAAGATAGATGTGTATTTCTACGTTTTTTGGGATGCTGAAACCGAAAATGATAACTAAAAATAAATTCATGACCACTATCTCCCCCTACCATCCCTTACAGGGGGTGAAAATTTCAATTTTTCTATAAAATCAAGATAGATGTGTATTTCTACGTTTTTTGGGATGCTGGAATCGAAAATGATAACTATAAATAAATTCATGACCACTATTACCCCCTTACCACCCCTTACAGGGGGTGAAAATTTCAATTTTTCTATAAAATCAAGATAGATGTGTATTTCTACGTTTTTTAGGATGCTGGAACCGAAAATGACAACCAAAAGTGAATTTCATACCTCTTTTACTCAATACCACCCCCTAACCATCCCTAATGGGGGGTTTCAATTTTGTATAAAATCAAGATGTATGAAGAAATTTTAACGATTTACAGTAAGTGACATGTTTATCAAACTAGTTTGAGGTTACTCTCTCTCTCGCTCTTATATTAGAAATTCAAATGCTTTATCGATCAGAAGTATCTGATATATATTCATGATTTAATTCTACTCTAATCCTGATGGAACCTTGCATCTTGCTCCTCACTGTAGTCTCCTAAATTGTCAGGAAAATAGTCCCTTCTATTTTGGAGGCATAGAATTAGGTTCAGCATCTTTTAGTCTCCTAAATTTTCAGGAAAATAGTAACAATTCTATTTCGGAGGCATAGAATTAGGTTCAGCATCTTTTAAGCGTTTTACAACACTGCCGGATGGATAACAGTATAAGTAGTATTAAATAGAAAGCAAAAAAAAAAAAACAAAAAGTGAAAAAACTTGTGAAGAATAGGACAAAAATCATGATTCAGTGTTAAGGGTTGGTGAGGGGTGCTAACGGGTGATAGAGGTCTTAAATTTTATTTTTAGTAATCATTTTCGGTTCCAGCATCGTAAAAAACGTAGAAATACACATCTATCTTGATTTTATAGAAAAATTTAAATTTTCACCCCCTGTAAGGGGTGGTAAGGTGGTAATAGTGGACATGAATTTATTTTTAGTTATCATTTTCGGTTCCAGCATCCCAAAAAACGTAGAAATATACATGTCTTGATTTTATAGAAAAATAGAAATTTTCACCCCCTGTAAGGGATGGTAGGAGGAGATAGTTGTCATGAATTTATTTTTAGTTATCATTTTCGGTTTCAGCATCCCAAAAAACGTAGAAATACACATCTATCTTGGCTTTATAGAAAAATTTAATTTTCACCCCCCGTAAGGGGTGGTAGGGGGTGATAGTGGTCATAAATTTATTTTTAATTATCATTTTCGGTTTCAGCATCCCAAAAAACGTAGAAATACACATCTATCTTGATTTTATACAAAAATTTCAATTTTCACCCCTTAAGAGGTAGTAAGGGGGTGCTAGCGGGAAAACTGGCATTTAAAATTAGTTTTTATTGTCATATTCGGTTTCAGCGATCCCAAAAACCTAAGAATAATGGGGTCTCCCCTCTGGTTCATGACGTTTTTTTTTTTTTGTGTGCCTGTGTTATTGTTCTAGACTACATGACAGAGATAAAGATTCTTGGGGTAAAGGAACATTCATCAGGAAGGAAGATATACAATTTTAATTGTTAAATTGGTATAATATTTATTTATTTATTTATTTACCCTTTATTGTATGTTACAAAAGATGAACTTAATGCCTGTTGGCATTCTCTACCAGCTAACCTTTGTGGATGGTGAGAAATTGCGGTAGGCGTAACAAAGTAAAATTCAAAATAAAACTACATAGTACTAAGTGAAATATATATTATATATATATATATATATATATATATATACAAATTATAAACACATATAATGTCTAATTAAATATACTTACATATAATAAATAGCATATATATCTGAATGAAATGTGTATTAGGAAGATTCTAGGAAGTAGTTGCGAATAAGACTTTTAAACGACCTTTTGGTAGGTGCCCTCCTTATATTTTCAGGAAGATTGTTCCAAAGGATAGAAGCTTGAACTCTAAAAGACTTCTGAACAAAATCAGTTTTATGGGGTACAATGGAGATTTTAAGGTTGGAAGATGATCGAAGCACTTTGTTATGTGTTGCGTGAAGATATTGGAATTCCTTCTTTAGGTATGGAGGCGTATTAGGATAATTTAAGATTGAATAGAGGAGATTAAGTATTCTAGAGCTACGCCTCTGTCGAATAGTGAGCCTTTTAAGTTTAGTGCGAAATTGAGAAACATGATCATACTTACGTAAGCCGAAGATGTAGCGGAGACAGTTGTTAAGGAGGCGCTCTAACTTGTTGAGAAGATCATTGTTTAGGTCTGGATAGGAGACATCTGCGTAATCAATAAGGGGCAAGATAAGAGAGTTGATTAGCATTATTTTCGTCTTAATAGGGAGGAAATGTTTAGTTCGATATAAGGACTGTAATGCGGCAGTGACTTTGCGGCATATTTCGTTAATCTGCTGGCGCCAATCCATTTTACAGTCAATGCACAACCCCAGGTTTTTTATGGTCTCAGATAGTGGTATGACATTGCCATTATATGTGATGGCAGGCATGCTATCAATAACCGTTCTGACCAGCAATCTTGAGCTTCCAATGACTATAGCTGTACATTTTTTAGGATTAACTGAAACACCAAATCTGGAGGACCATAAACTCAATTGATTTAAGTTGCGATTAATGGTAACAATTGCATTTGAAAGTTCATTTATCCCAGTTTGCACATAGAGCTGAAGGTCATCAGCGTATAAGTGATACGAACAGTCGAAGTTGGTAAGTAATGTATTAATAAATAAAGAAAATAAAATAGGAGAAAGAATTCCGCCTTGTGGCACACCAGTTTCTATGTTGGCCCATATGGAGGATGAGCCACCCATGCAAACTGACTGTTGGCGGCCACGAAGATAAGATGAGAACCATTTAACTGCAGATGGGCTGAACTTGAGTAAAGATAAAATGGCAAGGAGGATTTCGTGGTTAACTGTGTTGAAAGCATTTGAAAAGTCTACAAGCACCAACACTGTTAATAGCTTTTTGTCCATACCAAGTCGTATATCATCTGTTACCTTTATGAGAGCGGTATTGGTGCTGTGACCTGGACGAAACCCAGACTGGTAAATACTCAGTAGGTTGTATTTGAAAATATGAGAAGATATTTGCTTAAAAACATAGGCTTCTAGCACTTTTGATAGGAATGGCAATATGGAGATGGGTCTGTAGTGATTTGGGAGAGTAGGTTGAGGAATTTTTGGTAACGGACGCAATTTTTGGTTAAGGAAAAGTTAACAATATGAGACATTAAAGGTAAGAGAGGATCCAAAATATTAAAAATCATAGATCTGCTAATATCGTCACAGCCCATTGCCTTACATTTTATAGAGAAAATGGTTGTTTTAATTTCATCCTGTGGTACAGTTGTGAAGTAAAAAGATGGGATATCAGGACTCTGCATTGATGAAATGCAAGCAAGTGTTTGAGATAGGATTGTATGATCTAATTGAGGAATAGAGACAAAATAACTATTAATTTCATCTAATGGCAGAGGGGAGCAAGGTTTAACGGAAGGTGACGTGCAAACACCAATAGAATTTAGAAACTTCCATGTATCGGAAGATGAAGAATTGCTTATATTGTCATGTATATAAGGGCGTTTAGGTATTCGTATCACTTGATTGCACCGATTCCTCGCACGCTTGTATATTGACCAATTCTTTGCATTGCGGTCTTTTTTGAATGCTCTAAATAAACGATTCCGTTTAATCATAGCAGCCCGAATAGAGGCAGTCATCCACGGCGCTGCAGGTCGCTTTAATTTAACTTGATGAACTGGTGCGTGAGTGTCATACAATGTTAAAATAGTAGTGTTAAGATTATGAATTTTGTCTTCAACTTTCGACGCTGCATTTATTACCGAGAAATCAACATTGTAAGCATCCCGCATTAAATTATCTAAGTTTATTTGTGACAAATTTCTAATTTCTAAGATTTTAGGTTTCTGTTTAGGGGGTTTTTATTTGTATGACAAGTAAATAAGGTAGGCGAAAAGCCAGGAGCAGATAACTGTCCAAATTCTTTTGATAATTCAGGGACTCCAGTAATTATGAGATCTATCCATGAATCATCACTGTCTAAATTGTGATGAGTTGCCTTCAATGGGAGAATTCAGAGATTAACTGATATTCAATGATAGATCGAAGTCTAAGGGATCGCGAGGAAGATTTTAGGAGATTAGTATTAAAGTCACCCATTATTATATAATGTTTGTAATTAGACGATATATTATCTAGGGCGTGTTCTAAATCTGTAAAGTAATCAGTCGAGGGAGGACAATATATAACGCCTAAGAGTGCCTTGACACCTTTAAAATCTAGCTCTAAAAACAATATTATTTGTGATAAATTATTATATATCCTTCTAGCTACAACTACTGAATTAACACTTCCGCCAGCAAAAGATGTTGTCACAGGTAAGCCTCAGATATTACACATATTCATCTCTAAAAATATTTCCATTATTAATTTATATGGACATTTAATAAACAAATTACTTAGAATTTATAAATTATTATATTTTATTTATCTGTGTACCTCAATGTTATAGGTAAGGAATTTCAAATAACGGGTAAATTTAATATATAAGAAATTGGTTTGGACAAATGTTGTCGTTTGCAATAAACAATTTATATATATGTTTCTTTTCTAAACACAAATAGTTTTCTTTTCTATCGCTGATTCTAGAAAAGTATTTATAATATTTCATTATTCAAATAATATGATATAGAAGTGGACTGGCGTGGAAATATCATTTAGAATCATTTATATAACTTTATATATTTCAATTTACAGATGGTATACTTACTTAAATTTAAGATATTACTTAACATTATGATCACATCAGTCATTAGTTTTTATTTAATTATTGCTATAATTTATTATATTTATTCTGTAAGATGTAACATTAATAGTTGAATTGCCTTTAATTTCAGTCTTAAACCGTTGACACAACTACATCAGAATAATTATGAAAAAATATAACAAATCATTAAACAGCAGAAATGTTTTCTTCATGTTACTGCAAAGATTATTTGAAGTAATCTTATGTATATTCAAAAATTAAAAACATTGACGGTCTAACTTTATTTTTACAGAGAATAGTGATTGTCCGGCAAATAAAAGTTTATTCAGCAGAAAAGATATAAAAGTCCTAATTGATTACGTCTTTAACGAACTCCGTCTAAATGATACAGTCAAAGAAGAAGCCATTGGCGAAGCTGTTTTTTTATATATAACCTCGGATGATTTAAATCGATTTGAAAGTTGGTTAAAATCTCAACCAGAACACCTAATACATGTTTTGCAAGGTTTGTCTGCGGTTAGAAAAAAACAAATAGAACCCGAAGCACAGAAAGTAGCTGTTATTCTAAAAGAATACCCTCAAGTCAAGGAAGGTATAGATGAAAAACAAGTGAAATATAATAAATCCATGAAAATATTGAACAAATATGAGAACGTGTGCAAATATAACTGTGAAGATCAGGAATTAGGTATTCAAATAAAAAATATAAATTAAGTTTTTTACGACAATAGTAATCAGTAAAGTTATTTTGCAGAACCGAATCGAATATTTAAAAGGAGTATTCTGGATAGGAGTATCCAAGATGTGTACTTGTGCACTACAATAACGGAATTGTATGAAAACATTACTACTGAGTTTAAGGACAATTTCGGTAAATTTATGGATAAAATGAAAAATAAATTTCACATTGTCAATAAACAATTTGCAGAGGATATAAAAAAATATAAAATCGATCTGAAAGAAAGAGCTTTGGAAGTATACGGTCGCACTATGTACGATGTACTTAAATTAGAAGACGAATATCAACACTTTGCCAAAGAAATGAATGCCACAAATACAGAAAATCTCATGTTTAATGTTAAAGATGTTGGATTGAAAATCGATTCGAAACTTCTAGAGTTGCAAAGATTGATAGAAGAGTACGGGCAATATTGCAGAGATTGTAATAAAGGTAAGAAACTTTAACTGTAAATTACTTCATATCAACCATTTTGTTTTCATTGATTGGGAGTCTCCGTGTACTAAATATTGTTTCCTCATACTTTATTTGAATTCAATATTTTGTTTTACAATTTTTTTGTTACTACTTCATACATTTACGTCTAACCGTTTCTTCTTTGTGCCATGAAGGAAGGAAGAAAAGTGAATAATAATAACAGGAAATGTAGGTTTTGGGGACAAATAGTCCATTTCCATGAAATAAATGTACAATTCCGTACAAATCCCCATAGATTAAATCTGTATGAAACTTAAAACTATGTAGATTTAAGATTCAAAAACACAAATATACACTTTCACATTAATTATTTTTATGAAATTCTTCATCCTTATCTCATATATATAATATATATATATCTGGTGTTGGTTAAGGATATACCATAAGAGAAAATGATTTAAATTTAAGCGCTTATTTTACTTACTCGTATTTCGGCAAGTAATCTTTGTTTACCTTGTTCTTAGGTCCGGTTAAGCGTCACGTGAGACATACAAAGTTACAAATAAATGTACATAAAAAGTACAATGATTCCATTTTAAATGAACTAATTCAGGAAAAATACAACGAAACAGAAACCGAAATTAATCAAATATTTGAAGGTGTTGTAAAAGATTTAAATAAAACGATCCATGACTCGAAAAGGAAAGAAACTTTAATTAAAAACCTAACATTAAATCAAAAAGAAATAGAGGAAGATTTAAACAACGAGAAACAGAGTCTGGAATACTTAAAGAGTATCGCGTCACAGGCGACTCTGAAGAAATTGTCTGATCTATCTTCTCTTTCAGAAGTATTGTCAAACAATATCGACGAAAAGATAAAATATTTAAAACACAAAATACATTAAGAATATTTGTAAAGCGATTGTCACGTACTGTATTGTTTTATTATAACAATAAAGTTTTGAAATCATTATACCAATGTTTCTTTATCCTGCTTTATAATGAAGGGTTAGCGACCTGATACTGATTGCTGATTCAGTGCTCCTCAATAAATCTGAATAGGTATTATTGTGCGCGGGCATAAATAACTGTTGTTATTTATTATGAATAAAATTTCAGATAAATATAACATAAAATTGATGTATTTAATTTAATAAATGATTTTTTCTAAAAAAAAGGTACATTTGTCGGATTTTTCGGAGAATTCTCTATTGATAAATACAATAAAAAATTAATTTATAATAAGGTGATATAAATAATATATAAATTTTAGACTAAATGTAAATTATGTACAGAAATTAAAGTATTTAACAAATTATGATTCTGGGTAATGGTATATGACTTTGTGTCATGTGTCATTAGTTCTTTCGATTACATAATTAGGTTTTCGGAGGTAAAGTCGACAAGTAAATTACACATATAATATAATTACATTCTTATTTATTATATTGATATAACATATCAGTTTTGATAAATTATAATACATATTTCTAGTTATAACACATTTCATCAGCAGGCCGTCTCTTGTTTTCGCTGGACGCGGTAGCACATCTGCCGTCTGTTGTGTCGCCGGTCTCAATACCCACTACGCTTCTCCCAGGAGTTCTTACGGATCGTCACTCGTCAGTCATGATCGATGCGCCCAGCTGCTAACCCGTATTCTAATGTATTCGCGTGGCTATATTTATTAATTAACTTATATCTCATCTACCTATTTCTATTGTTCTTCCGCTCACTCCTTCTACTCTTTATTACTTGTAATTGTGATTTTTGTGTGTTTGTGCAAAATAAATAATTTACGTGTAAATAGCTGTATTTCGCTGGACTATTTCTACCTACCCACTAAATTAAACTAAATTTTATTATGTTAAATATGACAAGCTGAAATCCGAGCTTATAAAGCGACTGTCGGTATCAAGGGAGAAGAAAGTGCAATAGCTGTTGATGCATTAAGAGGTCGTTGATAGAATGCCTTTACAGTTTTGTCGCCACCTTCTAAGATCTAAGACGACTTCCCAGCAGCACGCATACAATAATCGCGTCACATGTGACGTCGACCTTGGAAGTGATGGCGTACCTGGCTGACCAAATACACGACGTCATTCCGCCTACACCGCAGGTCGCAGCGGCTACAAGCGTCAGTACCCCGGGCAGCTCCACGGAAGCGATGGCCTGACAACGTTAACGGTTTAAGTAATGCGCAATCCCGCGTCAAGCATAATTCAGGCAATAGTTCGCGTAATCGTTCCAGCTCCAGGCAATCGTATTCTTCCTTTGTGAAGTTCCCGATGTGCTGGTACCACTCCAATTTCGAGGACCAGGCCAAAAGGTGCGTGAAACCATGCGACTTCGCTTCGGCTGTATCTGTAATAACGACCGCTGATTGCCAAGGTTCTGGTCGCTTGGTCATAGCTGATCGTGATTCGAAGATGCAATTCCTCTTCGACACTAGTAGCACCGTCTGTGTCGTCCCACGGTCAGTACTCAAAGAACGATGAGAGAAGACCAATTATTAACTCTGCCCAGCGAATGGTGGTGACATTATCACATATGGGTAGTTGAATTAAAATTTAAATTTAGGCTTACGCTGTGACTTTCCCTGACGATTTATTTTCGCAGATGTTATTAAGGCTATAATCGGAGAAGATTTTTTAGCTTATTATAACTTAATTGTGGATTACCGTAATCAACGTCTTTCCGATAGTACTACTAGCCTCTCGTCCGTGGCTCTGCCTATTTAAAATAAATATATACATATAAATCTTTTCTGTGAAAGTTTCTTCTGGCGAGTCTAATTTTCATCAAATTTTTCGTGGCTTCGTGGCATCTGGTCTTCCGAAGGTCATCAAACATAATACCGTTCTCTACATCAAAATCCCGGGACCCCCTTGCTTGTAGCTTGTTCACCTAGGCGCCTAGCCCCGGACAAGGTAAAAATTGCCAAGGCCGAGTTTGCTGACATGCTGAAGTGTGGCACAGCCCGAACTTCTGACTCACCATTACATTTAACTCCCAAAGGTGACAATGGATGGCTACCATGTGGAGACTACAGGATGCTCAATTCTCGCACAGTTCCGAATAGGTCCCACCCAATCATAGTGGATTGGTTATCCGGTGATCGTGGTGATTGGGAGCTATTACCAAACCTTTTGGTCTTCGTAACGCAGCTCAGAAATTTAAAAAATTTTTCGTTGAGATGTTAAGAGGACTAGCGCTCTGTTATATGCGTGTTTGGTGCATCTAAGGTGAAATTGTTGGGTTACAGCATCTCATTTAAGGAGACAAAGGCGTTGCCTTCTAAGGTCGAGGCTATCCAGGGCTTTCCAGTGCCCAAGACCGTCAGAGAACTACGCAGATTCCTGGGGATGGTTAACTTTTACCAACGATTTATCCCTGGCGCAGCAAAATACCAAAATCTACTTAATGATTTACTCACGGACTCGGTAATGGGTTCTCACCCAGTTCATGTCACAGAATTGGAGAATACCGACTTCGCCGCATGTAAGGAATATCTCTGCCGAGTAACGTTTTTAGCACATCCTGACGACTATTCTGAGTTAGCTATTATTACTGACTTATCAGATAGGGGCGGCTTTACATCAGTTTAAGGACGCACAATGGCAGCAAATTTTAATATAGCATATTGATTGTCAAGGCACGAAATTTCATGGTATATACTGATCACAAGCCTCTGGTATTCATTTTACATTTCAGGAAGGAGAATTGTTTTCCAAGACAGTTTAAGCACTTAGACTTTATCTCTCAGTTAATGGCAGATACCAGGCACATTTAGGGAAAGGACCATGTGGTAGCTGGCATATTATCTCGCATAGAGGAGACATTTCAGTCCATAGACCTCACCGCTCTCGCTAAGTCTCAGCGTTCCGATTCTGAAATGTTGAGTAATAACATAACGTCTCTATATCTAAAGAATGTTTCGCTACCAGCTACAGATATCACAGTTTCGATAGACCTCCTAAAGTCAGCCTCCACGGTACATTCCCAGGATGTCTGCATATCTGCTTCCCCGGTTTTGGTAAATATATATGAATATTCCATATTTTTATATAACTTATTAAAATATCGAATACTATAACGTATTTATTTTTATATCTACAAATATGAACATATGTCAACATAAAACACATCTAAAAATGTATACAATATTTCTGTCAAAACTATAAGATCTTGGTCGATTTAACTTGAATCGTTTTAATTTTTCATCCAAATTAACTTATTTTAATGACAGTTAATGCAGTAAAAGAAAACAATAGAAACACAAATCTAAGATAAAACCATTTGATATAATTACTATACTACTTTTACAGAAGGGCTTATTACGATAAATCTGGTATCGAAATAGGCCCTCCTGACACTTCCATTTTGACGTACACAAGTGATCACTGATAATGATTCAAAGTGGAAAAGATATAAATAAATAAATATAATCATCACGTGTTAGAGTTTTGTTCAAACCCACATTAGCAGAGTGGGGTTGTGAATAATAATACATTTTAAAAGGAAGAAATAGTAATAACAGTGGTGAATTAGTGTCTATTTAGCGACCCTATTTATAAGGGATAGTCTCCAACCATGAACCTCATTTATCCATTTGATAAAATGCAATAGCTCAGACCTTGCTTAGTACAAATTCATTGCCATTACTTCAATGCTCTCCAAAACCTCTATTATTTTGGAGATCATCCCTTTACCATCACTTGAACAACACTTGCCACTTGGACATGTGCATGCTTGTGTACCCACCTTATATATGAAGTACGACTACTTTAATGATGAGTTTTGATCCTTCAACAATAATTTACACTTACAATAAATGTGCACAAATAGTATTCAGATTTGAACATTTGTATTTTTTAATATTTGTCTTCAGTTAAATTAAGGCTTCATTGCTGCTAATTAGGAACAGTGTATTTTGTCAATAACAGATATAATAATTATGAAAATGTACGCATCGATAAAATAATATCTTGTCCATTATACAAAGTAGGTGCTGCGATAAAATTACAGCTTGATTTATAAATAAGATTCATTCGATTTAGAAATGTAATACCTTAAATTATGGGATTTTAATTTCTCATATTCGTTTCACTAATATTTATTGTGAAATTTGATTATAATGTGTAGTAATAACATACCTATAATGTAACGAGTATTGCTATAGAATATAATAAAAATATTATTATAATTTATATATAGAAATACAAGCAATGGACAAAGTTATTCTCAAATAATACATATATATATTACATTTATTCTTACTTCTGGACTTGTTGCGATTGATTCGAGACGACGTCGTAAATTACGAGTATATTAACAGAAATCAGTAATAAATACTCATTAATATTTATTTTCTTAGTTTATTGAGTAAACCGTATGATTTTTTATGGAATTTTATAGCTGAGAAGATAATTATTTGCATGAATATATACTCAGTTTCAAATGGTATAAAATATTTATTAATTATAAATGTAATGTTGCGATATACGAAGTAGAAATTGCAGTTCTTAGAGTTCCGAGAAATAACTGTATAAGTGTATGATAATTGATAATTAATTGAAAGATTCCAGATACTGCATGTTTGTACTTGCGAGTACTTAGTACAATAAACTAAATAATTTATATTTATAAATTACAAGGAGAGTAAAATAATATACATTAAAGGACTACAATATTAATATACCAAAGAATACTTAAATAACATAAAAGATCTAATCTAATCTAATTTATACAATTACATATTATTTTACTTAATAACTTTTAGCTTTTAGCTATTGACTTGTCCTGCGCAACTCTGTATCAAGTTTTTCTATTCCTCTATATACGTCGATATTACTTATAGACTTATATAGATGGACAGATAGACAACAAAATAAAATGAGAACTGAAGAGTAAAAGTCGGCAAGTTCAATAAATTATTTAAACGTATTTTATATATTTTCTTTTTTTTAATGTTCTATAAAGTAAATTAACAATTATTATTTATTTTATTTATGATTACAAGTAAAGCAACTTTCACTCTTTTCAACCGTTACATATTATGAGTGTTAAAATATCTCAAGTTACTCCCAAAAATTTTCCAATCTATAAAGTAGAATGAATAAGTAACCTTGGTTCATGTAGATTGATAATAAAACTTGGATATTCAACAATAAGTATGTAATTAAATGTCATGTAAATATTCCAATAAACTGAAAAATATTACAAAGATAACATGCAACATTCATAAATTCCAATTTCCCTATAAAAGTGGATGTTTTAAAAAATATATATTTAACTTAACAAAATGCTCTTGATTAAAGTGGTCTTGACTTTATTTTTATATCTAAAATATTGTGATACTAAAAATATACTCAGTCACAAAGATGGCGAAGTATCTGTCAATCAAGTGGAATATCAAACAACAGGTAATTTATATATATCACTTAAAATCTTTAACAGATTATTGTTCTAGACTAGGGTAAAGTAATATTCATCAGGTAAATTAGGCATACAATATAATTATTTGTTTAATTATTAAATTGTTATTAATTATTAATATATATTTCTAGCTACAACTACTGAATTAACACTTCCGCCAGCAAAAGATGTTGTTACAGGTAAGCCTCAGATATTACAAATATTCATATCTAAAAATATTTCCATTATTAATTTATATGGACATTTAATAAACAAATTACTTAGAATTTGTAAATTATTATATTTTATTTATCTGTGTACCTCAATATTATAGGTAAGGAATTTTAAATAACGGGTAAATTTAATATATAAGAAATTGGTTTGGACAAATGTGGTCGTTTGCAATAAACAATTTATATATATGTTTCTTTTCTAAACACAAATAGTTTTCTTTTCTATCGCTGATTCTAGAAAAGTATTTATAATATTTCATTATTCTAATAATACGATATAGAAGTGGACTGGCGTGGAAATATCATTTAGAATCAATTATATAACTTTATATATTTCAATTTACATATGGCATACTTACTTAAATTTAAGATATTACTTAAAATTATGTTCACATCAGTCATTAGTTTTTATTTAATTATTGCTATAATTTATTATACTTATTCTGTAAAATGTAACAATAATAGTTGAATTGCCTTTAATTTCAGTCTTAAACCGATGACATATCTACATCAGAATAATTAATAAAAATATAACAAATCATTAAACAGCAGAGATGTTTTCTTCATGTTACTGCAAAGATTTTTTGAAATAATCTTATGTTTATTCAAAAATTAAAAACATTGACGATCTAATTTTATTTTTACAGAGAATAGTGATTGTCCAGCAAATAAAAGTTTATACAGCAGAAAAGATATAAAAGTCATAATTAATTACGTCTTTAACCAACTCCGTCTAAATGAAACAGTGTTAAAAGAAGTCCTTGACGAAGCTCTTACTACAAATATAATCAAATGGGATATTTTGAATCACTTTGAAAGTTGGTTACAATCTCAACCAGAACACCTAATACATGTTTTGCAAGGTTTGTCTGCGGTTAGAAAAAAACAAATAGAACCCGAAGCACAGAAAATAGCTGTTATTCTAAAAGAATACCCTCAAGTCAAGGAAAGTATAGATGAAAAACAAGTGAAATATAATAAATCCATGAAAATATTGAACAAATATGAGAACTTGTGTAAATATAACTGTGAAGATCAGGAATTAGGTATTCAAATAAAAAATATAAATTAAGTTTTTTACGACAATAGTAATCAGTAAAGTTATTTTGCAGAACCGAGTCGAATATTTAAAAGGAGTATTCTGGATAGGAGTATCCAAGATGTGTACCTCTGCACTACGATAACGGAATTGAATAAAAACATTACTATTGAGTTTAAGGAAAATTTCGGTAAATTTATGGATAAAATGTTAAATAAAATTGGAATTATCGAAGAACAATTTACGGAGGATATAAAAAAATATAAAATCGATCTGAAAGAAAGAGCTTTGGAGGTATACGGCCGCACTATGTACGACGTACTTAAATTGGAAGACGAATATCAACACTTTGCCAAGGAAATGAATGCCACAAATACAGAAAATCTCATGTTTAATGTTAAAGATGTAGGATTGAAAATCGATTCAAAACTTCTAGAGTTGCAAAGATTGATAGAAGAGTACGGGCAATATTGCAGAAATTGTAATAAAGGTAAGAAACATTAACTGTAAATTACTTCATATCCACCATTTTGTTTTCGTTGATTGGGATTCAGAGGTAGTTTTCATGTACTATATATTGTTTCCTCATAGTTTATTTGAATTCAATATTTTGTTTTACAATTTTTTTGTTACTACTTCATACATTTACGTCTATCTGTTTCTTCTTTGTGCCATGAAGGAAGGAAGAAAAGAGTGACTAATAATAACAGGAAATGTAGGTTTTGGGGACAAATAGTCCATTTCCATGAAATAAATGTAAAATTCCGTAGAAATCCCCATAGATTAAATGTGTATGAAACTTAAAACTATGTAGATTTAAGATTCAAAAACACAAATATACATTTTCACATTAATTATTTTTATGAAATTTTTCATCCTTATCTCATATATACAATATATATATCTGGTGTTGGTTAAGGATATAAGTGAAAGTGATTTAAAGTTAAGTGCTTATTTTTCTTATTTCTGTAAGTAATCTTTGTTTACCTTTTTCTTAGGTCCGGTTAAGCGTCACGTGAGACATACAAAGTTACAAATAAATGAACATAAAAAGTACAACGATTCCATTTTAAATGAACTAATTCAGGAAAAATACGACGAAACACAAACCGAAATTAATCAAATATTTGAAGGTATTGTAAAAGATTTAAATAAAACCATCCATGACTCGAAAAGGAAAGAAACTTTAATTAAAAACCTAACATTAAATCAAAAAGAAATAAAGGAAGATTTAAACAACGAGAAACAGAGTCTGGAATACTTAAAGAGTATCGCGTCTCAGGCGACTCTGAAGAAATTGTCTGATCTATCTTCTCTTTCAGAAGTATTGTCAAACAATATCGACGAAAAGATAAAATATTTAAAAAACAAAATACATTAAGAATATTTGTAAAGCGATTGTCACGTACTGTATTGTTTTATTATAACAATAAAGTTTTGAAATCATTATACCAATGTATCCTTATCCTGCTTTATAATGAAGGGTTAGCGACCCGATACCGATTACTGATTCAGTGCTCCTCAATAAATCTGAATAGGTATTATTGTGCGCGGGCGCATACAGAACTGTTGTTATTTATTGTGTATTAAATTTCAGATAAATATAACAAAAAATTTATGTATTTAATTTATTAAATGGTTTCGTCTAAAAAAATCGTATGCTACAAATAATTCTCTAACGATATAAACATAAAAATATACAAAAAAATCTAAAAATGTAATATTACTAAATCAAAAAAAAAAACTATATTTATTTAATTAAAAAAAATAAATAACATAACATACTCTATTATATATTATAATTCATAAAAAAATCTCTAATAATATGTAATATTATTAAAATTATCGAGTGAATACGAAATAGTAACCAAACCTTTGAATAACTCATGATTCAGACCAAAAATGTACTAAACGATAAATTCATCCGGTCCGACGGACACGGATTGGAAATTGAACTTTTATGAAGGCCTCAAAGCAAAAATGCACTGCAGACGCGACTTGCATTTAATTATCTTTTATTATATGTTCTCTTGTATACCTTTATTTATTTTGATAATATTATATTAAAATGCAGCAGGGTGAGCGGGTGGGTGTAGGGTGTAGGGTGCATGCGCCGTCTGTCGCGTCAAGGGCACACGGGCCTTGCAGCGACCGCTCTGACCTCTGACGACCTTAGTCGGACACTAGTCGACCTGAAATTGGTTACATAATATATTAAATAGAATGACATGTTACAAAATCGTAATATACACAGCTGTTTGATTGCAATAAAACAAATTTAAATAATTTAATCTTATATCATATTTCTTTTGCATAGATTCTATATTTTTTTTAAATTAACAGATCTTTTTAGATCTTTATTATTTGAGTTTATTAACATCGATTCACATTTATATTCAGAAAGTAAATCTTAACTTAACGATAGAATAACGAAAATAAATGAAAATCAAAATCCGTTAACAGGGAGTACCCGGGTATTAATGTAAAATCCGTACCGGGAGTACCCGGGTACTAATGTAAAAATTCATATTTATATATATATGTAATGTCAACGAGTGACCGTCAGTATCTGCAGACGAGTGTCATCACAAGGACGTCAGGTCAGCGTATTGTTAAACCAACCTTATCCTTTTTTATCACATAAAAACCTACCAAATTATTATGATTACATGTATCCGATACACATATTCACTGGTAAATTTATTTACAATTGTACAACAACACATATTAATGTTAATGTTGGCAAGAATTCAATGTTCTCTTTGAGTTAAATAATACCTGTAATGGCGGTTACAACAATGAAATAATGGAGTCGGGTAGACAGACGCCATCTTAGAAATAGGTTATTTTGTATTTATATATGTATAATATGATTAATTGTTATATCTATTATCTTTCTTTTTATTTCTTTTAGAAAGAAATCACAAAGATATTGTATTAATAAAAACAAAATCTGTAGAGTTGATGTGTAAAATATTGTTATTATAAAAATATATTATACTAACTATGATTAATAGAATTTTATCATAAATGTATTGTAATTATATATTAAATCTTCATAATATGTTTAATGTGAGTCTAAATGTATGAAAATGACTAGCATGTCTAACCTTGTTTCTGCTGTCTTTCCTTTGTTACACAAAATTGATTCACTCTACAAAAATGTCTGTTAATGCCAAAACTCAAATATTCAACAACCTGACGTTCTTGAACATTAAAAAAAATATTAATTGCATGAATAATTGGGAAAAATACTTCACTTTATGCTCGTAATTGTTGGTATTAATTTGACTCACTTTGTTTAAGATATTTTAAAACCAAAGACAAAAACAAATGCCTCACAAATATTCCATGTTTGTGTGATGAATAAAACAAAACAAGTTTGTATATAAACTTTGACAATAGTAATATATAATAATTTTTAATTAACGCAACATACAGACAGAGATAATGTATATGTATTGAAATATGTTCAAATGTATAAAGAAAGAGTAGGGGCGAGATATTATTATTTTAATCGCCTATCGACTTTCATAGATGATTGACGATGAAAAGATTTATATAAAGACATATTTTCTGTTTAGTTTTTATACATAAATATATATTATACTACTTTCCGTAATGGTATCAATATTTGGGTTTAAGTGGTATTGGTCTATCACCGTATGTTATATTTGTCTGGGTTACATTAAAGAAGGAATACTGTAAGGAATCCTATATCCTTTGGAACATATATATATTGGATATTATGGAAAATGTATAGTTTCCTTCTTTTTACACAATCAAAAGTTATGAAAAATGATATGGTAGGAAAACTTACCTTTTTTGTGTGTGTGTATGTATGTGTGTGTGTGTGTGTTGAAACATAAGTGTAGTTTAACATTTACTAGAAAAGTCGATAAACATATGAACAAGGATATGCAATTATATCTTTTTATTTAACACGCTTTGAGTTTTAGTGGTCGTCCGGTCCCTCACCACAATTCACGCCACAATGAACAAACAGGACTTCGGTCTTACCGGTCCAATGTCGGATTTCCTTGATTTTTTATGGCTACATACCCGTTATTTTGTGGTTACATTTTTTTATTACCTTTTTTTGGTAAATTTAAAACTGTTGTATATCGAATTCAATTCGTTTTCATAATAAAAGAAAATGTATAGGATCCGCCATTTTGGATTATCCTCTACAACTAGATACAACAACATATAATGAATGTAAGTATTTCAATCATTATGAATGCTAGTTTAAATGAAATTCAGTTCCATACACTATTTGGATGGTATTCCTTTGTTGGATGTGTGGATAAAATTTTGTAAATGTTAACGTAATCGGTGGCAATGGCCAGTGGGGGCGAGTGCATTGCACACGGAGCAGCGAATGCACCGACCCCCCCCCCAACCCCCTCTGACACCCCGTCACCCACATGCATGTTAACCGTCAGTTACGTGAAGTTTTTGACAATATTTTTATTATTATTTAATTGTTTTATATTACATTGCATTGTAATGTGAAAACGATACTTTAATGTTATAATTGTAAGCTTCCTAAAAGTAGGTGTAGTTAAGATTAAACGCTGTCATTTCATTTTCAATTTTAATAAAATGAATATCATCATGTAAGTTTTGTGTTACAAAAAATATATTTAAATAAAAAAAATATATAAATATCATCATCTATCTGCCCTTATTCTAATTATTAGGTATATGTCAATTTCTTCCACACTCTCTCATACATCATCTCAGTGGAGACCTGCGTCTTCGCCATAACATTTTTCACACACTCCCTATATTCTTAATTCGTTCTTACAATAGTTCACATTTATACTTCTCGTCTAAAGCAGCCACATCATGATCTAATCCTGGTAGATCAACTAATATGCTAACATCACAGTGAAAAGACTATCAGTGAGCTGTCAGCTTGTGATTGGTCAATTTCATTGATTATTTTAGGCTCAAATAATGCGCTTAAAATTGAATAATATTATCAATAATGCGCTTGTGATAATTCACATTAACACAGTATTTACAGAGTCAAACCAACTTTAAATTGGATAATGCTATAATACAATAAATATTACCGATCTCAGAGCAATTCGCGTTTGGAAATATCGCAACCTTATTTTAAGTTGGAGAATGTCTTTACAGAAGGTCTTATTTGTATAAGTATGGTATGAAAATAATTCTGACCCTCCCATTTGATACACAATTGATCACTGGTATTGATTCAAAGTGGATGATACAAAATAAATGTTTTATAATAGTCAAAATACAGTTATCACGAAAGCCCAATACACCGATACATCAATTCGTTCTCGAATAATCCGTGCAACGACGTCGATGCAGATGTAATCGCGGTGGGCGCCATCGCTGACACCGGCCCTCATTTGCAATACTCTTTTGTTATTATTATTTTATTGTTTTATATTATTGTTGTAAAAACTCCATTGTATTAATTGTAATATATTTTACATATTTTATTTTTACATGTTATTTGCGAATGAATAACAAATTGTGTACAAATATAATAAATAATAAGTAAAAAGAATTTCTTGCTTCTTCTTCATGGACCTTTGGAACCATGTAACTAGAGTCTGTATTTTCAAGTGCAGTGTATGTCTGATTGGAATGATAAACTTTGTTTTTGATTTTTCTTTGAATTAGACTAGGACTTAATTTTTGATTTCGACTTTGTGTTTGATTTCGATTATGATTGTGACTTCGATTTTGAATTTGTGTTTGAACTTATGACTTTGTCAATAACTTCAATCTTCACTTTGACTGTCTGATTTTGAATTCGATTTTGACTTTAAATGAAAGTTTAAAATACTGCAGAATGGATTACTAGCAACAATTATGATTCATCGAATTGTGAACAAACAGTTAATAAAGAACCAAGCGACTAAGCAGACGCGTCTAGACATAAAACAGACAGTTGTAAAAACAATTTCAACCTGTTTTGTGACAAAAACTAAATTATCACATATTATTCTAATCTTATCCTCTAGGTGTTAAATCTTCCACAATTTAAAGCACTTTAAAGACACGTCATTTTTTTGCAAATAAAATAAAAGCGGTGTCGCATTTTGACGGGATTAATTTAAGCGCTTTATGTCCGCTGAATAATCAAATTGTGACGTTGACAGTTTAAAAATTAAAATGAATACAAATGAAATAGGTAACAGATTATTTAAGATTTTATTTCTACAAATTCATATTTTAGGTTTAAGTTATTATTGAAAAATATATTTTAATTAAATGTTTATTAAGTATAAGTCTATGTAATATACAATCTGACAATGACATTACAAATCTTTCTCGTAATAAACAATTAATGAGTCAACGAAATATACGAGTCGTGAACAAAATTAATTATGTCGTATGATTAAGTAAATATAATATTATAATTATATAAATGTAGTATTAAAACGTGTGTATTAATTATGAATTTAATATATATATATATATATACAATTAGCGGGAAGTTGAAAAAGGAGGAATGAATGAATTAATTGAAAGATGACCGAAATATACAGACTGGATAGATTAACGAATGATACTGAATGATATAAACTTTGCTGTTATGTAATTTTAAGTTTTATAAATAAATTTCTATAGTTACATTATCTGTGACTTTATTTTAATTATACCAAGTAAAGTGCAATATTGAGAAATAATATTATATAAATATTAATTTTTTCGTCATATTTTCATCAGCCATTTTGGATTCGATTAATTAAATATGACATTTAAAAGTGGTTAAAACCTTCTGTCCTAAATTGCAAATGCGTAATAAGTCGGTATTGGGGATTGGGGAGGGGGGAGGTATTTCGGCCTTCCTGAAGAGCCTTCAGGCCGACGCGACCGACCGTCTAGACGTCTGGTAGCTACTATGTGTAATAGTCATTATAAAATTCATGTCACTTCAACTACTCCGAGATATTTTTACTATTTTATTAACATTATTTATATATCTTATAAACATTTTTTCATACTTAATATCATATTAACTGACATGTAGGTTATATAACAGTTACATAGTTAATACAGTTAGCATAATATTGAATATTTTCTTTAGTACTATTAAGTATTATTGAAATCTTTTTAATATCAAAATAATTATATATAAAAATTCGAAACTTTTTTTAATTAATACCCCAACTATTTATCGAATTATTAAATACATACAATAAACATATTAAGATTAATAATATGATAATCGAAAAGTCGAATGTAACTCGAAGTTGAATTGAACAGCGTCCGTGGTAAGGTACAAATAAATCCGACAAGGTCGGGACGAGGGCGCGGGCCTAGTTCGCGTAGCGTCGGGGTCTCTCGCATACAACGGTCCCGATTCGAATACTATTTGTTTAATATAAAATATATATGTTATAAAAGTTTTGTTAATAATAGTAGCAGTAAAAGTAGTAGAAGTAGTTACAGTAGCAGATGCAGTGGTAGTAAATACGTATATTTTTTTTAAATAAAAATTTTAATTTCTTTACAAAAAGATTAATTTCTTTATACCATATGATATATATGTTTTTTTTTGTACACAAAGTTTTTCTTTCAACTTAAATCTAGCCAATCGTAGGTGTGCTGAAAGAAAAATATTTTTAGATAAGCAAGTCTTTCTGTTTCTTCTGGCTAATCCCTGAGACTGCTGCACCGATTTTAACAGTACTTTCACTGACCGATAGCTGATTATATAGAGAATCATATGGACTACTATTTAAAAACACAATCCGACCGAAATCGTGAGCGCAAGTATATATAACTCAGAATATTATATAGATGTATTAAGCCAGTCCATGTGAAAGTCCCTCACCGCTAAACAATGTTAGCTAGTGAGTCAGCGCGTCTCCTCTCTTACGCGATCACATTCACCTGTCTGCGTTTACGAATAATAATGACTTTTTAATACGCTCCAGTGTCTATCCACTGGCAACAGACGTGATATTAATAAACCATCCACAATCCCGGATCGACATCAACTAGATTGATGAGTTGTGTGGCTGATGTACAAAAAATTTGGATCAGGATAGTTTATTAATTCGGTCTTATTAATCTGTTGTCTGATTAAGCTACATATATTTTTTTAGATATTAAACAAGACATCCGGTCAATATGACGTCTTTTATTAAACATTATTATGATGATAATAATATATTGAAGACATCCGGTCGATATGACATCTTTTCTTAGAGATTAATATTATAATATTATTATTTTCTTCATAAATAGTACAATGATTAATCAAGTAATCTATTTTTAATAATTAAAACAGTGTGTATGTCTGTATGTATGTCAAAAACTCATAACACTGCAAAGATCTAACTCATTCTGATCATAAATAAAAACTAAAATTTATAGTCAGGTATATTTATTATAATAAATACTTGCTTCAACAAAATAAACAATAATAATAAGAAAACGTAAGAATCTTGGAAATATATATATGTATCCACTTTTAATATTAATATACATATATTTTATTATGAATTTAATTTATATTATTATAAAAAAATTGCAAGCTATAATTTACGGTTGATTCTAGAAAGTAACACTTAATTTTTATTTATTTATATTTAAAATAAGCATTATTAAAGTTAATAAAAAGGTATTATTTGTATATAATATTATGTCGACTTAAAGTCTCAAATTGAAAATACAGTCTATCGTGTATCGAATACTTTAATTTCTGATTAACAAAATGGACGATAAATGAATTAATCTTAACGTATCAAGTAAATATACATGTTATATAGGTGAATATTGTCATATATAGATATATATAAATTCTTACCATATCATAATTGATTGAAAGAAAATTAAACATGTGTGTGTGTGTGTGTGTATGTGTGTGTGTGTGTGTGTGTGTGTGTGTGTGTGTGTGTGTGTGTGTGTGTGTGTGTGTGCGTGTGTGTGTGTGCGTGTGTCACAATGTCGGCTGGTCTCGTGGCTGTTATCAGGAACGTCAATATTGTTATCAGTAATGATAACACTTGATACCTGTTTGCAGACACTCCACCGTGTCTGGACAAATATTTGTTGAGCGATGTCTGAACATAATAGGGTCAGTTGGTTCTATTGTACGCCTACTGGCATTGTGCGCATTTTGCAATACCACTTGTGTATTGCGAAATTGCAACATAACTCCAATAGATTATACACAGAATATAATTATTTATAGTTAAGGATCTCAGAGAAGGGGATCATAAGTATACATATATTTAAAATTGTCTGTTTCGCTTGTAAATTAAAAACTACACTTATTAAGAAGTTTTCATTGTAGTTTATTTCATAGCATGTTATAGTGAATAATGATAAACTTTTTCTATTTAGTACAACAAGCCTAAAGGTCATAAAAACTGAAGACATTTTTGTAAATTCAACACCTAATAGTGTGTTAACTTGAATCATAGATGGCGTTAGTATCTAAAATAGGTCTAAATATAGACATAAATATATATTTAGATAAGAAACTTCACCAATTCAGTAATATAATTACTTATAATAAGACTCAGTACTTCTTATTTCTATATGAAATCTCTTCGGATCAGTGAAAGAAAAGTAGAAAAAGTTAAAATATTTGTGGGTATATAATGAAGTCATTTCATTATCCGATCTATCATACGCTAACTAGCACAATAACATCGTTCGTGAAGCGTTAGCGAGCTTGTGATTGGATATAAACTTTGTTATAATGATAATTAGTACGCTAAAAATTGGATAATAAAGTCGAATTAGGCTCATGTTATTTGGTGTAAGTCGTATGTGGGTCAGCGAGTGTTTATATAAATATAGTTATAAATTATCCTAATATCTTCACTGCGAAGTCTACTAATTGGGAATATTAATTATTTTAATTGAAACCCTCCATCCTTGTCTTCTCGTTCGTACAATAAAATAACCACTAATTATCTATATATATAAATAAAATTTAAATATCTGTTTGTAATTTCAAATTAATTTCACTAAATGCATATGAAAGTACCGATATACGGTATTTACATATTTTTATTATTTTCTCCCTGTCTGCCTGTTTGTCCAGGTTAATCTCTGAAACGGCTGGACCGACTTTAACATGACTTTCACTGACTGATGTTATTAAGAGAAACTTAAAAAAAAAAATCCCTGCCAACGAAGTCACGTTCAGTGCTAGTATATAATATATTTTAATGGATGTAAGTTATTTTAATCTCATTATATTTAATTATGTTAGATATCTGACGTATGCGTTTAGTATTTTTAAAGAATTGTTGAGGAAAATACTAATTAATAATAATTAGACGTGGAAGTACGGTTTTTTGTTTATTTAAAAACTGCCAACGACTTAATATTTAATGACTGAAATGTTTAAATTACAGAAAATATCACTTAATAATTTCTTTTATAGATGCATTAAATAAAATATCAAGCCCATTTCTATATACAATTATGTGTACAACTAAACTAGACTAGACTAGGCTAGACTAGACTAGACTAGGCTAGACTAGACTAAACTAGACTAGACTGGACTAGACTAATTGGCGTATTTTCAAAAGCTAACATTACAATATCCTTTATTTGATAGTTTTTAGGTTTTACATTCAAGGGTTGTCTGGACCTTATTAAGATTTAATGTACATAGTGTATGTATATAACAAAATTATTATAATATTAAATAGAAAATCTCGTTAAGAAATTGGTTTTCCTTTAGACGTTTCTCGTCACTTAAACAATTTTAATAATATAGAAATATCTATCTAATATTTGTTTCTCTTAAGTTTTGACAGAACAAAAACAAATAATAAAAACAGATATTTTGTTTCTGTTCAAAAACAAAAACTGTTCTTAGTTGGATAGTTTAAAACAAAATTTTAAAATACATTTAATATAAGATTTAACTGTAATTCATTTGTTTCTTAATAATTATAAGAGCCTAGCCACGGGTTAAGTTTACGACTATATCATTATTACTCGTATACGGGCTGGCTCGACTGGGGTGACAGTAAAATGTGATTTATTAAAGTAACTTTTTATAGACAACCTAATTTCCCCTTTCCCTAGAGTCCTTTAACTCCTTATCTAAAAGTTCAAATGATCTAATTTCCCCTTTCCCTAGACTCCTTTTCTTATGGGTGATCACATTTACGATTCCACCTTTTCCTGAAATTAATTCATTCTACATTTAATATTTCATTAATAAATCGAAAACTTCTACTTAATAAAACCACAAAGAGTCAAAAACGAGCTATTTAACTCTTTCACTTCCATATATAATAAATATTCTGAAAAAACATTGCCTTTAAACAAACTATTAATTAATTACCGATAACCTTTGTTCATTGTATTTATACAACTAAACTAATTAACAAACATAACAAAGGTAAAGAAAAACATATACCTTTGATTAGTAATGCAAATAACAACTTGTAGTAATATTAGTTAGGGATAATTGTTTCCGTCATCCTCCACCAGATGTAGACACCGGGGACGTACGTCCCTTTGTTCTTTTATCAAAGAAATACAGTGGGGAGTGAAATTATTTAATTAGGAGCAACATGTCAGCGTCATGATGTAAAGCATAATTGAAAAGAGACCCCGCTGTTTACAGACGATTCTTTATACTGGGGATACGTACATATATATTATGTATATTATTGTTACTTACCCTTTATTTATCAGATGAGTGTATACTATTTTTATTTATTTTATATATATAAGATATTTATATATATTCATGACGACATCTGTAATAATAAGACAGATTGGAAATTTTATAAGAACATTTTTACAGAGTACACCTCATAAGAACAGATTTCCCCAAATTTTAGCTGCCACAAGCGAGGAGGTGTTCCTGGGTGTTAATTTCAATAGACATTTTGTAATTTATATAACTTACGACAATATATTCTTTGGTATGTTAAATTAATCAGAACGAATTTATAATTTTATTTGTGTATTCCTATAGATAGTGTTATATATATTTCAATATGAGAAAATATAAATTATTAACAAAGGAATTACAAATATTAATAGTTTTGCCCGCGGCTTCTCACATCATTACTTGCAAGACAATATATATATATATATATATATATATATATATATATATATATTGTGTACATAAATGTTATATAAACCGGTGTAAACTGGTAATGATCAAACAAAAACGCAGACGCATTTCGACGATTATATATCATTTAAAAATACAAAAATATATAATAATAATTAATTTGCATTTTTATTATAATTTATACATTTTATTACTTAACATAAAATAATTAAGCTACTCCTGACACCTAGCGCCTACGTACATAAAACATTCATAACTCAATTATTATAGTTATTTTTCAAAATGCGAAACTAATATTATATTTGTTGGTAACAGCATATATTATGGTACTGAAAGTAGAGATTTGTGTTTAAAATAACTTTACTTTTCAATACATCGTCTGTATTATTATTAACTTTCAAACCACAAGAGAATAAGATCCAAATAGGTAACGTATTTAACACTAAACCTACTGACAATTCTTGTATACCTGTTCCTACCGCACGCGTTCAAATTGACCGGTAATTAAAAATTATTTTATTATATAACGCAGATAATAATGGAAATAACTAAAAGTAAAGAGTGAAGACAATATTATATGCATATTCTAAGAATTGTCATGTAGTTTGATAACGATATTATAACGTTTAAAAATGTGTAAGTTTTACAAAAGTTTAAAAACGGTCACTTTGACCGGTACTTGGTAGGTTTAGTGTTAAACCAAAATTAATATAACAATATAGTTTAAATGTATTAAATTTATTTTTAAAACCATATTTTTTATATTGTGATAAAACGTCATATTTATACAATAATTTATAGTTAAATAAGTTTTTTTATCCTTATTATATATTGATATTTGTGAAACAGTGATCACAATAAAGAAGTACCAGAGTTTGTGTGGTTCTCAGAGAAAGCGTTTGGAACCTTAGCCTTATTTTAACACTAAACCTACCAAGTACCGGTCAAATTGACCGTTCTTAAACTTTTGTAAAACTTACACATTTTCAAACGTTATAATATTGTTATCAAACTACATGACAGTTCTTAGAATATGTATATAATATTTTCTACACTCTTTACTTTTAGTTATTTCCAATATAACCTGCGTTAAATAATAAAATAACTTTTAATTACCGGTCAATTTGACGGCGTGCGGTAGGAACAGGTACACAAGGATTGTCGGTAGGTTTAGTGTTAAGTTAGAGTGTCATTAAAAAGGCTTATTTTAATAAGTATGGTATAGTACACTCATTTGATACACTTATCAGTACTGATTCAAAGTGGAAGAGATATAAATAAATAATATATTTAAATATATATAACAAGTCACCTCATAACGAGGAGTACCATCAAATTATTTCACTCCACCGATTTCTAAGTGATTTTAAGCACAGATCCATACATAACAATGGGGGTGAATGACCTCTCGATACACGAAATAAGGTCGTTTACACACTAGTATATTGTGTCTATTGATTTAGTTCCGCGGCTAGCCACATTTTTCTCAGGCTCCGAAGCGTGTCGTCTGTACCAAGAATGACAAATTAACACACATACATTTGATATATGTGTTTAATCTACAATCGGTATTATAATTAGGTTTATTTACTATATTATGTGTTAATAGAATCGAGATTTAAAATAAATAAGTTTATTTTAAACCTAGATGAGGAAAATGCGTCTTAGTATTGATGATTGTAAGTGATATGAGGATAAGAAGTGTTTATTATTTATAGAGTATGTGATAATTAAAGTTGTTGTCTCTTTCTTTCTTTCTTTATCTCTTTCTTTCTAGAAATAAAGGGGATTTAAGATTACCTAATTATAAGTAATGTATCATGAACATTTATTTAATTAAATTTACTATTTAAAAAACTAAATAAAATAAAAAACATATAAAACCCATCCTATATACACACATATTATTGTTGAAGTTGTTGTCTCTTTCTTTCTCTGTTTATCTCTTTCTTTCTCGAAAAAAATCGGATTTAAGATTAGCTAATTGATTAATTAATTTTACTACTAAATAAAAAACTGTGTAAAACAAAAAAACATAAAACTCATTCTACGATCTAAGTTGGGACATATCACAAATTATGCGCCATTTTGTATATACATATATATATGTATGTGTATATGTGTGTGTGTGTATGTGTATGTGTGTGTAATTAGAAATGCGTTTCTCCGATAGTTAGTGCAATGTTATTTGTATTTGCTACGCCCCAGAACTAAATATCTGTGACGGACAAACCAAATTGCCTCATTATATACAAAACATGTATTTGAAGTTATATTAATAATACTTAAAATTTAATGTACATCAATTTTATTGGGTAAATGATCCGGATGTAATAAATGATGGCAATTAATTTGATTAAAGATATAATTTTGTGTATAATATTTGAAATTTTCTATAAATAAATTTAGCTATGTCAATATTAAAATTAGAAATAAATATCATACACATGGCCAGGACTCAAACCTGCGACCTCTAGGAACTCGTCTGGTCACTCTAACAATTGAGCTATAGTGTCGCTACCCCGTCTTTAGTTTTACTATACTATAGATTTCGAAACTTTTGTTTTGTTTTTTTTTAATAAAAGTACCCTAAGTTATACATTACCTATCCATCAGTGAAAATCCTGGTAAAATCGGTCCAGCCATTTCAGAGATAAGGTGGAACAAACAAAAAGATAGACAAAAGGGCCGTACATACTTTCATATGTATTTAGCGAAAAAAATTGTAACTACAAACAGACACACTTAAATATATATATATATATATATATATATATATATATATATATATATATATATATATATATTAATTATTAAAATCAAATTTATCAATAAATAAAATTAAATACGAAAATAATTTTTGAGAAATTTCATTTGTAAGTTCAATGACCTAATGACATTTTGGTGTAATTTATCTTCATCTCAAAACTATTATTATGTAAATAATATTCTCACATTAAGAACAATATATAATTAACAAAATATTTTAAAGAATAATGTAAAAAATTATACATTTATATTATTTTTAATTAATTTACAATATATTTTATTTTAATTAATTGTATGCAACAGACAGCTTTAACAATTCAAATTATATATATTTATGCTTCGCGACGGACGGCGAAAGTTGGAGTTTTTTAGATGTAACTTTGGAACGGTTTGGACCTTTGCAAAATCCTTTCTTATTGCACCTATTCAACATATCAGGAGTCTTGTGTCCAAATTTCAGCTTTCTAGGTATTACGGTTTGGGCTGTAGAGCGATGAATGAGTCAGTCAGTGAGTGTCTTTGTGTTTTATATATTAACACTAAACTTACCGACAATTCTTGTATACCTATTCCTACCGCACGCCGTCAAATTGACTGGTAATTAAAAGTTATTTTATTATATAATGCATTTAATAATGGAAATAACTAAAAGTAAAGAGTGTAGAAAATATTATATGCATATTCTAAGAATTGTCATACAGTTTGGTAACGATATTATAACGTTTGAAAATGTGTTAGTTTTACAAAAGTTTGAGAACGGTCAATATGACCGGCACTTGGTAAGGTTAGGTTAGCTTAACAAGATAAGAAATGGTATCATTTTAAAATAATATTAATTCATATATTGTGAACGTACAGACTGTTTACATTTCAATATATAATAAACTTGTTTAAGACCAGGTTTTGCCTGCGGCGTCAATAGTTTGATTTACATTTAAACTTTACCCGCTACTTTACTTATGTATTTATTTTTTGTCAAGCCATAGGAATATAGAATATACGATAAAAAAAATATTATTACAAAATATTATAGGATTTAAATACATTTTTATATACAAGCTTTTATCAAGATTTATCACGCTTTCAGTTAAAGTTACAGTTACAGATATACAGATAGACAGACAAACATGAAACAATAGTGAAATACGAATGCACGTAAGACTTTATTTAGGATTGTTAATAAAAACACAAATTTACAGACAGAATCAATAAATTTATATACTAATTTTGCCTACGACTATGCTTTTTAAAATGATTTGCCGAAATTACTCCTTATAACATCAGTCAGTGAAAGTCCTTAAAAGTCCCATTTCAGAGATTATCCGGAACAAACATACATACAAATTTTTAAAATATTCATATTTTACGTAAGTACTATATATACATTCATATGCATTAAGTGAAAAGCTGTTAATTCAGAATTACAAACATGTTAGAATAAAATTCAACGAACATCTTAAAATTGTTTGAATTTCAAATTGATTACAATAAAAACATCCCGTATTTCGAGTTTCCGTTTCATTATATCACTATCAGCACTTTCAGCACATAATTATGAAAAACGAAGTGTTTTAAAACGGAAGCCATTGCTCTTCAAGCTATTAAGATGACTCAACAAGATATAGACGTCTGCCAGATAAGACTTAGTCCACTTTAATTTGGAAAGTAGTTCACGAAATTAAGTCTAATTTGCTCATCTAATGAACTCAAGAATCGATCAACGTATCTAGTTCATTCACTCGTTCATTCGTTCATACATTTATATAGACGTCTGCAAGATAATACTTGCTATAGTTTATTTTCTGAATGTAGATCACCAAATTAAGTCTAATTTGCACATCTAATGAAATTTTGAACCGATCAAAGTATCTGGTTCATTCACTTTCATTCGTTCATTCGTTCATTCGTTCATACATTCATATAGACGTCTGCAAGATAAACCTTACTCTAGTTCATTTTGTGAATGTAGATCACAGAATTAAGTCTAATTGATTCATTTAATAAATTCTAGAATCGATCAACTTATCTAATTCATTCACTAATTCACTCGTTCATTCGTTCATACATTCATATAGACGTCTGAAAAATAATACTGGCTATAGTTTATTTTGTGAATGTAGATCACGAAACTAAGTCAAAATTTACTCATAAAACTGTCCAGTCATCGAAATTTATTTCGAAATTCTTCACTTATTCATTCGTTCATACATTCGTTCTAAAAAAATACTGCAAAACCTTGTTAAATCATCACAATTTAACTCAAAATTCACTCATTCATTCGTTCATACAATCTTAAAAATACTGCTAAACCTTTTTAAACATATTCTGTCCTGTCTTACTTAAGTAAGTAAGTACAGTAATACCCCGCTTTAGGCGAGGGATACGTTCCAAAAAAAATAACGTTAACTGAAATTCGCGTATAACGAGGTCTATGATTAAACATAGTCAAAAATTATTACAAAGAAATACAAATCATTTTAATCAATCACTTTAATTCTAGGAACACTTTATGCAATACATACTCTTATTTTTTACGGAAAAATACATCTAAGTTGATGACTACATTATATTTATACACACTCTTTCGCGTAATTCGAGGCATTTGAGCGCAAAATTTGCATCCGCGTTATAGTGAAACCGCGTATAACGGGGTCGCGTAAAGCGGGGTATTACTGTATATTTAAGTTACAACGTGGCCTTAAACTTAATCAGTGTTCAATGAGTTCTGTGTTAGATGAACATTCACTGGACTGTGTTAATGTCTGGGAATCATCACTGAACTTTACTTTGATGTAAATGTGTTTGTATGTGTGGGTGATTTCAAATTGGACTTTTTTCGATCAGTGTATAATATAGGCTTTTTATCCCGATTTTGCTCGATTTAAAATTTAATTAGAATCAAATTATATATATCAGTGAATATCGTCTTTCATACAATTTTGTTGAATCCATGTTTATTAATAAGGGAATTAAAAAACATATAATATCTCAATACTATGAATTATATAAGATAGTAACCAAGTTAATGTAGTGTACTGGGATCAGTAAGCTAATTCGATTTTGATAGTTAGTGTGTTTGTGAGTATCCTATTTCTAAATGATGGTTCAAGATTAATCGGATCGAGTCATTATATTTTTGATTTATCATAATTAATATTTTTGTAATTTTAAATCTCTCGAAATGCCCACGACTTCGACCGTGAGGTATATTTTTTTTAATAAGTTATTCCTTATAACAGCTATCCGCTATCCTGTTAAAATCGTTCCAACCATTTCAGAGATTAGTCGTAACAAAAAGACAGTTAGACAAAAATTTTACAAAAAAAACTGTATATATTACATACAGACACTTCAGTTTTATTTATATGTATAGGTTAATACGAGCCATAGTACATACAACATGCCAGAATAAGGCTACTTTCACACGAGGTAAAAGTAAGACAAAAACAAAGAAATACGTACATTGAATCAACAAAATAATGGATATTATATATTCAATACAAAACATATTAAAAACCGGTTTTAACCAGATTTAACGAATATAATATCAAAGGATAAAATATGTACTGTTTTAAATCTTTTAGCCCTCCATTTTGGAAAGGAAATATCATTTATATCATAGAATATCATAATATAAGGATAATCTTAAATATTAATATAATATTTATAAAATAAACGCAAACGCAATAGAAAATTGCATTCACAATTCATTAAATCCGTTGAAGCGTAATCGTTTATTAAATGTTAGTGTTTAGCATTTCATTTATTGCTTCACTTGCATAAAATGTAATATAACAGATATCCCACCATTTCAATGTTTATATTAAACAAAGTTAATTTAAACTTTTTTTGAATTTGGAAAGAGTTTGATTTTAGAAAGAGCCGTTAAAAATGGTATAATCACCGAATAAATATATATATATATATATATATATTGCTTTATATGCAATGAAAGAAATGTCTGTCTGTCTGTTAGTATCATGTGGTTCTGATTATGACCATAGCAGCTAGCAGTTCAGGTTGAGGGTAAGCTCCAATACCGGGTGCCATATACGGTCAGTGCACACTATTTACCGACGCAGTATCGCGAGGTCGTGTGACGTAGCGTCTAGACTACCCCCCCTGCCCCCCTCTCGACTCCCCCCTCACCGCCGCCATGCACACCGGTATATCTTTTCAATACTGCAATATAAAGCCTTGGATGCATCGGCCTAGACACCAATTAGGTAAACCCAGAGGTCACGTTGGCGAGACCTCTCCATTTAATCTAATCTAATCCAATCTAATCTATGTGTATCTATGGATTCATTAGCCATAAATTCAATGATAAATGAAGCTATTATGATAAATTTTATAATAAAAAATACATGTTGAATATTTGTGTGTGAGATTTGGTATGAGATAAGTATTGAACAATACACAATACAATATGTATTTTATTGTAATCATGACTCAGACACTAATTGCGATGTATTCATATTAGATAATAATATTTTGTGTATTAAATTCACATTATTTTTAATACGTATAAAGTATTTTACTGCGATCTATCTTTAAAAAGTTTGTATTCATTACATAACTATCTGTGCCAACGGCTTTGTTCGCGATTTTTTTAAAAAAAAGAATTAAGTTACTCATAGTATCAGGTAGCCACAAGTGAAAGTTCTGTTAAAATTGGTGCAGCCGTTTCAGAGTAACAGATAATTTTTTTTTTAATGTTTTTATTATGTAAGTACCATATATAGTTTATATATACACAAACGGTCACTTCAATTTTATTTATAATATATATATATATATATATTAAAAGTAAACAGCAGGGAATTTGAAGAGATTTTGTATCATATACAGGTAGGTATATTGTTTTCATTTCGGTAATAAACAAAGTAGGAATTAGAAAGGAAACAGTAGGAGTAGGAAATATAATTATTATAATAATATCTTTTTTTAAACAAGATTCCTACTTATATAGGCTAAGTTAATAAGTTTTCAATATATTTACACGACAACTTAAAAACAATTAACGAATAATCAGCTACTTTAAATATTTCATCAAACTAGTTTGCAAACGATAAATCTAAATTCTATCTCTTATCCCTTGAATATGCCGCTATAATGAAGGTTTAGAATTGCAGATTGGTATGAAAAATACGCTGGAATTCCAGGTTTAGCAAGATTTTAGCAAAGCAACCAGATCAAAATATTCCTGTGGTTTGGGATCAGACAACGTAACAGGTCTGTAACCGTCGCTAAGTCTTCCTGTATTTTTAATAATTCCTTTTAATTATAATATATTTATATTAAATTACAAAATAAATAAGATGTCTCATTGAAGTCTTGAGTCTTGAGTGCTATTCGAACGTTTACATTGATAAGAAACATTCTCGGTAAAGAAAATTTTGGTGTGGCTTAAGACTAATATTTAGTTATAAAGAAATAGCATACGGCACAGGAATATTTTTTCAAAGATCTCAAGTATTTGAAGGACAACGGAAGGAAATAGAGAAAAATGCTAGCAGTAAAAAGATATTTTAGCTTAAACCGATTTGGTAATGATGGTTAAAAGGATAAAATTAAAGTAAATATAAGTACGTGTTATTGAAGGAAGGTTGGTGCAGACTTTCACAAAATCAGATGGAACAGTTTGTGATGAGGAAGTCGCAGAGCTGATGGAAGCATATACTATACAACAGAGACAGACAAAAACTCCCAAAATTAACCTAAAAATCATGTGATAAACTAACCATCTTTCTCAAATCTAGATATTTTATAATTATTAGAAGTAAGATTAAAAATTATGTTCACAAACTGTCCATTTCGGTTGATAGTAAAATAATTGGTTGGTCGCTTTTAATAGTAAAAAATTCGACTCCCTCTCCAAACCAAGTCGGCATTTTATATTTCTGTTACATATAAGTTTTGTAAATTTACATAAATATTACTAATTTGTGACGGGAAATATCATTCAGATAAAAAAAAAATATTCCAAAAAATATATAATATTATTGCAATATTACTATTTTAAAAGATAAAAACAGAGTCAAAATAATAAAATTTTAATAAAAAATATCATTAAAAATGCAAAATAATATATATTGTCCTTAACCGAAATTAATAAATTGCCAATAGACCTATTCACATAATAGCAGTTTTCAATATATCCATAATCGATCCACAATCTCAGATTGAATTCACAATTAACAAATCGTTAATTGAAAGAAATCGAGTCAATTACATTACAAATGTATCAGTATTATTTTATGATTATCTTAAAAGATAACTCTCAAAGAAAACTTATATTTATGAGTGATATGACAAAAATAAGAGTAGCTTAACTACTCTTCTTTTTGTTTTTCTTCTTCATCTATTATTTATCAGATGCCAGTAACACTCATGCGATATATATATATAAATACTTTTTATTCGGAAACTATTTTAAATGTGATGGACGCTTCAGATAAATTATAAACAAATAAACGAATTCCATATTTACATGTAAAAAAAACTAAAAAAAGTCAGATGAACGAACTAACTAACGAATATAACAAAAAAACACCCAATTTCAAACTTATAGGAGCTATAGATTGTTTTTTAACCCTTTGTGGGTGAAATTTGAAAAATATATAGTTGTAGTAGTTTGAAAATGTTTTTATTTTATTTATAGTTTATTTCATACTAAAGTAAATTTAAATCATAAATCAAATGGTTGTAAATACGGACAAACATATCAAAAATTATAATACATAATTTGTAATAATAATTTTAAATTAATTAACTCTTATTCCTTATACATACTATAATTATAATAACCACAAAATTAATACAAATAATTTAAGGTAATAAAAATTCTTTGAAATTATTTATCAGAGGTTTATATCCTGTATTGACGTCAGAAGTATTATAATTACTTAGCTTCACGCCATATCCCTAGCGGGGTAGCCAGAGACGACGGAGCGCCAAACGCTAGTCCCTGCATACCTCTTTCGCCTCGGCCACAGACATCAACCTCTTCGTAGATACCCTCCGGGGGGTCCTCATACTTTTATTAACTTCCTAAAACTATTACCAAAAATATATACAAAAATATAAATTTGACGATTAAGGAATAACAAATCTGTCGTTATAAATTTTATTACATTTCATTATCAATTATTAAAGTCTATAAACTATGTGAAAAAAAGTAATAATAAATATGTCAATATCATTAAAATATATTATATCTTCTCCATTTTGAATCAGTATAATCACTTGTGTATCAAATGGTAGTGTCAGGACTATATTAAATTATTGAAAGACCTTCTGTAGACACTCTCCAATTCAAAATAAGGCTAAGGTTCTAAATGCACTGCTCTCTGAACGACAACAAACAGCCGGGTTTTTATTGGGATCAATTCGTCATATATTTAATTTTAATCCGATGTATCATACAACAATTGTAAGACGAAATGTAAGTGTTAAATAGTTTTATTAAAATATCTTCTTTTTGTGAAAATCTTACAGTATAAAATAATTTATACACAAAATTGTATAATATTTTTGTTTACACCATATTTAGATTGAAATACAACAAATATACTAACAATAATCTTACAATATAATATTATAATTGCGAAAGTTGTGAGGATGTTTATTGATTGCACTTTCACGCTCATTACTGAACAGATTTCGATAAAACTTTACAGTTTTATACTATATACATCAGATTAACATATATGTTATTGTTTCAAAAATATAGCTTATAAGCTAACAGTCTAGAACTGTCAGTCTAGAGCAAAACCGTTAGCAAGATATTTAGCCTTAATCATTGCAAATTTGACGATTTCATGCATTTTTATATACTTTATACGACATGAATAAAAAAAATCTTTATTTTATAAAAAATATATTCCATGGTATCGATAGGGTTGCAAAACACCCTCCCATAAATCCACGGCACCCTATTTCCTATCTAACTCACCCCATGATATATATTATTAATACTTTTTGAATGGATGCTATGGGGATGTTTTTAAGAGATTTAAATCTAATACTTATAAATAATTATAAATCAAAACTTTAACAATTAAATAGGAATTTATATTTATTATATATAATATAATAATTAAATATTAATTTACTATTATAATAGTAATTTCAAAAAGTTCTAACAGACATCACTTGAAACGGACAGACGGTAATTTATATATATATATATATATATATATATATATATATATATATATATATTAATTTATCAAGTATTTGAATGTGTTTATAAACAACAAAGTTTTAAATACCTTTTGAAGTCAGACGTCTGGACCACAATAGTTATTTATGGACCAGACCTTAATAATACCGCAATCAGATCTGTTACGGGCTGTTCGTCAAAGAGACTTCTTGTTTCGATATATATATATATAACTAGCAGTGCCTACGACTTCGTTCGTGCGAAATAAGGTTTTATAACAAATTTTGCCTTATTCCTTGTATTATATTATTTTTGAAATATAAACTCCTTGGTACAACTGTGGTTTGAATTAAAAAAAGAATGAGACCTTTTTATATAGCCACTTTTTTATAATTATTAAAACTTCAAGACCTTTTGATGTTAAATAAATAAAAAAAAAAAACATAAAATATTTTAAATATAACCTCCTTGCTGTAACGTTGGTATTATTTTAAATAAACTCTTTGGTCACAGTTGGCTGCACCGCCTACGTCTTTAAGAAACCGCAACCACAACAAACATCACCTTCAAAATATATAAAAACTATTTAAAAAAAATAAATGTATATTCAAAATAAAAGCCTGTCTAGACTACTTCAGAACAATAACTTTCTTATAACGCCACATTCACATTTCATATTTAGAATCATTTGATATTTCCATTACTTACATATAAAATACGTACATTAAAGGTACTTGCGAGAAATATTTTATTTGTAACGATTATAACCTAAATTTTGGAATGTTTGTCTGTGTTTGTAAGTTAATCTCTGGAACTGAATTTGAATGCGTTTTTCACGTATTATTGTTGTAACCTCCACTTAATGTGTGTGTGTTTGTTTAATTTATTTCGATGAATAATTAAAAAAAAAAAGAATAATGCAAAATTAATAATTGTCTAGGCATGTATACAGACAAATAAAACGAAACCGGAGCAGTGGGCGTGGCTAGTAGGAACTTAATATGTTTTATTAATCATTACTAAAACAGAAATATAATTCCAAAAACAAATATATGTACACTTATCCTCATTCATGGCGTGGTTCAGAAACAAGTGACCCAGACAGATATCATGTTGTCTGGGTCACTATATATATATGACCCTATCATATATATATGACCCTAAAATGGTTTAATTTTCTTTCGATTTTATCTTCCATTAGAATGTCAGATGTAAATTTTTATATAACGTCTTCACACAATTTATTATTTTTAGATGACCTAAATAATCCTGTAACATCATATTACTAAACAATGTACAAAAATAATAAAAAGATATTATAAATTAGAGACCAAGGCCAATGTGAATTAACGCCTCGGTGTAGACTCAGACCCGTCTAGCTAGGCTATGTCTAGACTAAACATGGACACTTAGGTTCAATATAACCACAGTTCAATACGAGTTCAAGGTCTCATATCATTATAACCATAATAATACCATTAACCATTTAATATTTGATATTCTATAAGAACTAATCCATAACACTATAAATATAATATATAATAAATATAGCGTGTTTAATTGATTACAATTCGATTCATAATAATAATTTCAATTATATAGCGGCAATAACGTAACCCGGAGTGCGAGACGGCTTCCGAAATTTGGGTGAGGGTTTTTGTCTGCGCGGGCGCCGGTGGGGTCGACGACCTCAGCCAAGACCTAACCCCCCCCCCAGGACCAGTTTATCACAAGGTGCAGCGCCCAGCTACATACATACACCTGCCAGACACTTTGTAAGTATATGACACGGACCTCAGATGTACAGGAAATTATCACCACATGAAGTACTTTGGACTACATTGTATGAATCTTTAATATATTTATTATTGTATATATATATATCTATATCTATACTGAATAGAAGTAACAGATATATAATTGATAAATAATTGAAACCAAATTGCATTTGTTGTTAGTCACGTAAGAGGACAAAGGTTAATAAAATGTAATTATTAATAAATATCGTTATATATAAAATAGTTACTTAATTGACTTGAATTATAATTGAATTATATTACACTGATTAAAAAATAAATTGTAATATAAAGATAAATATAATTTTCCCTTCATTGCTTTGTATTTTAGTTCATTTAAAACTTAGTGTGGGATTATAATTAATATTAAAATATTATTTGATAACAGTAAAACATTGAGAAATGGGTATATTTTTACTAAAAGTTTGGAAATAACATATGACCTTTGAGGACTGAGGACTGAAGTATAGAAATGTTGTCGTTTGGTTCATAATTTTAAGGACCTTAGGAGTCGAGAGCATTTGAAAAGATTCATGATGTAATTTATATATAATCTAAATTAACTAATGTTGCAGTCAAACAATGTATAACAGAAAGATCCAGTTACACTAAATCCGGATAGACAGATAATGATAAAAATTGTGAGTTTTGTAGACTACAGAAATAGGCAATTGAATGAAAATTGGTTTTATTTATACAAATCAGTTTAAATATATTTAAACATATATATAATAAATGTATCTAATATCTAATAAATTATTTATCTCATTTAATTTATCATTGTTATCAATATTTATAATTATATATATATGTAGTCTGTCGGTCTGTTTTAAAGAATTAAGATTAAAAAATATATAAAAATGTGTAAAACAGAGTTCACAGAGACAAAGAAATGTTTCACAAAGAACTGTACCATATGGGAGTCGAACCCAGAACCGTTTAACTCGGATCACTAACCACTGAACCAATAACTATTACCAAATTGTGATATTTTTAATAAATATTTTCTTTATTACATAATAACGATTATTTTTTGTCAATATACAAGTTTTGCCCATGACTTCGCTATCCCCAGTAAAAGTTCTGCTAAAATCGGTCCATCCGTTTCTGAGGTTACTCGGAACAAACAGACAAAGAACTTTTAAAAATATATATTTTTATTCTTACTATATGCATTTAGCTTTTAATATAGAATTACGCTGACGCAGACGCTGTGGACGCCATTTTGTATATATATTATATAACAAAATAATAAAATTAAAACACGTAAAAACATACATACATAAGTAAAATGTAACCAAACATGAAAAATTTCTTGTTTAAACATATTCAAATACAAGGAACGTTAACCTTTAGGATAACAATCGAAAATTCATATCAATAATCGTAATTTTATTAATAATTTGAATATTACAGTGATTCTTATGATAATATCGATTAAATAATACTAGGGGCGCCAACAGACCCTCAATTTTGACTCGCTGCGCTCGCGAAATCTCAGTTGCCGTTTGCATATTGAGCGAAGCGAGCTCAGTGTAATGACTCTTCGTTTCCCATTGACTTCAATGGGATATCAGTATTTTGACGATTATTCCTCAACGACATGACATTTTTCATTTTTTTTTTAAAACCATCACCTAATTTATGTATTTTTGATTGCAAAATTTCATAATTTTTCCGTCAAGTATATTTCGAGCCTATTCGTGACAAATAATGTGAAAGTCTCCAGTAGAACGCTCCGCTCGCTACGCTCGCTTCGCTAAATAAGTAATATTATATTTTAGTGATAATATATAGATAATATATTAATTTGAAGCCTCTAAAGTCTGAACAGTAATTTGCTGCATCCAGTAACGTGGCGACAAGGTTTCATAACTACATTGTATAATTCAAACCACCATAAATTATACTGATATAGACTATTTAGTTTGTATATTTTATAATATATACTATAAAAGAAGAATGTTGTAGTTTTTGTGCTGTTTTTATTTTAGAAATATAAAAAAAATCTGTTCAATTTATTTATTTACTACCTGTGGCAATGTTTTGTTAGAATATGTTTTTTTAATGGACGTATTTATTCCTTATAACATCAGCTATCCGTCAGTGAAAGTCCTAATAAAATTGTTTCAGCAGTTTCAGAGATTCGTCGGAACAATCAGACAGAGAGACAAAAACTTGTATATAATATAATTGTTTTGTAAGTACCGTATATACTTACATTTGCATTTAGTGAAATGCTGTTAATTTGTAATCCAAAACAGACACATAAATTTCGTTTATAGATGAGTAATCGAATCTCTATTGTCCAAAAACACATTACCAAATAATTAATATATTTCAGTGTTCCAAAACAATACTCACCAAACTAATTAACAAGCTTAAAGTAATAATGATAATTGAGAACCGTCTCCATCCTCAGATCCTGAACACATGGAACATCTCCCAAATTTGGATGTATACGTATTCAGCGATCACCCACTTTCCTTAATAATGTACACAAATTTAAACATTTATACAGAATACAGCTTTTCTATTTATAATAAAGCGTTTTTAATATCATTAAATAGATAAAAATATAATTATTAAATCAATAAATCAATTTATTTAATATATAATATAATGAGATAAGATAATATAATATAATATTGATAATATAATATAATATTGATAAAATGACATCATTTGATCTATCGCCATGAAACATGACACATTGTTTCGCACGAGAATGAAAGAGACGAAAATATTTAATGAAAGAGAAAGAAAATGGTAACCATTTCCAATTACAGTGTCTTTATTAGATGTAAATCAGCATTCACTTCTAGATATTTAAACCAAACATTATTAATACATATTAAAATACGTCGAATTATATATATATTCTAACAAATTACAATTTATTTAAAACCATTGGAATGAAATATACAGGAAATATAATAATTTAATGTTATCTGACACTATTAGTGTGTTTGTGGTTTTGCGTCATAACACCGTCTAGACAGACAGCAGACGAATTTTTATAAGGACTCTACCGTGATACTTGAATGTTTTGATAAAAGGCATGCTTTAATAATTAAAATGTGTACAACATATTTCAAACATTGCAAAATAATCTTATAAACATGTCCGCCATTTTGTTTACGTAAAAATATTTAAAATATAATTGTATAAACATGTCCGCCATTTTATTTTTCCTTGTAAACTACAAAATAAATAGATTAGTAAAAATATAAGCTACTATAATTGTATATGCATGTCAGATTTTTGTTCCCTGAATTTTGTATAATAATATATAAATATATGTTTATTCGTGGAATACGATTTGAGGATAAATTTAAAAATATCCACAATTTTGTTTTACATTCAATATTAATATATAATAAAATCCGTTATTTCGATTCCAGGTCACAATTACAGTAAGTCAATAATATCAAAAAACAAACAGGAATATTATGATTGAATTAATTATCGTCTTTTAATATTGTAATGACTTATTAATTGTACGTAATTAATGATTTAAATCGAGTCACGGCTATTTAACGTGATAATGATTTAACATCTCGTGAATCAGTGTCACGCAAAAACACGAGCAATTAACGTGAAGATTGAACTTCATTAAAATAATGCCATGCGTTCATTAATATAATTAATGATTAATTTCCATTATCATTATTATAACATAACTAAATTGTAAAAAATATCACATATTATTTTAATAAAATCATCATTTAATATATAAACTACAAAGTGTAACAAAACAAAATTATATAAATATCGTCTGACGAACATCAAAACATCGCCACAAAATAACAATTGCTTTAATATTGCGATGACGTATGAATACGATTATGAGTTTGAAATGAGCGGGAAAGCCCGCCCATTTACTGGCTGCGTATCTAGACTATGACTATGTGTCTAGACTATAGTTCCTGGAGGTCGTAAAACAGACGCTTTCACACGATCATACACATGTTATTCGCGTATATTTTAATGTGATTATACTTTATACAAGTTTAAAAATCATTATATTATTATATTGGACGGTGTTATCTGGATGAGCAATGTCATTATATAACACACACACACACACACACACACACACACACACACACACACACACACACACACACACACACACACACACACACACACACACACACACACACACACACACACACACACACACACACACACACACACACACACACACACACACACACACACACACACACACACACACACACACACACACACACACACACACACACACACACACACACACACACACACACACACACACACACACACACACACACACACACACACACACACACACACACACACACACACACACACACACACACACACACACACACACACACACACACACACACACACACACACACACACACACACACACACACACACACACACACACACACACACACACACACACACACACACACACACACACACACACACACACACACACACACACACACACACACACACACACACACACACACACACACACACACACACACACACACACACACACACACACACACACACACACACACACACACACACACACACACACACACACACACACACACACACACACACACACACACACACACACACACACACACACACACACACACACACACACACACACACACACACACACACACACACACACACACACACACACACACACACACACACACACACACACACACACACACACACACACACACACACACACACACACACACACACACACACACACACACACACACACACACACACACACACACACACACACACACACACACACACACACACATTTGTTGCACACCTCTTTTGAACTTTAATATTTTAAACATGTAACTCATAACAGTTTAAACCTATTTGGTCCAAGTCTTTATCATTGTATGGATGTTTAATTTTGTACCTTGTTTCATTTCACATATAAGCAAATAAAAACATTTTTGTCTTACGCCATTTTGTTAATTAAAAAAATATATATATTTTCCTTTGTCAGTGCGTCATTAAGAAATAAAAGCAGACAAAACAATCGATTTAGTTGTATTTATTATTTGTTATTATTTCGAAATATTCGTCATAAATATTTATTATTCAACTGACAATAATATAGACCGTGTAATCATGACGGCCATTTAAGACTAGACAGTTTTGAATGTGTGTGTGTTCAGTTACTTTTCAGTGTTAGTTAATTTTTAATTATTATTAAAATATGAACTATGTAAATGTAATGTCCAAATAGTTTTATTATAGACAGGAATCTTCTAAGTAAGGTAAGCTCTATAAATATTGAACCAATTTTGAAAATTCTTTTACCTGTATTATCAGAAATTTATATTACATCCGGATTACAACGAGATCAGGACCTATGCAACAAAAATTGGTGTAAATTGAAGAAAACAGGGAACAAGAAATCAAATGAACGTAAAATCTTAACCACATTCACATAACTCGTAATATTTGAGGCAAGATAAAATGGACGCTCGTCAGCTGGTATTTAATAAATTCCATTGTTGGTATTTGAAGATAACAATGTAATTATCTTAATATAAAACACTTAATTTATAATAAAAAAGTTCTAACGTTTCTCTTTTTCTTATTAAGTATGCAGTTTATATTTTAAAACATTTATTTATTGAGCTTCAAATTATCATGTGATTTATTTTATTATAATTATTGTACAGTTATTTATAATACTACATTTAAGATATATTTAGTTATAGATCTTTATAAATAAATCTTTATATTATTATTTTAGTATTCTCTTGACATACGCTTTATTAAAATTCATTTTAAAAATAATTAATTTGACATTGACATTGACGTTTGGCTATTTCATACTATAGATAAGAAACAAATTAATTCACACAGATAAATAAAAAAATCCCCCCATAAATAACATCGGCAGGTGCTCGTCTCATCTATTTATATTCAGTGCACTGCCTCATTTAATTTATTGTAGTGTTTAAAGTCGTCTCGTAACTCCGCTGGAGCCTTCGTTCGAGACGCATTCAATGCGATGCCTTTAAAATGTATATAAGAATTTATGGACTTTATAACATTTTAAACGAGTAAAAATTTATTTTTAAACAAAAAAAAATATATTATTTTAACATTTAATGTGAAGCTGATATTAAAATAACAAAAAAATATATATCTTATCTGCAACTGAAGGTGGCAAGCGCTAACAGCAGGTGGCCAGTGCAGTGAAAGGAGAGGGGGGGTGCGGAGTTAGTATGCGGGGAGTGCAACCGAGGGGGGAGGGGTCGTCTAGACAGGCCGCAGACGGACGGAGGCTGCGCCGCGCCCGCACGCACACAGGCACAGTACATGCACACAGCACACACACGTAGTGTTGACCTCTACTCAAGGTATTGTTGATTAAAAAATACCAAAAGATTCAATTACATTTACTGTAGCAGTATTCTATATCGTGTTAATTGAATTATTGACGGTGTATTGTTATATTATACATTGTTTTTTGATAATTAATTGGATTAATATATTCTAAAATATAAGAAAATATCATGATTACAATGTTAAGACATTTTTTTTACCTTTTTTTTAGTTTTTTTTTAGAGGATTAAATATATAAATATAATTTATATATACTCGAAGATTCTTCTTACGTTAGAAAAAAAATTGCTACAGTGCAGTAGAAATCTTTGTTTATATGAGGTTCCTGATTTTTATGGACACCAATAAAAACTCGCTTTTTTATTTTGTTCCTTTATTAGTAATTTTTTTAAATAAACACATCATAACTTAAGTATATACTTCTATTTTTTTTTACGAAATTGATTAAAATATTTTATTTTTTATATTAACATTTCTCTTATTAACTCATTGTATTAAAATTATTCTTATAGAGAAAAAAATCATGAACTTAGTTAACATTCTATTCATACTGAATATAATTTAATAGACTGTAGACAGACAGACAGTTGTTAGAAAGTAATGATACCCGTTACACTGAATGTATGTATGATCAAGAGAACACAACATTTGTGTATTAGAATATCAAAAATGAAAGAGATAAAAAAACACAACTTAAGTGTATCAAAACACAGAAGGTTTCTTCTGACGAACATGTATTAACATGTATTAGAATAACTAAAATTAAACAAATAAACGAAAACACAACAGTTGTGTGTACCAAAAGACAAAAAACACAACATGTGTGTATCAAAAGACAAAAGAACACACAAACAACATGTGCATATCAAAAGAACAAAAATCAAACAGATAAAAGAAAAAACAACAGTTGTGTGTATCAAAAGACAGAAAACACAACATATGTGTATTAACAGACAAAAAACACAGCATATGTGCTCAGACTGGTAAACAATAAAGAACAAATCGTAAACAACGATAGCGGGTCATCGCTCCAGTGATAGTGTGGTTATAAAAATAACAAAAAAATAATAATAAAACAATTATTTAAATATTATAAAGTGGTAATGTTATAAAAGTTGAAGAATTATTAACAATAAAAAGTCAACTTTATTGTTTTAACGAAAAATGATATGTAAATTTATTTGAAAGCTAAAAATTAATGTTCAAAGACGAGATATTTAGTGAATTAGCGCGCAATAAAATATAAAAGGCTACCCGTGTTGTGGAGAGAGGAGTGTTATGGACAACTTGAAATTATTTCATATACATTCATATATATATATATATATATATATATATATATATAAAATCAGCAACAAGGTTTATAGAAAAAATTAATTGTAATTGTGTATGAACATTGTAAGACATGTTACACAACCTTTTAGAAAACCATTCCAGAGATGGGTTCTAATTCAAATCCTGGTCGTTTATTAGGATACACACATATATATAAGGATGTTAGAATATATATATATATATATATATATAGCAGCGAGGTCACTAGCACGAACGGTAAAGTCGACAAGGTTTAAAACAATGCAAACAGTTATTCAAACAATATTATAAATATAAACAAGTAAATATAAATATTTAATTGAAATATGAAAACAAAATTCATATATTGTTTTTATAATCAAAGTTGAAAACAATTATACTAATATAGTCATAGTCTGTTATATATAGATTTGAATCTAAGCTTATAGTTTATAGTTATAGTTTTGTTAAATAGTTCTTGTTTCACAAACATTTTTTTTTATTTTATCGAAATAATTGAGTTATTTTTGTGGACTTAAAATGTTTTAATATTAGTGGTCACATTTAGCATTTATTATACTAATGAATAATTTATCTAATATGTAAATAAACCGATATATATATATATATATATATATTTATTACTAAAGACATTACTTGTCTTGAGAGACCTAAAAGGAAATTCATTTCAATGAATATTAAAATGACATCCCTTTTAAAAATCTGTGTTTTTTCTTTAAGATAATAATTCACTAAATCCTGAACATAAAAAAACAATAATTAAAATGTTATATACTAGTTGTGTTCACGACTTCGTTTTAATGTTTTTAAGATAAAAGATAGTAAGACTACTTTGTAATATAGTTAGACTACGTTACTATTTGTAACATCAGCGACCATTGAAAGTCTTTTAAAATTGGTCCAACCGTTTCAGAATAAACAGACAGACAAACTAATATATATATACATATATATATATATATATATATATATATATATATATATATATATACGTCAGGACATTCAGTCTCATCCACTTTGTTATTATTACATTTAATTATAAAAAATGAATTTAATCTTATCAAGGCGAGGCCGAGGTGAAGTGAGCGCTTATTCAGAAACGTCTGGCCACTGTTAAGATAAGAAATTATATTTATTTTTAAAATTACTTATATTTTCATTGTTTTACATAAAATTTTATCAAAATATATGAAAACACCATAACATACAAAAGACATCAACGAGTGGATGATTTTGTTATTTATAATATATTACGATTAAAATAATAATTTTAAGCAAAAAAATACTTCTATAATTCTAGATAGTTCAGGAATTTAATAATAAAATAAATATTAAATTAAATTAATATAATTTTTTCAAAAACATAAAATACATGTTCCAAAATACTGGTGATATCGTACATATAAATAAATATAAATAAACAGACAGACAAACCGTAAATTATTATATATAGTGCGAGTCGGGACTTGGGATAATGAAAATTTAACTGAGAACCAACTCCGACCCAAGTTAAGAGTGACAAACTAACCAATAATTTTAAATATACACACATATATACATACATATTTGTATATAATTTCACTAATATATATATCCAATCCAATCCAATCCATCCAATTTTAAGCAACACTATTTGATTATAAAAAACTAACTTTTTTTATACGTTAGTGTGCTTGAAATAGAGTGAAACAAATTGAATATATCTAAAGCTATTTAATATATATTAATATTATTATACATTTAAACCGCTGTATCGCTTCAACTATTTCCAGTGAAGCCACATCTCGCTCCAGTGCAGTGACCTGCTTGCATTCTTATATCTTATATTATACAATATGTTGCTTTATTATACAAATATACCAAAAATTGTTCAAAATATGTAATGCTAAGAATCATTTGTATAGAAGTTATGTGAAAGAAAACCTAATATTTATATATGTATATATATATGATTACTATATATTATATTCTATTATTACATACTAAAAGTAGGTGCGCCAACAGACCCTCAATTTCGACTCGCTGCGCTCGTGAAATCTCGGTTGCCGTTTGCATATTGAGCGAAGCGTGCCCAGTGTAATGACTCATCGTTTCCCATTGAATTCAATGGATGCATATTAGTTTTTTGACGATTATTCCTCAACGACATGACATTTTTCAAATTTTTTTAAAACTATTTTCTAATGTGTGTCTTTTTGATTGCAAAATATCATAATTTTAATTCAAGTAGTTTTCGAGCCTATTCGAGACAAAGAATGTAAAAAAGTCTCCAGTAGATCGCTCTGCTCACTACGTTCGCTTCACTCAATAAACATCGAGTCCTACTTAGCGAAGTATTTGACGTATGTATATTTGTTACTCTTTCATCGAAAACTACTAAACAGATTTTTTGAACAAGTAAAAAAACTTTATAGTATTATATTATTATTATAGTAAAAGCATCAATTTTTTTAAAACACAATGTAGAATTTAGAGCAAGCGAAGTCACAGTCAAAAGCCAGTATATAACAGATATGTATCAGGTGCACTAATTTGCAGTTTAGTGATGAATAATGAATACTAAAATTAATAATCAATCCCGATCCAATTTTTGCAATTTGAGATAGAAATTACAATTAATTTTTGGTTATCAGCACAAATCATATAAGCTTTACATTCAATTTGTGTGATGATTCTTCAATCTCGGATTGCAGATGGATTATTGAATTCGGATGTAAATTAATGTGTATTGTAGCATGTATTCTATACTCAAAGTAGGTATGTTAAAGATTACTTTCAATCTTAATATTGTACTGAATAACATTTATTGCTTACTACTTGAATACAAGTACACGATAGCTCAATTGTTAGAGAGACGGGACGGTTTCCTAGAAGTCGCAGATTCGAGCCCTGCCCGAGTCATTAATGTTTCATTGTATATTAAAAGTAGAGACATTTTATATATAATATATGTAAAATATATCATTTGACTATATCTTTTGCGTAAGTTAAAGTTTTGTTTTTATGACTCAACAAAGAAACAGTAACCAGTAAAAACGAACATACTGGTAATGAAAATATATAATATAAAATAATTAATTACCTCAGACTCTAATTATGATATAAGATTAACTTCAATATAGATAACACAACAAAAACTAAATATTAGTAATGAAATACTCGTATATGATCAAAGTTATAACCTAATTACATTAAAGTAACGATAACCGTAATGAATTATTAATGTCTCGTAATATAATTAATATTCGATCTGTAATACTTATTAAGAGGTCAGCGCAAATTAATAAACATTTAACGTTAATTTTATCAAACCATCGCGAACGTGGTCTCGAATTCACCGGATCTCATTAGATAGGCGTTTGGGCCATTCCATTATCCAATTTTAAGAATATTTTAAACTAAAAATTGTGATTTAAATACATTATACTAACTTGTAATAGCGTATTGTTATGTCGTACTAGACAGGGTAGTGAAGAGCAAGAGTGAGTTTTTTAAAGTTAACAAATACGCTGATAGTGCCACAGTCTTGTAAGAATTTCCACTCAATATTCAGTAGTCATAACTTCCCTTTTCACAATGCGATCTGTCGCACTAACCAGGGTAGTGACGAGCAAGCTTAATACCATCGTATTAGATAAAAACGCTAGTTCACTAACAGCCTTTTCGCTGTGTGATCTAAGTTTGCTAATTTATCTATCGCTTGATAGATTGAACAATGAGATGACTACATTAAAAGTATTCACCAACCACAAGCTTGCTCACGCACACTGACAGTCTTTTCACTGTGTGATCTTAGTTTACTAGTTGAACTAGCACTTGATAGACTGAACAATGGAATGACTACATTAAAGATATTCACTAACATACAAGCTTTCTCACAGCACACTAACAGGCTTTTCACTGTGTGATCTTAGTTTGCTAGTTGACAAAGCACTTGCTAGATCGAATATTGAAGTGGCTGAAATGGACCAGTGACCTTAAAGCTTGACGAACAAAATGAAAGTTGAACTCTCTGGCACTCTTTTTGCCTCCAACTTGTCTTTAGACAACCAAGGGAAGACACCGCCTATGATCCCGCGGTGTCAGAGCTCAATGCCAGAGATAATTTTTCGGCAAAAAACTAACGGGCAGTCTCTATATTTCTCTGACGTTCATAAGGCGAGTGGGCTGGATGGCATTTCTCCATTGGTGTTACGAATATGTGCCCCTGAGTCTACTCCAGTGCTAACGCGTCTATTTAGGCCCCCCTACCTTAAAGGCGTAGTCCCAGTCTCATGGAAGTGTACCCTTGTCAGTCCGATCCCTAAAAAGGTGATAGCTCGGACCCAGCCACTTACAGACCTATCGCCATCACCTCTCTTCTCTCCAATATAATGGAGAACAATATTAACCGACAGCTCCTAACATACCTCGAGGATCAGTTGATTAATGACCGGCAATATGACTTCGCCATGGTCGATCGGCTGGTGATCTTCTTTTATACCCTACGCAACATTGGGCAGCGGTCATTGAAAAAAAAGGGAGATGGTCTGGCAGTTATTCTGAATATGTCAAAAGCCTTCGACCGTGTATGGCACAAGGGGCTTCTTTCGAAACTTCCTCCATATGGGCTTCCCGAGTGTTTATGCAAGTAGATCACCACCTTTCTCACTGGGCGGAGCATACTGGTCGTTCTCGACAGTTTTTGCTCGGACCCCAAGCCCGTGAACGCTGGTGTACCCCGAGGTTGCGAGCTATCCCCAACTCTGTTCCTCCTGCACATCAATGATATGTTGGATATTTCCAACATACATCAATATGCTGATGACAGCACTGGAGATGCGGCACATTCCGGCTGTGCAGGCAGGGAAAACGTCGACGAGTGCCGAAAGAAACTTGTGTCTTCTATAGAGACCTCCCTGGGAATAGTCTCTGAGAAAGGTGCACTGAACCACGTTCAGTTCAATCCCCTAAAGACACAGGTTTGCGCGTTTACCACTAAGAAAACCCCATTTGTCGTATCACCGCTCTTCGAGAGCACTCCTCTCATTGCCTCGCCAAATACCAGAATACTGGGTCTCGACATTTCGATTATCAGCTTCGAGGTCATCTGGAGCGCAAGGCCAAGTTGGCCTCAATGAAATTCGGAGTGATTAATAGCCATGAACGAAGCAGTATTTGAAGCCTGGCCAAAGACTTGCGCTCTATAAGGCGCAGGACCGATCACACATGGAGTATTGTTCTCATCTCTGGTCCGGATCACCCCAATAGCTCTACCGTCCGTCAATCAGCTTCTACCGTCTGACCGCGTAAAACGGAGAGCCGTTCGGATCTTTGGGGACCCGGTGCTCTGCGAACGATCGGACCTTTTGGCTTTGCGTAAAGACGTGGCTTCTCTGTGCGACTTTTACCGCATTACAACGGGGAGTGTTCAGAACAGCTATTCGATCTGAAGTCGAATTTCATCACCGCACAGCACGTCATCGCCTCCTTTACCATCCGCACCACCTGGATGCGTGGCGATCTTCCACTATTTTCAAGGACTTTTTTCCACGTACCACGCGAATGTGGAACGAACTTCCTTCGGCTTTATTTCCAGATCGATACGACATGGGTACCTTCAAAACAGGCGTATACTCCTCGCTCCAAGGCCGGCAACGCTCTTGTAATTCCTCGGATGTTGCAAGAGTTCATGAGCTGAGGTGATCATATGATGATAACATAAAAAAAGACAAATATATATGTTTGACATAAAGATGGCTTATATAATCGCTTATATATTTATTTATATACTATGAAGAGGTTTTGCAGTTTTTCTAGTCACAGACGATCGAAAGTAGACCCGGTAAGTACTAACTGTTATTTGCAGTTTTACTATGAACTTAAAAGAGAACTGTTATATAATTGATTAGCTTTTGCCCGCGGTTTCGTACGCACTAAAAAAAGATAAGACAGAAATAAAAACACGAATGACTGAAGCACCTTCTGTTCCCCTGGTAACAAATATTGTTAAGTATTTTTTACAGGAGTCTTTTTTTTATCAAATAAAAGGTAATGTATCCAAAATAGCAACTTCACTCCAATTTGCTGTTCTTTTATGAGAAGACCAAAAGACTATTTGCGAAATATGCAGTTGTGTTTATAATTTTTAGAGTACTATTATGAGTAACTTATCCTTTGATTTCGTTTATATTTATATAAATTTTATTATATAAATTTTGCTCACACTCCATTGGAGACAAAAAATTAGAACTCTTTCTTTGATTGAAATAAGATTTTTAGTATATTAAAAAAATATATCATTCACAAGGTGGGACAGGGTAGGGATCATTCATGAATCACATAAGTCTAAAATGAGGGGGAAGATTAATCGAAAAAATTACGAAATATCACGAGAGGGATAAGAGTGTAGTAAAATCGTGTATATTGTAAAGTTAAGATGCAATTCATTATTTTTGTCCCATTAAAAACTGCAACATTTATAGAACAGGATATGTGGTTTTGGGTAAGCCCCTCCTATTGGGGGTAATTTTAAACCTCACCACGTATTTTGGGGTGAGAGGGGTTAATGGACGATCGTACCGAAAACTCATACCATTATGATCCCTGAAGTTCTTAAACAGAATGTTGCTAATTTGAAAACCCTTGATACGAGACTTCTATACAAACTTTCAACCCCTATTTCAGCAAATCTGGATAAAATTAACCTAAAACTTTGCCAGCTAACGTTAAGGTTCCAACGGACTTGATATGTTTAGTTATCACTCAATCCATCATTTTATTAAAATTATTTTTTTTTAATAAAAAAGGCACGAATGTTCATATAAAAGTAAAGGTTTAATTTGGCTATATTTATTTATTTTTACGTTTATAATTTTCATAACATGTATCGTGTATTGAACCTAAGTAAATATATTTTTAATTCAATGTCAAATACAAAAGAAATGTATATTTATTTTATTTAATTATATTATCATTTGTAATACTCAGTGTATTAATTATTTTAATTTTATATATGTAATTAATATAAATGTTTTTTTCAAGATTTATTGTTTGGAAACTTTTACGATTATAATAATGACGTCTGCTCTCTCCTTAGAAGTAAAACTTGGAAGTAATGTTTGAAGTTGAAGTCAGACATAGACTTGTATCATTACTGGTGGTGAAAACGAAAATAAAGAGTATTCGTTAAATATAAAATGATGCAGTCTGCTGTGAGAAAGATAGAAATATGTGGTTTAAATTCTTGTGTGATTTCTAAACTGGTAAGAATATTTATACAGGTGGAAGTTCCCGACGTATGAGAGTTCAACGTAATGTCAAACACCTATCTATATCAGAAATAATTTTACATCTAAATATAAACCGTGCATAAGAATTCACAACACACAGCGCGAGACAGTGAGATAGTGCGAGTCTCTGTTTCCTTGCCAATTGCTGCGACATTGTCTCTATTGACACGAGCGGCTCCGCGCTCGAGGAGGACTATTTTGAGTGGAGGAGAGGCGGAGGCGCTCCACGCGGCGGCCCCGTCTCCGGCCTCGCGCGGCCAGCTCAATGAAAAAAGTTTCGTAACCAAAAAGCATAACCACGTTTTGGACGCCGTGAAAGCGATCGCGGTACATATCGGATCACCGCCCGCCCGCAATTTCGCGTAAAATTGGCAGCGCGGCGGGCGGCGGCGAGGAGCGTCGCTCCCGAAATAGTGTTCGGCGGCGGTCGTGAGGCGTCGGCGGCGCGGCAGTCGCCGTGTGGCAGCGCGCGCGCTCCCGCGTCGCCGTTGACCGACATCTGCGTCACCCGAGGGCGACGGCGCTCGCCGACTCCACGCGCGTATTTCGGTAGCGAGGAGGCCCCGGCCGCGTCGTCGCGCTGCCCGCGCGCTGGCCGCCGTGCTCTGGTGGTGCGTGGCGCTGCTGCGGCTGGTCGCGCTCTGCGCCCCCCCCGGCCCGTCGCCCCCCGCGCGCGCCCCGGACGATGCTCCCCCCGAGCTGGGCTGCGCGGCCTGCGCGAGCGCGCCCTCCAACGCCACAACCACGACGACGCCGCCGCCCGCTACCGAACCCTCCCACACTGGTCAGTACCGATCGCTACCCACGCACTATAATGCCCCAATTGTACTGACCAGCTTGTTGCTTCATTCATATGGTCGTGTGCTAATTGTTAAAAGTGTACTTCGTTTGAATGCGATAGATATGTATATGAAGACATCGTTTTTAAACGTGTCTGAAAACGGGCAAGTAGCTAACTCATTATAGAGTTATTTAATATCTATATTTTATATTATGTATACCTCGTTAAGTTTACAACTAGGGTATTTTATGCAAGTATACAATGAAGCAGCCAATTAATAAATTAAATAAAACTAACTAGAAACATAGAAATGATATTAAAAAATATTATCAACTGTTACGTACACATCAACACATTACATAAAGTTAAATAAAAGTTGATAATTTAACTATAACATATTAAATGAAGTGTTGCCTTAGGATTAAATATCGTTACAATATAAAATGATTAGCGTAAAGATTACAAAATGTGTTCGTGTATAGACAATATTAAAATAATATCAATCTACAAAACTATTTACATTAAAATGTAATATTTTATATGAGTTTATTAAGAATCATATATTGGAATACTGTTCCTATGTAGTTATTTGGACTTTGATTTTATTCGATGAATTACATTTTATTCGCTATTAACACACGTATTCACTTAATAATAGTATTAACTGTTATTACCTCTGTTACTGATAAAGAGCGTTAGGAAGGACATTTTTTTGTCTCTATGAAAAGCCTTTTTATTTTAACGAGATTATACACCTTATAGCGCTTAACCCTTCAACATATTTTCAATCCCATATATCCCGTAAAAAACGGGACAAAAGTAGCCTTACTCGCTGATAAATTAGCTTTCGAGAGGTTTTTTTTCTTAATCGGTATTCGTTTTTAGGATACATACAAACATATGGTACAATCAATATTTCTCTTTATAAGACTAGTATACAATAACTTTATAGAAACCCTGTCATATTCTTATATAGATTTTAAATCTTTTATGAGATTGAAAAGAACGAAAATACATTCATTCATAATCATTCAGTTTATTCGAACGAATGGTTTATTTTAATAAATTTTTTAACCACATTAACTTTTGATATATTTTTTTTTGATACACGAACTTTTATATTTTATACACAAAAAAGGTTAAATATTAAAAATTTTATTATAAACAAAAGATATTATTACACTAAATAATCTATTTATCTTTAGATAAACAAATGAAACATACGGACAAAATATAAATATATATTCCGTATAAAAACATTTAATTTATTTATCTTATCTATATATATATATATATATATATATATATATAATGTTGTAGTCTGTCTGTAAATTCAAAATAACTATATCTTAATTATAGTTATTTATATGATGCCAAGACAAAGGTTTTTCTTCGTTGTCTTTCTGTCTGTCCAGGCTTATCTTTAGAACAAATTTTAATATGACTTTCATTGGAAGATAGAGAGAGAGAGATAGATTTATCCCTAAAAAGTATTCGTCATATCGGGTATTGTTTGATTCGGTAAATTTTACCTTTTGAGTTACTAGAAATGGCATATTGGGTTTGAGCAGACACAGCTGATAAAAGTTATTAAAAGTAAAGATATGTTTTATATCAAACTTACTTAGTCTTCACCAACCTTTCTTATTCTAAAAATAATTAATATATCAGATATTATTAAAATCATCGTTTTTATTCGCGAATTACTTCATTTTCAAATCGAAATTTAGACTACATTAAAAAAAAAGCATAGTAGTACATTGCTGTCTGTCTTGATATATATACTGTACTGTCTGTGTATCCCATTTTATTTTCGGGAGTTATCAATGTCAATCAATCTAGATTTTCTCTACTTTGCGTCACAAATTGAATTCGTACAAAATCCAATTATAGTAAATAAATATTACAATTCTTACGATTTCCGATACACAAAGTCATGGTTTAAAATATAGTTATTATAATTTATAAGTCGTATAACTCAATAAGATCTACTTTATAGATTATTTTAAGAATAAAAAGTCAAAATGAATATATATATATATATATATATATAAATTTTTGTATTGTCTTGTTATCGGTATAAATCAGTTTCATTTAATATATTAGTAATGGTATATGTAATTTATCTGTGCGAATAACTTTCGAGAGACTAACCCAATTTAGGTATTCATATAAAGGGATGGTATCCAATAGATGGCGCTATCGCTATCAAGAAATAATTACATACTTTATTGTAGATAAATAACACTGATATTATATATAAAAATACCAAAAACTGTAGAAGAGAAATCACTTATTTTATGTAAAATTTCAAACGTGGCAATAATCGTTTACAGACAGAGTCGCGAACTAAAACTAGTATACAAAAGATAAGGTTATAACGACTGGTCGTAGACAAAACATCTTGAGACGGTACCTGATAATGATATGAAAGGTATATTCAGAGATAAAAGCGTAAAGAATGGCGAGAGCACCCTAAGGACGGATGTGGGTTATCGGAGCGAAGGTTCCATAGCGCTCAAACCCCCACCCGCCCTACTCAACCCCCACGAAATTTGCGTAACGATGCATAGAGGGGTTTCATTAAATATTTTATACCTAGATTTCGGTTTAATACTTGGTATTCCAATACTTATCACCCAGACGGGTCACAGTGACAGTTACTGATAACCATTCAACCGCTGATAAGAGTACAATGTATATCAATGTTTTAAATGATTCAGTCTGTGTTCGATTTATATAAAACATAAATACACTTAATGAGACTTATTTATACAAATTTGTCGATCATAATAGGTAATTTTGTTTATTTATGTATTTTTTACACTAAAATTTACAAAAATATTAAAATACTCGTTTTTAACATTTCACACATAATAAGTTCATTATAGAAAGAAATTAATCGTAATATATAAAAAATAATTTTTGCACTATATTTTGTACTTTTATTTGAGATTCATATTATTTTGTTTATTATTATTTGTCGTAACAAGAGGAATGTATTGTCCACGCAAACTATTCGAGTTTTAGGATAGAAACCATTGTTTTGTAATAGTTTGAATATTCAAATAAAAAACCGCTAAATAGTTCAACCTTACCAGCTATTTTTCTTCTTTTCTCATCTTCTGATTCTGATATTATTAAGACTATCTTACCAGAACATCAAAAATAGTGGCATAATAACTTACCATTATTTTAGTGTGTTTTCACACATTTGTTATGACTGTAACACTATATAAAAATGTAAATTAATAATAGTTTCTTGTGTTATTCAAAGTATATATCCTTTGAAATGCAATTGACGTGACGTTTCAAGTGCAATGTCTAATTGAAACAAAAAACTTTGACATTGACAATGTCATTACAAGGACAGCAGTAAAATACATTAAAAAGATATATTAATTTATCCTATCATATCTATTTATCTTTTATAAGAATAGTATAAAAAAATAATCGTCTGAATTCCATCTTATCATCAAAAATGATTCGGTCACTTCATTTAAATATTAGTACTGAATCATTTAATATATATTTTTTATAATTATTTCATATATACCAATAATGGTTTAAAACCAAAATGGCGTTGTCTCGTGAAAGAAAATGACATATTGTGCCCCAAATAATTTGGATACACATACCAGAGATGGTATCACGTGCATTCGACCTTCGAAGCGAACACTGATTTTGTATTTTGACTTAATATGACGTCATGAGCATTGGTATGTTGGTTTCAACGTATTTTCCTTAAGCCGTCTCTAGTATGTGTACTCTCAAAGATAAGGACAAATAATTTTCACAAAATATTTGTAATATAAACAACTGATGTTAATATACAAAATATATTGATTTATTAATATTAACTGACATACAGCTGCAAAAAAAATTCAAATCCTGGCTGTGTCAATTTTTTTTTCTATAATTATTAAAATATTCATACATATTATAAATATTATCAGATACGAGTCGCGTGTAACGTTATCACTTATCTTAATTCTTATCGGAGTTTGCGAATTTTATTTTGTCTAAAAATTCTTGTCTTTTAACATACATATACAAATCATGCAGGAAATTATTATAGATAATATTAATTATAATTAAAAAAAAACCCAGCAATAAATTTGTATGTTGATATCATTTACGTAACTGATACATAATTATTATACTTATTATCAAAGAATTTAAAGTAAATTTAAAAAAAACTACAGTTTAATATCATAATAAAGAAATGTATATTAGTAAATTAAATAGAAATTATAATTTTTAAAACATATCGAATATTTCGTTGCTTTTGAAAAAAATGTCCAGCTTCCGTCCGATTATAGCTAAACTTGGACAAAGATTTATTTTTTAAATAATAAACACACAAATTAAAACTACAAAAAGTTAATAAAACTTTTAACTTTTAAAAAAAAGTTCATTAAAAATATCTATTAATGACAAATAGAATAAAAAAACTATTGACGACATTATTTTTTTTAGTTGAGCGAAGCGAACGAAGTGAGCGGAGCGTTTTACTGGAGACTTTTTACATTCTTTGTCACGAATTGGCTCGAAAACTACTTGACGGAAAATTATGAAACTTTGCAATCAAAAAGACACACATTAGGTGATGGTTCTTCAAAAAAAAAATTTTGAAAAATGTCCTAAAAAAAAAATTTTTTTTTTATTGTCCTGTCAAAAAACTGATATCCCATTGAAGTCAATGGAAAACGCTTCGCTCAATATGCAAACGGCACCCGAGATGTGGCGAGCGCAGCGAGTCGAAATTGAGGGTTTGTTGGCGCCCCTAGTATATTTACTACATATTATAAAACAAAATGTCACCGCAGCATTCTTTCTTATTAGGTAAGTATGTTTCTAAAATTGTTGCAAAATATGCATAATCGTAATAATTTGATAAATGACTTACTCCTGGCCTCAATAAAAATTACATTTAATAAGATGTGGCTGTATATAATTAAAACTTTTATTATTTTGACATAGACATAAAAATAAGTAGAGTATGTGACATCTAAAGTCACAATCCAAAGAGATTTTATATTTTTCTTCTTAATAAAATGAACTATGAGAATAAACCTAGATTTCTCGTTTTTAAAAGATTAACACGCAATAATTTATTATCATTTCATTATTATTATTATAGATATATATATTAAAAAACATTAGTCTGGGAGAGACTTAGCAATTCTTGCTAAAACTAGTTTTTTACTACTTAATTAGATGTACAGATAATAAACATTGTTATATATTATAAAGAAATAAAATAGAACATATAAAATGTTTAAAATAATTATGTCCAAATGTTATTGATAACATTAATTATCGATCTGCAATCCGGGATAACATAAATCTTAGTTGCCTTCCTACAAAAACCAAAAACCGCTTAATAAAACTGGCAACTCAAAAAAAAGATTTATTTCAATGTTAAATGTTAGAATATTTTATTAATTTCGTCAGTTACAAAAAGTAAAATATTTGTTGTCATAATTTAATAAATATACAAGTGATATACAAATGATATTTGTTAATTCAAAATATCATAGTATTAGTTCAGATATAACAAAGAATTCAAAGAAACAAACACAATAACTACACGAGTCCTATTATATAACCCACAACAATCTATAATCAATATATTCACAACTCAGAGAAACAGGTACCAAGGAATTTATAACAAAAAAAAATAGAATCTCATTTAATCCCGCCTATTGCATGTAAATTAAACACGACGAATCCTTAGATAGCGGATACCTAGAATTGGGAATTAGGAACGTTTTAGTGTCTCCGGCTGGGGGAGGGGGTGTCGGGGCGGGGAGGGGGGAGAGGTTTGTTATGGCGGCGGCAGGAAGCAGCCGGTGGCACGTGTAAGAGCGGCCTTGAGACGGCAGGTCGTCGAACGCGTTGCGGCAGACGAAGCTACGAGCGCCCGACGCCCGCCACACGCCCAGGGGACAGCCGGCCATGGTTAACACAACCTTTGTCCCTATATCCAATTATTACTCACGCGTTTGTAATATCACAAACAATTTCTATAGACACGGGCGACCTCCTTTCATATTGCTTATACGGTTTACAGACCAGTTTTTTGATAGTTTGCACTTTGTCAAAGGTCAAACCGGCCATTTGTTATTTTTATATCATTGACAAAAATTTTTACATACATTAATACGTCTTTATATTCGAATTTGAATAAATAATACGGAGTTTTAAACGACTGTCTCAAACAAAACATCGGGGTCATCGCAACAATGCACAATTCAATGTAGCGTCACCTAAAAAAAACACAAATTCCTGCAAAATGTTGATATAAAACCTTCTTTGTCTATACAATGTAAGTTTTATATATAAAAAAAATTAATAGCAACACAACTAAAAAAAAAGGAATTGTAAAAAGAAGTATTCAAATATTTGTATAGTTATGTAGGTAAGGTATCGACCGTAGGAGTCTTGTTATTATCGGGCTGATAAAGGATGAGGGAGGGCAGGCCTACGAGGGGAGGGGGAGGGGGAAATAGGTCGCGGGGCCATCGCCCGGGCTCGGCCTCAACAACCGACTACACCGCTCGCTACCCCTGCGCCAATTTCGCAAACGGGAAAATATAAGTCTTATTCTTATAAAACTAAAGGCGTATCTTACAGATTTCGGGGAAGCAATTGTCTGCCTCATCTTATATAGATCCAATTACGATTTTTACAATATTTTTCCTTATTGTAGGTACCGTATATATTTTTGTTTATATCGAACTATAGATAAAATAAGTCGTAAGAGAATTTTCTATTCGAAATTTATGTCTTCGATATTGAAATTTATTGAATGAGTATTTGAACTTATTTCTAGTAACAATATTAAAATAAAGAGTTATTGTCAAACGCTACATACTATATACTTTATAATAAAACGTAATTCATTAAATAAAATTGAAAATATTATAATATATTGTTAGGAAAATTTCTTTGTCTTTGTCTCTTTGTAGGCCATTTTTCTATAGAACGCCTATAATGTACATAAAACGATTGAAATAAACAGTAAAAACAATTACCTTATAAATAACTATTGTTTTACTATTATTTAATATTGTGTTGTCGTTAGCAATATTTTATTTATCATAAAATTTATTAATCAAAACATTACTGATTATAAATGTAATGTAAAATATAATACAAAGACTGTTTACATTCAGTCTAGACATCTTATATCCATTTTAAAATACACTCAATAGTCTCAAATAGGTAAAGGCGTCCCAAAAAAACGGTTAGCAGACGGCCAGAAATGGTAAAACGTGGGTGACATGTCCGTTGACTTTCTAAGTTTCTTAGTAAGCTTAAACAGTATTAAAGGATCATTCTTTTCACTCTAACCTCAAAACAAATCCGCGTTTAACATTTATTTCAAACAATGAAAACTTTTTTTAATGTAGACTAATACTTATTCATAATGCCAAATAATAGACATATGAATACACAGAGGGATTATAAAAGTGACGAAGATATCAATGTGAATTGAGACGCCCAATAAAAAGAATTAATTTAAATTGGCTCGTGTCATGTCATGAAAAAGGGCGGGCATATTCATTAGAACAGAGTATAAAAACCTGAGTAGTGACAATTGAAAAGACTTAATCTTATTTATTCTAATTAAGCTGCAGTGTATAAATGTTTGTAGAAGAAAACCATCATATTTTTTGTTACAAATTTTATATTAATAAGATTTTATATTAACTGGTAAATAACAAACACGGTAGGTCGTAAAAATGTCATTCTTTATCGAAGTACTGACGTTCTACATTATTGAATTAATAGTGTTAACAAAAAAAAATACTTTAATTATAAATAACTTTTATTAACACATTTTATAAAAATTACATATGTTTAAATTATTTAAAAGCGATTGTAAGTCCGTTTCCAAACGATATACCGTTAGGGCATTATAACAAATACTTCAGTTTTTTAGTGCCAATAGTAGCAATGATTGAATATCAAGGTGTTGTGGTATCAGTATAGGATAAGAGTTAGGACCCACACGACTTGCACCGCGCCGTCGCACTCCAAAAATAAACGGCAAAACACGACGAAAACAATTGAGATCGCACTCGCGTCCTCAAAGATACGCAAAAATGACACTAGAAATATGCAATATTGTATTTAACGTGAATAATTCCCATTTATGGATCTGATTATATCATACGTCGTACAAAATAAAACCAAGAACACATATCATGTTACTGTTAAATAACCTAAAAAAAATATGTTTACGACGAACGCCTTATTTATATACGCATCTGTAATCTATTAATGTGTCTAACAAGCTGTTTGTGCGTCAAAGTATTTTAGTATGTCCAATACTAATAGCAGTTCAGTAATTAGAAGATATACTTTTGTTTCTTTTATTTTTATATCTGTTCTGAAATAGTTAATAAAAAATCAAGACTGCATAGATCGTTATATTAATTACAAACGGTTTATTTATATTCTTTCATATAAATATAAAAATATTCAATTTCCCTTTTTGTGTTTTTAATTTTATTAATATTTGAACTGTAGATTTTTATTTAATCTGTCAAAGTGTCAAAAGATCTTCACCTCAATTTTAATAATAAGAGTGACTATTTATATGATATTTTTAACAATAGTGAGTATTTAGATCGTAAACAGTTCGTAAACATGTATTCGTTCAATGAATGTCTGGTATGCAAACTTCGTGGCAGGATAAGTAAAGGTTTATTAAAATAGAACTCACTCACAAACACTTTCAATATATCCAGGTGATATAAACCATACATTTGGTTTACACAGCTATTTATTGTTACTAACTGAACATTTCTTATTAATATATAATATATTTTTAAATATTTATAGTATTAATGAGACCAGACATTATATTATATATATTTATATTTACATTATTAACTAAACTAATATCTTGGAGTACTCTCGGAATTTACCATATCTTGTCTATTCTATGGATTATTACGTAATAGTATAGTCATTACACAAAAATCAATTTACAACTTTATTAGCGGAACCGTCTTCAGTAAGATTAAACGCAGCCATGTTCGTGGTGGAGCAAAACAAACAGACAATTATAATTTTATCCGTAATTTATATCTGTACCGTGTATCGTACAACAATGTTGTCGTACTGAGGGTGTTTTGTTGGACGCGTCTGATGGAAATAACCTCGGTTATTCTTATAGGCTCGTCCGTTCTCCTGCTACTGATATATAAACGCATTGAATTGTATTGACATCTTCAAAATATAAGAACTTTTTTGTAACATTGACAATTGTGATACAGATTCAAAACTGTCAATGTCATTATTTTTATATGTTTTGTATAAAAAATAAAGTCGGAATGATTCAAATTTATAAATTAATTGAAAACAATATATGTTACGAGATAATAATATTTATTTATAGAAAATATTCCGATATGCGTCAATCAATAATCGTAATGACATCATTGAGGACCGAGTGAGCGGTCTGGCGGTGCAATGAACGTAAACAATCGTTCGATACGCAGCTGCGGCGAGTGCATTTCATTTGATTCCGTGAGCACACAGCGCGTGGTACACGGTGCCCTGTCATTTATTAATAGACGAGTAACGACGTACATCACCAACACACGACGTTGACAAACAACCCTAATATTAACACACCACCACAGCCTAAGACACACCCATCATTGACGGATCCCTCGCTAATTAGATGTATAACTAAGTGCCTCATTAACTTTAAATGTCATGTCTCAGTTTGACGTAACCGAAACTTGCTTTACGTTATTTATAAATAATTAAATAAATTGCAAATAATATTCTTATTATCCGAACTTATTATTATTTAGGAGAGCTATTTACTATTTATTTTAATATTAAATTTAAATACTTTTAATGTTCCTGCGTCTTTTTTTGGTAGCATTTATTAAAAGATAATTTAATAAACTATTCTGAACATATTCTTTACGTTATTTATACAGAATAATCACAATATTGGATATATTACACATATTAAAAAAATATTTGAAATTGTTCCACATGTTTAATTTACCAACATTAAAAAGGCAACAGTCGATCATGTTATGCATATTAAGGGACCTAAAACTAAAATGTTTAAACGGACTTATGTCACCGACTTCCTTGTCTCTACACAAAGTCTCACTCATTGTGTATAGAGAAGGAACAATTTACCTGTTACACTATTAATTAGAATATGACGCAAGTGAGGCGCTTAGCCGGCCGCCGCTGCCTACGCTCACCTTCCTAATTACAATCCGTCTAGACAGAAGTCGCAGCGTCCCGGCTCCTCCTACCCCTCTGACCACCCCATATCATTTGATAAACTTATTGCCACGTGCAGACGATTGCTGTAAATCTATAACCTTTGTAATAAAGTACATGCTCATACTCATTTTTAATTCTACTTTAGACGTATCCTTGTACCCTTATTCTAATACGCAAGATGGATCATATTATATAGGCACTGGGTAAGAAAACTCCGCATTTAAACCTAATTATAATAAATTTGTCAAAGCACAAAGTTTTTTTTATTTTTGTTCATGAATGTAAACATGATATCAACTGTATTTTGTTTTTTAATAATCCTTTTGTTAATAGTTTCAAAACACACGTTTAGAATGTTATTTTTTAAACTATTTCCATCCACTTTTATTGAATCAATCAAAATATAACATTCAAATTATGTTTCTCCACCTTACACGCTTAAATGTAGCTCTCCAATCTTTCATTTTTATTCGAAATTAATTTTTCTGTTTATCATGAAACTTTAAGCGGGGTTTTGTTTTTAAAAGAATTATTAGTTTTCTATTGCTATCGTTTACTGCCATTGTGATATAGTGGTAATGACCTTGAAGTGAACGATTCGCATATCCACATATCCACATTTGTGTAAACCAAAAACATATTCTTTAATATAACTAAGCTAGCCAGCGAAAACTATTCCCAAATATTTTTTCCTTAAACAATCCCTATTAACCTCGTAAATGTCGATATAAAGTTAGCCTTAGCTATAGACCGAGCGTCCCGTGATGGAAAATTTCTAACGTTTCTCAGATACTTGGTGAGAACAGGTAGGCAGTAGGCTCACCACGTGGCCAGGTATTGCCAGCTGGAGAAGCTATTTCAGTGATCGGTGGCAGGCCCCGGCAGACCGACACCAGACGTCGCCGCCGCCCCCGCTCTCCTCCAACCTCTAAAAATAGCCGCACTGTGCATTCTTGAGCGAACGATGTCGAATTTTTGTCGAGTACGAGCATCCACATGCCGTTTGTTTTGGCCAGAGAGAACGACCGCAACCTTCGACCGTCTTACTACATCTTGTGATCTCGTTTGACATCCAGTTCACTTGGATCTAGCTTTCAGTGGTGTTGCAATTTATACGATTCTGCTGTTTAAGCATCCATAGATTATATGTTATTAAAATTATAAATAAAAACATTTTCATAACCGATTAAAACTAAATACTACGTAATCTTACATTTAGATTGCATTTTAAAAATGTTTTTGACATATTCATACATTACTAAACGTTTTTTTTTATATTAGATTGGTAGTTGTGTATGCTTTGTATTTGACATTAAATATGAGTGGAATTAATGAATAATAGAGCTAGTCGATTCTAAATATTGTTATCAAATAATAAATGATTTCTTATTCTTTTTAAATTGGTGTAGGTATATTCAAAATAAGTTGATTTTTAAAGCTATCTACAAAAAAATTCGTGATTTCATTTACAACGAAATTAATTCAAAATGTCTTTGACTAAAATACCTTATTTATTAATTATAAAGAAATGAAGATTAAATAATTGGTTAAAAAAAATTTTTCTCTAATCTGATTTTCTGTACACACAAAATAAAATTTCCTTATTACCGAAACGAATAATTCAGAAAAGTTGGTGTATCACTGATATTATTAGTGATTTCGAAAAAAAAAAAAGTGTTTTATTTGCGTGAGTCAATTGACGAAGGACGCGGATTTCATTCGTCTCTCATCTTCCTAAGTATGTGTCACTGGCGAGAATGCAATGAAACATGAATTATACCATATTATGTCTGCCATTATAAAACCAGTTCGCCAAAGTTACTTTTTGTTAGTCTGTCTCTTGTAATACATGTTAATAACTTCATAAATATATATGATTTTATATATTTTTTTTTTCGTTAATCTATTCACCATGACAAGTGTCACCGGGCGGATTTTTTTATAGAACTTATACTATGTTTGTTTTATACTTTTCAATTCTTTTTTTTTTTCGATATGTTTTTAGTTTTGAATACCAATCATGGTCTGGTCATAGTCAACGGAAAACCATTGTAGCTAAAAGAGAAACTGTGTTGTATAATCTGTACCAAAACAGAAAAAATAACGTAATTGTTACAAAATAAATTTTAATATAATTTTAATTACGATATATAATTCGAATATTTTGACCAATTACTAAGATTTCAATTGTAATTGAAACCAATATTAAACTTCGTTAAGGGAAAACTAAAAAAAATGCCTTAAGCACGTGTAGTTTTATTTTTATCAAACTATTTTCCATAATGTACGCATTAATCTAAATGATAATACAATTGTAGGTGAATACATTTAAGTAGTTTCTAAATGGTTTTCATTTTTATTTTTATATTTTTAATTCAACTCCATTTAGAAATGTCCTTGGTTCTCCTTGAAAGTGATTAATAAAATAATATATATGTAAGTGAATATAAGTTAATATCTGTTCATAAATAATATTTTTTGCTATGATGATGTAATCACAAAAAAGTTGACGATATTTGATGAAATCTGGAATTGTGATAACTTACGATCTTTTATAGACAAGACCTTTTGATTTTACAATAAATTATTAGTTTCTAATCTAAATTCACACAAAAAAAATATGTATATGACATAGAATAAATTTGATAACAAAAAATTTAAAAAGTTTAAAACAAACGTTTTCGTTTTTTATACGTGAAGTTTTATTATATTGAACTAGTATAACAAGTAAATTATCCTTGAACTACAATCGCATGACCTAGAAAATTGTATATATTTGACTAAATTATATTTGTACGTGAAATATATTTGAATTAAGGTTTAGTTTTTTTAATATTATATACAAAAAGTGTACCAAATATGCAGATACGAAAGCAGCCATCACTATCCATTTGGGCAACACTATTTATAGACAAACATTTGTAAAAAGTATCAGACCTACTCGTAGGTCAAATGCGGACACAACACTTTCTTATTTACCTGTTTTTGAACTAGATTAATTTATGCTGCATTTATATAATTCGAGAAGTTTTCCTTCAATATAGAAAAAATAGTTTAAGAATTCTCATTGATTGCAATCAATAAATCTTCAATATATTATTGTTAAATTAGGAAAACTTAATATACTTAAACACTGTCATTGCTATAATAAAAAGATATAAGTTCAATAAATGGTATAAGGTACCCATTTTAGTGTTAAATTTCAATATATTTGACAATAATAATACCGAGTTATTCACAAGCTTGGTAACAGCTCACTTACAGCCTTATATGCGATCACTACACTAGTTGAGGCTAGTGGTAGATTGGATAATCTAATGTCATAATTGTTATAATGTTGCAGGGTGGTGGTGGGCCGGCGCATGCGTGGCCGCCATACTGTTCTGCACGGCGGGCGCGCTGGCCCGCCCGCACCTGCGCCGACGCGTCGCCTCCGCCAACCCCGTAAGACACTTAATATAGGTTACTATTTACGTTGCCCTACAAGTAAAATAAAAAACTCATATTTTTAAGTAAACGATAGCTTATATTAGTCTGATAATTGAAATTAATGGAAAAAAAAACGTTATAAAACATTCGGTTAAGTTACAAGTATATTATTTAAATCATAATTACAAATGTATAAAAAATAAAAGTGAATAGTATAAATAGTCCACCTTTAAAAATTATAACCAGGTAACCATTTCCAATATTTCAAATAATTATTAAAAGTTCTTTAATCAAAACTGTTAATAACTAGATTTGGATTTGAGTTATTATTTATTGTTTACTAAAATACGTTTAAGTTATTAAAATACATGTTTACTAAGATAAATAATTAGTGTTGATTAAAGCGATCTAGAAAGGTGAAATAAAAATGAACGAAAATTTAACGAACAATTCTTATCTTCCTTTTGTTCTTTGTCTACCTATTATAGGTTTTTTTTTCATTTCAATCTCCTTGTTTTATACCATACTTATAAATTGCTACGAAAACTTGGACTTTGAGTCAATTAACATTATCATTGCCACAAATCCCACGAATACCTATTTACCTTTATAAAAATAGAAAAAAAATCGATTTTAAAAAAATATATAAAACCTAGACGTAAAGAATAATCATTTGACCCAGTTGTATCAGCGTATTTGAGGATTAAGTAACTGGAATCCAAGGTGACCGACATTGAAAAATATTACAAATATTGTCTTGAAATCTGTCATCCTATTACTTTAAATATCTTCCTATTCTATATATTCTTGGTAGGCTTTTTTAGTACCTAATGATATTTTTTCATAGAATATAATATCTTTTATGAAACATACTTATTAATAGTGAGAAGAAAAATAATTAACATTTTTTATGTTTGAATAGAAAACAATATTACCTTAATAGATATATTACACAGTAATAGAAAATATTTACATGGATCATTAATAATGATAATGTTTTCATACGAAATACGAAAATTATAACACTTGTATACAGATGTCTTTAATTTTATAATGTGTGTTGACCGGTTAAATCCGTTACGGTTTATACCTTTTCATATTTATTACTTTTTTCGCGTTTTTTTAATACTTTTAATACAATGTATTTTTTTTGTTATGTTAGTTGTTACGTACAACTTGAGTATAGCTCAATCATTGAGCAATGCCAACCGTCTCGTCTCACGAGCCGACAAAACGCGTCATCGCTTACTATTACAATTATAGGTGCGCATACATAAACGAGGCGGTGGCAGCAATCGAGCGCCCTGTATGTGTGCTCTTATATGTACACATGTCTACGCTCACTATCGCTAGTGAAACTCACGCACACGTAGATCATCATAATATCATCGCGCTTTCGATAAAGCACACAAATGCAACTAGACAGACTGCTCCGTAGTGTGCGTGATCAACATTACACAATGTAACTTTGTGTGCGGCGACATCGGGGCAGCCGGTGCACCGTCACCCGCCCGTTCTCCCCGCTACGCCACTGCGAACACCGCGACGCGGCGCGGCCGCGTCCGCGTCATTGAACAACAAGACTCGTTCGATGGCAGGCGTCTTCCTGCCAATATGAAAAAAAGAGTGCTAAGTAACTCTGCAAAATTCGCGATAGTGGAATTTATATGTTATCTTTGTTTTATAAATTATTTATTTTTATAGTGTTATTAGATATAAACCATATTTTAATTATTAGTGAATGATAGTTAATTATTGTAAAAGCGCTTTACGAGTGTTGTAGTCTCCGTGTTTTGCCCTGTGATTGTTTTGTTTTAAAATATTTAAAGCTTTTACAAGCAAATGAAAATATGAGTGGCAGTGTTTTAAAAAGCAAGCTCGTTAAAACCATGATAGTGTGATCGATTTGTCTACAAGTGAATCCAACGGCGTGTCGACGGAATTGAAATAAACAGTTCTGTAACCTGTGGAAACATACACCATTGTGGCCAACACTGATTCAAATAGTAAGTCGAAACATACTTTACTCTGTAAACATCTACGAGGATAGCGATATCATAAACAATTGAGATCAATCACAACATTTTAGATAATAAAATATAAAGTTAAACAATATATATAATAAAAAAAGGTGGAATAAAGTTGAGAAATGATGTTAGCATTAAAAACTAGAAGTAGAATCGAGAGCCGAGATTCGGACGATCGCGAGACGGCGGGAGCGTGCCAAGTGATAAGAGCCGCGCCGATAGCGACGTCACGGCCAGACGTTGTTTGTGTGAATTTAAATAAATTTTCATGACAGACAGTTCCGTAATCACCTCTCGCGATAGTCGTGACATGCCAACTCGATAATATCTGAACAACTCTTTTGAATGATTTCTAATAATCCAACTACCATTTTACTATCCTTAAAATATAAAAAAAAACATTCAGATTTCAAATATGTAATTAAATACGAAAACAATATCAATATGAAATTAAAACCATAATATTCTACAATAATCAACGAATTACAGTTGTTATAAACATTTATGAAAAAATTTTTTTTTTTTTAATAAATAATATTGAATAATTTTTATATGACAATCAGGCTTGTTTTATGGACATATCTGACATTTGATAAAAGACATTTAGTATTGTAAGTACATGATAAAGAATTTATTTATTTACTAAAAAACTGTAGCCTTTACAGCAATCACATGATGCATATTATATAAATTTTACTAACATATATATCAAGAATAAATATATACTATCTTTCATACTGTAAGTGATAAAAGAGTTTAATTTTGCATTACAATATTTTAATAATTCGCATTCCTTTGTTATAATAAAAATGTATATATTAATTTATTAAATAAATGTATTTATTACTTCTAAAACAATGAATTTGTATAAAGGAAAAATACACAAAGGAAACCGATTATTGAGTATTGTAAAGTCCTTTAAAAGTAGTTTATTAACTGGGTTTGCATTGCCCCAAAAATCTTAGTGTTAACAATATTTTTAAAGGAGAATATTTATTAATCCTGTAAATATATGTTTGATTCATATTTTATTATAGTAATGTTGATTCATATTTTATTAAGTATATAGTTTATTGCACTCTATTCTTATAATGACCAAATTATTCTTAAAAAAAGCCTCTTATAATGACCATATATTAGAACTTATATATAAGTTGAGAGGTGCTTTAAAGGTTCAATATTAATATCTTCATTATTCCTACCAATTCCTTTTTCCAATGACTAGTATTAATATTTTCTGAGCACCACCACCTTATGTAAAGTTAAGCAAATATTCACTAATATATAATAATTTAAGCATTAATAATAAAATATTCAAAATATAAAAAATCATATTTATCAATTATACTATAAAAAAAAATCATTCTTTGAATTATTAATGATCAAAAACTAATAGCTTTCAATTAAATAATATATCTAAATATAACATGTTTATGTGTTAACTTTGAATTAAAGATATCCAGGAAAAGTTATTTCTTCTTTATATAAGATAACACATTAATATCATCAATGTAACATACACATATAGATTGACACAATAAAATATGTAGTAGTGTAGTTTGCCTTTTTGTAAAATAAATGTGTATGGATTTTACAATATTTGAATCCATGACTAGGACGGAGTAGCATCTAAATGTATTGATAATTTTTTTATTATTATTGAAAGTATGTTGACATAGCTGTGTAGGGTATAGGGCTAACGTTGAGGAGGGCCACATAAGTGAGAGCAGTGTGTTGTGATTTACAGATGCTCTCGGTACAAGTGCCGGGGTGCGCGGGCATGGAGCGGCTGGGCGCGCCGGGGGGCCCGCGCCTGCGTCACGACCACAGGCACCACCATTCAACACTGTGAGTACCACCAGTATTATCCAACCTACCGAGCGATAGTACACATTGCATACTAACATTACACATTGAAAAGACTGTTAGTGAGCTGTTACCGATCTTGTCATTAGTGGACCTTCAACTCGCTAGTTCAACACTGAGTACCAGCTGGTATTAACCACTAGTATTTTATCCAATCTACCAAAAGCTAGGTCATAGCATATTGACATTGCATAGTGAAAAAGCTGTTAAGCTGTTAGCGTGCTTTTGATTGGGGGACTATCCTTGTTATTTTTGGGGTCAAATAATGCTCTTAAAAGTGGATGATGAAATGTGTTCATTATTCACACACACACATACACACTTTATGTATAATCACCGCCTGGACATATTTTTCTTATATCGTTTTTGTATTAGACTTTGATAATCTAATAACCGAAATTTATAAACAATCTATAATCTCAGATTGACGAATTGCTTCCTAACTTACTCTGCAGGTCGTTTATTTCACTGATGGTAATTTTACAATCTTGAGTACCAAAAAACTGTATCAGGAACAATTAATTATTCCCTTCGAGAAACTTTGGAAATATTAAAGAAACTTTATTATTAATTATCATAAGTATTTCTTCAAAAGTTTTCCTTAAAAGAATCCCTATAAAAGATTTAATTTTGAGTTTGAAGGACTTTAGAATTTAGCTTCTACAAAAATTAGGAACACTTATGAATTTTAAAAACGGCTGATTAGTCTCTAAAAAAATAATATTGCAAATACATTTCTAGTATTTACTGAATATATACATTTATGTCACTTTCACAATATTTAAAAAATTACATACAAAAATCACATGTATGATTTAGCACTAATTATAACAGTATATACTACATGGGTATAAAATTATATCTTGACCATTAATTCAAACTGGATCTTTTCGGATAAGAGTAACTTAGCCTTGGTACAAAGACCCATATTTCGTTAGGACTCCTCATTCGCGACATACTAAGTAAAGTCCTCCACAAAAGTGAAAAATAACAGGAGTTTAGTTAATATATATATATATATATATATATGTATATATATATATATATATATATTGAATCCGTTTATTATAGTAATAATAGAAATAAGACAAGAATAATTAGAATTAATATAGAAACTCGAAATCGAATGTAAATAAGTAATCACGTGAAGAAATGAAAAAATATATATACTTCATATATGAATTTATTGAAGTCGAGGACACTAAGAGTGGCGTGCATCGAGATAATACTATGATAATGAATTCATTTTATTATATATATATATAATTTAATTCTTGATTACATATCTCAAAACCTTGTGATGGAATCTTGTAGAAATTTATATTATACTACTTGTGCCCACGACTCGGAATATGTTTTTTAAAATAAAAGTAGACCAACTCACTCATTAATATTAGCTATTCGTCAGTGAAAGTCTTGTTAAAATCGTTCTAGCCGTTTCAGAGATCAGCCGGTACAAACAGACAGGATGAAAACAATTTAATTACTACTAATTGTGAATTCATGTAATCGGTAGTTCAAACCACAAATTCAATGTAATTGTAAAAAAACTAAGATCAATTAAATTAAAACAACGTGTATAGAATTAATTTCTTTGACGTCACCTATAATATAATATACTGAATCACGGTCCGTTTATGGAGCGAAGTAATATGAATGCTACTTGCACACTCCTATATCTAGGTCAGGGTAGTAATAATCAAATAAGTGCATAGTATCATGTGTTGTAAGTATTATAGTATTAATATATTGGATATATATGTTGTAATGTATATTCCAGGGAATGGGAGAAGCAGCAGAGGTTGCAGGCGATGGTGGGTCGCCTGCAGGAGATGGTGGAGCAGGAGACGCGCGCGCGCTCCGCCGCAGCGGCCGAGCGGCTCGGCCTCCCGCCCAGCATACAGCTGCCGGACGGAGAGTACGGCCGCGACGCACACCTCCAGATACGAGTCCCTTATCAGGTCCGTAAGTATTGTTTATAATATTATTATCGTGTACGGAAAATATTGATTGTGATTTTTTTTTTAACAAAAGGACAAGGACTTTCCAGTCCTTTACTTTAATAATTTAAAAATATACCATGATTACGATTCAATACTGTTTCACGAGGGTTTGATCAATAGTTCTGAATGTGGAACTCTTCTGTAGGTTAACAACTCCTGAACTGTCATACAACTAATAAAATATCTAATAATTTTATAAGATCAATTGTTTGCAATCATATATTTAAACAGATAATAAATAATGAAAACCTTAAAAGAATACTTCAGTATTCTTCGTTCTGGGTGGTAAATACAGGAGTCTCATTTATGAGTTTGATTCACGAAAAACGCGCGAATTATTCCAGAATGAATTTGGACTTATATGCTATAAACTGTTCTTCTGTCTACCCCTGTGGAGTTTAACATAAATGTTACCTTAAGAAATACTTTAACAATATAGTAACGACAATTGATTGGACAATTGAGTTAGTTATATAGGTTATAAATTTAACAGCTTAAAAATTTTAATAAGTCCTTCTATGAACATCCCCATGCTCGTCCAAATGATGGGACCGCATCAAAAATACATCGTATTAACGATTCTATATTTAAATTTTCCAGCAAGACGAGCTGACGAGAAGCAGCTTTCAACCTCCACCGAACAAGTGCGTGAGCGACGTGCCCGAGTGGGCGGGCGCGGCGGACGCGCCGCCGGGGCGACGGGCGGCGGGCGGCGGGGGCGGTGGGGCCGGGGGAGGAGGCGGGGCGGGGGGGAAGAAGGACGGCCTGCTGCAGAAGGCCACCCGCTGGTGGGTGCGCATGGGCGCGCGGCCGCCGCCCGCCTTCCTGCCCGCCAGCGCGCCGCCGCCGTGCGTGATGGTGCCGCGCCGCGCCGCGCACTCGGCTCCGCCCGACGCGTGACCGCGCCGCCCCACCTCGCGCTTACATTCCATTATCGGGACGATCAGACTCGCCGGAGCGTCCCGGAGTATTATAGACTTGGTGATTTATTTATTGGGGACTCGCCTCCGGCCGGCCGCGCTTGTGATATGAGGACGGGGTCGCGTGACAGTGCGGCCGACGCAACTAGTCTTGATACTTTAATCGGTTTAGACGTAGAGGTAATTGTTTCTATTGATATTTTATGAAACACGAGGTTTCGCTGCCCGCTTGTGTTGTAGGTGTGTATGGCGTTGCGTTGAGTGCGTCCGTGTTCCTCGCACTGTCTTTGAGTTTTTGAAAACTAAGACTGAAATAAATAAAAAAAAGATAACACTATAAAGTTTACATTGAGTATGTTGTCTTAGGTAAAATTAATTGAAATAGAAACAATTAAAGTATATAATATTTAACGAATCTTTGGATTGAAGGGGTCTCGCAGTGTACAGTCGACGTTTAAGGAACCTATGTTAAAGTTTACTTTGTATCCAGCCGCTAACATCTGTGTTTAAACAACTTTTATATTTATTAAAATGTATAATAGATAATAATGCATATCAGTACCGTAATCGCAAGGAATATTAATTTACAAAGCATAGTTACTATTTTATTGTAAATATTGTAACTAATTTAATATTAGATTATGTGACGACCGAAAGCCAAAATATGACGGTCGTTATTATTTGAGTGTTTGCTACATTCCATATTTATGTTGAAATATTTTAAATACTTTTTGTATCTGCCTTCATTTGTCTATCACCGTAACTCAGTGCTCCAGCTGCTCCAGCTGCTCCAGCTGTTCAATGAAATAGTTCTGTCAAGCTGACAATAATTAAATAGTGAATACAATAAATCTCAATAGAGAATAGTCAATGTATAAGAAATTGGTTGAATTAGTTATAAATGTATTTATTACTTGTAAAATAAGAGTTATTCGCCTGCTCGCAGGATTTATAATAACTATATATATATACATATATATATATATATATATATATATATATATAAAGAAATCTTTAGTCATATATATCGGAATTAAACTTAAAGCCTTTTGTATTCAAGCAATAGTACGTTATAAGCTCAACGATGTAGTGACACAAATTAAGCAAAAAAAAATGTTATATGCTTAGTTCTTAATCATCCGTTGTAGTTAATTATATAAATGAATCATTCTCTTCCTTATACGTTATATTGTTTGTAAATATGTTATTCCAAAAACTAATTTCACCGTCGGCCGATGGGCTTGGCGATTTTAATAAATGCAAGTCATTTTCAAAACATTATTATTTAAAAAGCTTGTTATGCTGTAACGATAACAGTATTTTATTATAATCAATTGTGAATTATAGGTTCTATACGTAGGTATGTATATATCCTACAGATGATAGTTAGTTGAATATTACCAGTAATATATTAAATGAATTGGAAGTTGAACGCTGCTATTGATGTAACCTAATTTGTTATGTCTTTAATTAGATAAGCAAATGAGACGATTGTTTATGTACATTTTGTTGTCTATTTTTACGATTGACGCATCATTGAATAAACATTGCACTATAACATCAACAATAATGTATTTTTGAGAAACGATATTGTAAAATTATAAAGTACATTTATAGTGACTTGGTCTTAGGTAAAACAATGTTCTAATGTGTTCATCCGTAGGAGAAATGTGTTATTAACTACTAGAATTTTATTGAATTGGCCATTTCTTTGATTTTTTTCAATTTGCAAATGTATTAAACAGATTCTTAGGCCATAAAAAACATTGTATGTAAGCTGAAATGATCGAGTTATTTTTTAACGTGTGTCTCCAATTTATTGTACCTTACTATTGTAATAGTTTTAAATTTTAAGAGGTGGTAGTGAAGCTGTCCTTGTACAAAATGCTGGTAAAATATAAAAGTTGTTTAAAATAGTTTCACAGAATAGATATTTAATCTAGATATCAAACAATATTCCATTTGTCATTTAATAAGTAAAAGCAGAAGAAAAATTTAATTATAAAAAAAAAACATTAAATTATGACCTACCAATAATGAACACAGGATTTTTATTTTTATTATAATCTCCTTTATCGTTAATACTGATTACTGGCTGATTAACACCTTTTTTAATTACCTCTTATATAATTAAAAATTGTGTTCAACAGAATGTACAATTAGATGAGTAAAGTCATAATCAGTTTGTTGTACAATATTTAGAAATTGACAGATGACAGTGACAGTGCAATCAACTAAGGAGTATAAGCTTTAAATTCTTATTGACACCTATTAACGGTTCATTATATGTATTGTTTTTTATAGAAAACAATAATATTCTTATTTTGAAGCATTGGTAACCCTAAAAATTACTTTTATGGGATCACATATCTGGCTGTTCAAAATTAGGTACGCGTAAAAGGAAAATAAATATTATAGTAAATAAATCTACAGTCTTTTGGATATATTAATATGTTTTAAATACAAAGATCATTTTCATGTTCATAGATTTTTTACAATAATCTTGGTTGTAACATCTTTTGAATATTTTTCTATACTTGAAAGATATAAATATTGAACGAGATTATTTTTATAAATTTTGTCTAAAAATTTTCAACGTCGTTTAAAAATAAAATCAGATTTGTAAAAATCATTGTAACTCGAATCCCCGGATGCACGAAACAATGGCACATGGCAATTACAATTTATTTCACCTATTTTCAGCTACTTACTAAGGCACAATCTACAACATTTTGACAGCCAAATAATTCAGTAATAAATTTTCGATAATATGAATGATACATATATTTACTTCAATTGATAAAAATGTTTCAGCTCAATTCAACACACTGGTCAAATTTACAGTGCAAATAAAATAAAGTTGACGGTGTATATAGAAGCTATATCCTAAAAACTCTTATAAGATATGCAGGTTTCTTGACCATGTAAACATTAAATATTAGTAGGTTAGTGGCCGACAAATAATATTGGCAATGTTAGTTATTGCTATGTGAGTCTTATTATGGAATATCTTTGATTATAGATCAGTCGTTTATAGGTGGCAGGGTCTAGCTGTAGTTATATGAATGCAGCTTGCATATGGACTCTCTCCAAAACCCTTTCATGAGAGTTAGACAACCCTATCACATGAGATCTGCCTAATAACACGATTACATTACTTACTATTAAGTGCACTGTTTGAACACAAAAGTAGCAAATTAAAGATGCCGTCCACACCAGTTCACTAACAACCTTTTCATTTAGCGATGCTAGTATGTTAATTGACCTAGTGCTTAGTAGATTTATCATCTGTTAAGTATAAAAGACAGATCCCCATACGCTCAGCATTCCTCTCCGTATGTTTTACTCTTTTCCATTCTTTCTCATTTTTATAGGTGTCCACTCATATGCAAAATTTCATTTTTGCTAGTTTATGGGCCGGCATTATTTACCATCGAATGGACCGTTTCGTTTGCTACCCATAATATTTATCGTGTATAGGATAAACACAAATACGATTAAATTGTTTACACATTCGTTTGTTTTAACACATGATAATATTAATTGGTCGAAAATGAATAATAAATATGTTCATTACAATACGAGTAGTACAGTAATTAACGTAATTATTATTCATTGTTATTATATTTTTTTATAAAACCTTTAATATAATTTGCGAAAATATATCATTAATATAATATTATATATTTAGGAAACAAAGTCTTATTGTGACATTTCGTCTATAAAAAGCAGCGAACCGGCCAATAATTTTCATTTGCTCTTTGACTTTCGGAAAGTGAGGTAGTTGTCGACGCGATTTGTGAGTGTTTGCAATTAATTGTGTAGTTGTTGAAGTGAGTGTTATTATTCGGTAAGTGATTACTATTTTGATTGTCACGGCATAATTGGTGTTTTATTTTCTTTAAGAATTGAATAAATCAGTTTTATACGTAGTATTTGTGTTGTATCATTTTACATTGCTGTATCTCGCCTTACTGTTTTTATAATTTCGATTAGAAATATAAATTCAGAAGTGGGATCAGATTTCCAAAACGCCCACTGTGCTTGATTTAATTTCTTTAATTGTCGGGTAGAAAAAAAATAAAAATAAACGCCCACTGTGCTAGACTTAATTTCTTTAAGTGTCGGGTAGAAAAAAAATAAATGAAAATAAAAATAAAATAAAACACCAATTAATCGTTCATTTGTTTATTTTGTTATTTCTTTTGTTTGATTACTTGTGAATATGTCTGACAGACAGCATAATTCTCGCAGCAAGTCGCGTCGACACGATAGGGACCGTAGGTCTCGCGATAAATCTCGCAATCGGCGTCGGTTTTGCGACAGGGATAGGACTCGTTCATCAAGTAGGTCGCGGTTAAGGTCCTTCAGACCACAGAACCTGTTTCTGAGACGCCGCTTTCCAGTTCCATTACCGCGTTAAATGTACCCGCATCTAAGAATATGACGACAGAGGGGCCAAGCGTTGACGTACACGGTCATGATAAACAAATGTTGACGGCATCTGCGGGAATGCTAGCTGAAGCAATTAAGTCGGTGAACTCGGATAGAACTCAAACGTATTTTGTGTCTAATTTCGACCCCTCAATCCATGACATTGACGTGTAGTGTAAGGAGGTTGAACGAGCTAGGTCTTCTAACAATTGGGGAGATTCGGAGTGTCTGTCGCGCGTATCAATATGTCTTAAAGGTGACGCACGTTCATGGGTAAATGAGTGGGTGACTAGTGACCGTACGTGGAGCAACTTTATTAAAGAATTTAAGCCCTTGTGCCCACGAAAGCTCGATTACGCGAATATTCTTTACGAGGCGATGCAAGTGACTTCCGATAAATACAGCACGTACGCAGAGTATGCTAGGAGAACTTTACTACGCCTTAAAATAGTCGAGGGGCTAAGTGACGATCTTAGAACGCTTATAGTTATTCGCGGCATTACAGACCCTCAGGTTAGGGCAGCAGCTGCCAATGCCAACCTACAAATTAGTTTCATTTTTATCAATTTACACTAAGCCCGTTCGCTCTAAAGTAGATAATCGAAATTCTAATTTCAAGCTAGTAACTGGTAATCGTACGCCTATAAAATGTTTTCTATGCGGACAACGTGGACATAAATCTCACCAATGTCCAAAAAACATCACAACGGGTCAGACCTTAAATTCTGCTTCGAACAGTGCTCCTAAATTATTTTGTGTTTTCTGTAAAAAAACCAGGACATAGTGAAGACGTTTGTCTTGCTAAGGACAGGTCAGGTTAGGCCGAGCCCTCGTAAGGTGGAGGCCTTAGTGAACAGCAGATCGCCAGAAAATGTTAAGCATTTTCGTCAATTTATCGGACTCGCTGGATACTTCAGGCGCTATATACAAGGCTTTGCAGTCAAGACGGCGTGCATTGCAAAACTCACCAAGAAAGATACAAAATTCACGTGGGGATCCGAACAAGAACTTGCCCGCCAGGAAATCATCGACAAGCTGACAAGTGAACCTATTCTGATAATATTTAATCCTATTTTAGCGACGGAAGTCCATACTGATGCGAGCAGTGCTGGTTACAGTGCAGTATTGATGCAAATCTCTACAACTGGTAACAGGTAAGTTGTGGAATATTTCAGCAAGGTTACCCAGGCTGCTGAACGTAAGTACCACTCTTACGAACTGGAGACGTTGGCAGTAGTTAAAGCATTTCCGACACTATTTGGTTGGATTACAGTTTAAGGTATTTACGGACTGCAATGCCCTCAAGGCTACAGAGCTCAAAAAGGACCTACTGCCCGGCGTAGCTCGTTGGTGTCTATATTTACAGGACTTTATCTTTAACATTGAGTATCGGAAAGGAGTGAATATGTCGCACGCAGACTTCTTAAGTCGCAACCCAATATAAGTGCAGGCATGCAAGGTAACTAGGCCTCATAACTGGGCGCAGATAGCTCAGGCTGCAGACGGTGAAGCTCGTGAACTAGTACAACAGTTAGAAAGTGGAGTTTTGGACTCCAGTCGGTATGTACAGCAAAACCTATTATTTTATCGTTATGCTCCAGTTGGTAAGACACCCCGTCTCCTATGCTACATACCAAAGGGCCATAGATTGAGTCTGTTGAGAGTGTTTCATGACGAATACAAACACGTCGGTGCAGAGAAAACGCTAGATCTTATTTTAAAACATTTTTGGTTTCCAGGCTTGCGCAAATTTGTGAGTAAATACATTTCTCATTGTCTTCTATGTATGTCAAAAAAAAAAGGGTGCCTCGGGCCCCGCACCCAAACATTACCTTGTGGAAAAACCTGATCAATCGTTTCACACGGTTCATGTGGATGCCCTAGGACCACTACCGGAATCAAGAGGGTACAAGTTTCTTCTGATCCTGCCTAATAGTAGTGGATCGCGGGCGGAAGCATCAGTCCAACGGGCAGGTCGAGCGCTATATGAGGACTGTCCTCAATATGTCAGTTCGTGACATAGCTGTGGAAGGATCATCGTCAAACCATCAAGCCTGGCCTGAGTTGTGCCGGACCAGAGCTAGCGAACTCCTGAAGCAGAACCAGGAGCAGCAAGACGAGCGCACCAATCGTAACAGGCACACCCTCCTGGTGTGTTTAAGGTTGACGATCTTGTTTTTGTCATAAAGTATTCCCAGTGTTCAGGAAAACTAGATCCAGGGATGCGCGGACCGTATCGGGTTATCGAAACTCTATCCAATGGCCGTTATAAACTGAAGCTGTTAAGTGGCGCATTTGGAAAAACTACTCAGACTGCGGCCGAGTATATGGTGCCCTGGAACGGAGAGTGGTGCCCAGAGTCATGTGCAGCCTTCTTCGAGAGTAAGTTATCAATTGGCTACATGTGAGAATTCGGTTAGTCGCTCTGTCATGAGCCCATTTAGTTATTTTACCGTTTTATTTTTATCATAACAGTTGCTGGTATGCTTAATTTTAATCCCTACTAGCTTAGTCCCTTAGCTATCCCCTTTAATAAACAAATGACAGACCGGCTTACCAGATTCGCATGTATACCCTTTTGATTGTGTAGGACGTGCGATTCAGTGATGCCTCCGTCCTCATACGTGCATAGGACGTGCGATTCAGTGATGCCTCCGTCCTCATATGTGCATTTGCGTAAGATTTTAATAGGACATGCGATTCAGTGATGCCTCCGTCCTCATACGTGCCTTTGCGTAAGATTTTAATAGGACGTGCGATTCAGTGATGCCTCCGTCCTCATACGTGCATTTGTGTAAGATTTTAATAGGACGTGCGATTCAGTGATGCCTCCGTTCCTATTAAGTATGGGTTTATTAACGAGAAGTGGACGTGCGATTCAGTGATGCCTCCGTCCAAATAGACGTGCCTATAGAGAGGTATTGATCTATGAAGTACTGACGTGCGATTCAGAGATGCCTCCGTCAATATCAGGCAGAGGGGACGCCTTCTGTCTGATCTGTTCACAGGTGCAGCTTTACGTGTTGGAAGCTAACTACATGTGCACGAAGACCAAAATATCAGTATGAGAGCTCTCGCGAATTGCCTATTTTACGAACTGTGTGTTATCTGTGCGCACAAAATGGTACTTTTGCAGCAAGTTCTTAGACATGGTTATGTTTCAGACTATGAAATCCACGATCCTAGTGCAGGGCAATCATCAGCGTCTCCTATATCTCTCATATCAGACGCCGTATCTACCAGCGATCCTATAGTAAAAGAATTAGCTTCGCTGCAAGACGAGTATATTGGGAACTGCGACGAGGACGACGCATTGTCAAGATAGGCCGATTTAGGAAACAAAGTCTTATTGTGACATTTCGTCTATAAAAAGCAGCGAACCGGCCAATAATTTTCATTTGCTCTTTGACTTTCGGAAAGTGAGGTAGTTGTCGACGCGATTTGTGAGTGTTTGCAATTAATTGTGTAGTTGTTGAAGTGAGTGTTATTATTCGGTAAGTGATTACTATTTTGATTGTCACGGCATAATTGGTGTTTTATTTTCTTTAAGAATTGAATAAATCAGTTTTATACGTAATATTTGTGTTGTATCATTTTACATTGCTGTATCTGGCCTTACTGTTTTTATAATTTCGATTAGAAATATAAATATATATTTTTTTTGCAGAAGCTTATTTTGCGTGAAATGAAACACATCAGCAACACTACAACTAATAAAAACTTGTCAATATAAATAACCAATTTTTAAGTGTTCAAATTCTCAAGAAGTAAAGTAAAGAAAAAAGGATTTGTTGTTGCAGTGTAAAGACGATTTCATATTTTAAATCAAAATCTAGAAAGGACGAAAAATAATAAAAAGATGCAGATTTATATAGAAAGGTAAAGATTTGTGTCGATTACACTTACATAGTATATTTACAATAAATTAACGTCTCTATAGTTATCCTAAAATTATATTAGCCATATCTATTGACATCACAAGTTATAAATTACTACCAAAAACTTTATAAATAATATCCTTATCCTATAATCTACATATATATTTGGCGCCAAATTTTTGTGACAGACATCATTGTTATGTGTGACAGTTAGTGTGGTGTGTTTTAATTAGTAAAGAGTCTTTGAAATATCGGTTTATTTATTATTTTATTTTAAAGTAAAATATAATATTGATATAATAATAAAATAATATATATACGTTAAAATGCCTTATATTTTTTAGAGGTGCGAATTTTTATTATATTTACCTATTAGTTTATGGTGTTTTAACTTATATCTTAAAAAATATAATTGCAATCATATCGACTAGGGGCGCCAACAAACCCTCAATTTCGACTCGCTGCGTTCGCGAAATCTAGGGTGCCGTTTGCATATTGAGCGAAACGAGCCCAGTATATTATCATCGTATCCCATTGACTTCAATGGGATATCAGTTTTTTTACAAGATATGTATTAAAAAAAAAATTTTTTTTTGGGGACATTTTCCAAATTTTTTTTTAAAACCTTCGTCTAATGTATGTCTTTTTGATTGCAAAATTTCATAATTTTCCGTCAAGTAGTTTTCGAGCCAATTAGTGACAAAGAATATAAAAAGTCTCCAGTAAAATGCTCCGCTCACTTCGTTCGCTTCGCTCAATAATTTTCATCAATCGGTATTTTACATTATGTATAGAAATATGCTATTTATTATCTATGATCCAATAATATATATAAGATGACAGCCAACTTCATAATGACAGATGACTAAAGAACGGAAAACAGAAAACACTAGTCCAGTTGATATTTTTTTAATAATATCAGAATTTATGTTAAATATATGCTGAATATAGTAATTTAAACTTGTGTGTTATTATAACACAAAAAGTATATTGTGATAAAACTGAAACAACCACCTATCTTCGCTACAAATTAAAGTAAGTAATTACAGTTATATTGTTTTTATTATGAAACTTTTATACGTTTACATTGATGTTTGTTTTTGCAGAAGTTTTATATATTATTTAAATAGTATTAAATTATGGGACCCCCAAAAAAGTTCAGAAAGTATGATTCAAAAGGCGGAAGCGACAGATCCAGTGAGTATTTATTATTTCATATGTAATTTTATTTCTTCCTGCATGTTAGGGAATACAAAAATTTTTGCTAATTTTAATATTTAGCAATATTAGAAGATTTCATCAAGACGTCTCCAAAATTATACTGTGAATATTATCTTAGAAATATATTTAAGGTAAAAAGAAAAAAGTAGATGAAGATGTGACCATAGACTTGGTGGATGATGACAACCCAGATAGCTCAGGGGTGCCCGGAGCAGCCTTGCAGGATGCTGAGAAGAATGACCAAGTGCCGGAAGATGAATTTGGAGCTAAGGATTACAGGTTTGTTACTTAATTAACATTTGATATAGAAATCCTGACAAATATTGTAAATTGGAGGTGGATAATATTTTCTATTCCAATTTTGAGGTTGTATAAAATTTGTTGTGAAAATATTTTTGACATGTATGTATGTATTCATAATGTAATTTTGTATTAACTTTTGTGTGTGGGCAGGTTTCAATTTTTTTTTTAATAATTGTTAAATTGTTAAAAAATATATGCTATAGTTTAATATATAGACATTTCCTAGAATATACAGCATATGTTTTATTGTTGCAATAAGTCTTGTAACTAATGTATTAACTGTACTTAATTGTTGTATAAAACTTATTTAAGTATCAAGGTTTTTAACATATTTTATTTTACTTTGTGTCAGGAGCCAGATGGAGCTTAAACCAGACAGTGCCAGCCGTCCACTGTGGGTGGCACCCAATGGACATATATTCTTAGAATCGTTTTCACCAGTTTACAAACACGCTCATGACTTCCTAATTGCTATTGCCGAACCAGTATCAAGGTAAGAGCTATATATAGCAACTATTAATGGTTAATAATATAATAGTATGTTTGTAATAAATTTAATATTTCCTTCCAGGCCCCAACACATTCACGAGTACAAGTTGACAGCGTACAGTTTATATGCAGCCGTGTCTGTGGGGCTGCAAACAAACGACATCATAGAGTATCTACAACGACTAAGCAAGTGTAACGTACCCGCCGGTATCATAGAGTTCATAACGCTCTGTACTCTATCCTATGGAAAAGTTAAACTTGTTTTAAAACATAACAGGTGAGTTCTTATATTATTGTACTTTAAATATGTAATTAGCTAATATAGCTATAGCTGTATTAGAGGTTAAACGTTATAAGAGACTGATACAAATAATATGAATTCGGTGTTTGTATATAGTTATAACACTATGTGTTATATTTCTCCTAACAGATACTTTATTTTTAGACCCCTTTTTTGGTGATGCAATGAAATTATTGTTTAGGCGTATTTTATCTATTATCTTTGGATTATCTAAGTGTAACTAGTTGTATTAACAATGCAGGTATCTGGTGGAGAGCAAGCACGTTGATGTGCTGCAGAAGCTGCTCCGCGACCCCGTGATCCAGCAGTGCCGGCTGCGGCGGGACGGTGACGAGGAGCTGCTGCAGTCCGCGCTGCCCACAGCTGCGCCGCCCGCCGCCAAGACCGGTCAGTGTGCACACGGCCTTATACCATAGACCCTATAGAACTGCTAAGTAAGAACTGAACACCAATCTGTACGCCCCTTAATACTCGTGCGACAGTGATAATAATACACAAAACTATTCAAGTTGAACTGAAAGCACAGTGTGCACACAGCTTTATACTAGCCCCTTCTTTTAGACATATTATACATGTAACATTGAGTACCCTACTGTTTTCTGCTTAGTGTGACCTCCGCTTTATAATCGTACACTTTTATATATTCTGTATATAAGCCCACAATCTATGATTAAATAGAAGAAAATAATAAATATAATTCAATTTCCAGCGGCTGAAGAGAAACCTGCTGCAAATGGAGCTGTCCCAGAAGATATCAGTCAGTTCTACCAGCAGCTGGATAAAGACGACGATGATGATGAAGCAACCGACATCACTGCGAAGAACACGGCCGTCGCCTTCGAAGTGGACCCCGACAAGATTGAGGTAAATTAATATATACATACATATAAATAAATTTTCAGTGTCCGTTTGTAATTCCAAATTAATAGCTATTCACTATGCATACATAAAAAATCAGTTCTTAAAATTATTCTCTGGCTGTCCGTCTGTTTGGTTCAGATAATCTCTCCAACGACTGGACCGATTTTAACAGAATTTTCACTGAATAGCTGATATTATAAAGAGTAACTTGTACTACTTTTATTTTAAATTATATGCGAACGTAGTCGCGGGTAGAGCTAGTTATATTGTTTTAAACTCAACTATTTCCAGGTGATACAAAAGCGTTGTATTGAGCTTGAGTACCCGCTGCTCGCTGAATACGACTTTCGCAATGACGCAGTGAATCCTGACATCAATATAGATTTGAAGCCCACGGCGGTGCTGCGCCCCTACCAGGAGAAGAGTCTCAGGAAAATGTTTGGCAACGGACGGGCCAGGTATCAATTTACATATTTATTTAACTAACATACATGTAAATGAACATATTGATATTACAAATTGTCTCTTCACTAATTAATATTTGTTAACATATCTTACCTCGTGATATCCTAAGGTTTGAAACCGAATGTTAGGTTTCAAAAAGTTTGTCAAAGTGAATAACCTCCATGAATGCTGTTATGCTATATGAAAATCGTGTCCAAAGAGGTAGTACTACATAATCCTACTCCGTGTATTGTTCGGTCAAAGTCGTTTTTCAAAGAGGTAGTAATATATAATTCTTTCTGTTTTATCACAGGTCGGGTGTGATAGTCCTGCCGTGTGGCGCGGGCAAGTCCCTGGTGGGCGTGACGGCGGTGTGCACGGTTCGTAAGCGCGCGCTGGTGCTGTGCAACTCCGGCGTCTCAGTGGAGCAATGGAAGCAGCAGTTCAAGTGCTGGTCTACCGCAGACGACAGCATGATCTGCCGGTGACTGTCGCATTCATTCAGAAATTAATTTCCTTAATGATCTAATTAATTAAAAACATGTATTTACAGGTTCACGTCCGAGGCGAAGGACAAGCCGATGGGCGCCGGCATCCTGATCACGACGTACTCCATGATCACGCACGGCCAGCGGCGCTCGTGGGAGGCGGAGCAGACCATGAAGTGGCTGCAGGCCCAGGAGTGGGGGCTGGTGGTGCTGGACGAGGTGCACACCATACCCGCCAAGATGTTTCGCAGGGTGCTCACCATCGTACACTCGCACGCCAAGCTGGGTGAGCGATCCTATACGTGATACCGTACTATCTACTGCAATATATAATTAAATTTTTTAATATTGTAACCCCAGGGCTGACGGCGACGCTGCTCCGCGAAGACGACAAGATAGCGGACCTGAACTTCCTGATAGGTCCGAAGCTGTACGAGGCCAACTGGCTGGAGCTGCAGGCCAACGGGTACATCGCCCGCGTGCAGTGCGCCGAGCTCTGGTGCCCCATGACCCCCGAGTTCTACCGGGAGTACCTCGTGCAGAAGTAACTACCCGATGATTTGGCTCTGTTATACTTCGCAATGTCATTCAGTCGGAAGAACATTATTTTTATATATTGAAAGACTAAATGAGTGCCGCAATTCCGATTAACATGAGCACAGATGGCACAAAATAATTAAATTGTATCTATCTACTTTCTTACCAAAATTGAATTATATAAACATATAATTTCAGGATAAACAAGAAAATGCTACTATACGTAATGAACCCGTCCAAGTTCCGCGCGTGCCAGTTTCTGGTGCGGTACCACGAGCGGCGCGGGGACAAGAGCATAGTGTTCTCGGACAACGTGTTCGCGCTGCGGCACTACGCCGTGAAGATGAACAAGCCGTACATATACGGGCCGACCTCGCAGAACGAGCGGATACAGATCCTGCAGAACTTCAAGTTCAATCCCAAAGTGAACACCATATTCGTGAGCAAGGTGGCGGATACCAGCTTCGACCTCCCGGAGGCCAACGTCCTCATACAGATATCGTCGCACGGCGGCTCCAGGAGGCAGGAGGCGCAGCGACTGGGTATGCTTTGTCACTTATCTATATACATATATAGCATTTGTGTTTGTTTTTATATGAAATGTAATATTTTTGTATAACACATATATTTAAATGTATAATTATTACAGGTCGTATTTTAAGAGCGAAGAAAGGAGCGTTAGCGGAAGAATACAATGCATTTTTCTACACCCTGGTGTCGCAGGACACTCTGGAGATGGCGTACAGCCGGAAGAGACAACGGTTCCTCGTCAACCAGGGATACAGTTACAAGGTATATACAATAATATTATAATAAAATATATAACAATAACTGACATTGATTGTCTGTTTGTAGGTTATCACAGAATTAAAGGGCATGGACCAAGAGCCGGACCTTCTGTACGGTTCTCGAGAGGAACAGGGCATGTTGCTGCAACAAGTAAGTGGAATACAATTTGAAGTTTTTTTCTGCCATGTTTACAAATTAAAGCATTATTTTGACATGCTACATACATACATAAAATGGAAGGATCTTTCACTCTGACACGGCAACTAAAGAGATAATTTATCAATGGTTTTATTTAAATTTCGAACTGGCTGACAGATAGAAAGTGTTTATTGCTCTATCGTCTCAATTTTAATAAAAATAAAAAAAAGGCGCATAAAAATAATTGTTGATGGATTTTTGTCTACTTAGTAGTTTTAATTTCTTCGAATTATTTAAGAAAAGTGTTATACAAACTTGGACCGCAACTAGATATTGATGGACTAACGTGTTCACGTTCCTCCATCTCTTATAGTTTTGCTGACCGCTGCAGCACTGTACTACATCATTAAGCACCTGAACTATACTATATACTGACATAGCATTTTGCGCTATATAAATATAATACTAATTTTAAGTATAGTTGTAATAATAGTAGGAGTATGGTTAGTTGAAGTACGAGAGACGATTCACAAGTTGGGTGACAGGTGCTGGCGGCGTCGGAGACGGAGTGCGAGGAGGAGCGCGAGGGCGCGCCGGGCGGCGGCGGAGCGACGGGGTCGCGACGCGGCGCCTCGCTGGCGTCTCTGGCCGGCGCAGACGACGCGCTCTATCTGGAGCACCGCCGCAACGCACAACACAACAAGCACCCGCTCTTCAAGAAGTTCAGATACTGATTTGACTGACCGCGCACAGCACGTGCATTGTATATGCATTGTATACACCTCCTGAGGTCTCGCGATATAAGAATACATGTTATTGATGTCGTTAATAAATGATTTATTGCATTTTTGTTTTATTTCTTTTTCCCCTTACCTTGAATAATGTTTCGTTATGATTAATAAGTATATGTTTTTAGCAAAAGCGATACAGGGGCAGTGCCGGAGTGGGCGATAGTGGAGCTGCAGGGTCTCATACAAACGAAGGGAGAAAAGGGCGGCGCGCCCGTGGTGGGTGACTTGCACTACTTCAGGAGGAGCCGCCATCCCGCGCTGGTGCTGGGTCACCACGTGCTCAGCGGCAAGGAGCTGCGGCTAGAGCGACCCATGGCAGTCCTGGAGAAGATCACACAAGGCGATGAAGTCACATACAGAGTTAAGGCAATCGTTAGAAAGAAGCTGCTTTTCAAGTCTCGACCGAAGCCTATAATATCTAATGTCAGTGATAAAGTGTGAATAAAGCAAGTTATTGTTATGTAAACCTTTTAAGTTGTTTTAATAAGCCTTTGTTAATCACATTGAATATTAACATGTGTATTGTATACTGTATAGGATAATAGTTCATTAAAATAAACCAGGTTTGGTGGAGATTGAAATAAGATATCATTGTTTATTAAGTAATATTGATCTACCAATTTTACTTCACTATTCTTCTTAAAAATCGGAGATACTTCCAATAGATCTTTAATGTACTACAGTAAATAATACGGAACTAAGTATTTTCATTAAAATCATCATGTTTGAAACTACATATCTTATACTCCGGTCATGAGAGCTACAGAAAAAAAAAAAAAAATATACTTTAAAGTACAAAAAGTGATTGTATATATCACTTAGTGTTTCGATTTTAAAAGGCACCAAATCATGAACAAGTAACGAAATTTATTTAATAATTTTAATAAATTAATACATAAGTCCAATCCCATTTACTTTTTTCAATATAAGTATTAGTAAATATATAAATATTTAACTAATGTTCAGTAAGACTTGTATACGAAATACCAATAGAGAATACTGTAATATTAGACAAAATTATAAAAATTCTATAAATTCTCATATTGCAAAATGGTGGAGCGTTACTGATCACTTACTTGATAAATATTAAAATAATTCCTTAATACCACAATCCAAGCACTATTTATAAAACAATGAAATCTCTTATAGCTTTGTATTTGATAATTGTTTGATTGATTTAAAATACCGATTCCTTAAGATTACAGGATCCAAATAAGTGTGACTCGAACTTTAACCTCGGGTTAATATAAATGTTAAATTACAAAATACCAGTACTATTAAAGGCACTTTATTTTCTTAATAAACAATTAGGTATTGCTATACTTAAAAGTAAATAACTTACTTTAAGTTACAACTAAGTAAAATCTTAAATGATTCGAAGGGAAATACAATATATTTGTAATACATTTTTACACAAAAGGAATGAATTGAACATAATTGAAATTAAATCACTCATCTCCAGACGAAACAACAAATTGATTGACTTTGGTTGAATATATATATAATATAATATAAATTATGATATAAACTCAAACATCCAAAACAGAGACGTAAACCATTTAATCCGCAACATTTATAATCTGTTAACAATATTGAGTTGTCATTTTTGAAATAAAAAAAAAATAATAACCAAAATAACAGTCTTTCACTTAAAAATATCATACGATATAATTAAACTATAATAAGGTCAATTAATAAATTCAATTTAGTAACAATCGAGGGTGAGATTAAACAATTTTAACTCTTAAATGCATATTAAATATAACCTCAAACTCAGTACAGTTTGGACAACCATAGCTACATACTAACAATTTAACTAACAGTCCCCGAGAGCCCTCGAGTGTTATTCTCCACACTTCATCCCTCACCGCTAACAATACTAACACTAGATAATGTAATCTGATATAAAATTCACTATTTACAGTACACGATGATCAAAACTTGTAACATTTACAATTGAGAATACAATATTATATATTAGTGTGAAGTACATGTTATTATATGTCGTAAAGTGATATCAAAATGTGTCCTCTAGGTAGCGAGGGAGGCTCGGAGGAACTCCTGATGCTCCTCCGAGGTCCAAGACTCCACCAGCAGGTCACGTTCAGTTTCCAGACAGGAGAGGAGGGCGAGCTCCGACTCACTGGTCTTTTTTAAACTTAAAAGTCTTTTCTTCAGCAGCACAGTCTGGAACAATTAATAAATAATAATAGTAATAATTAAAAAATCATAATATTAATTAAAAGACTGATTATTTTTTACACTATTGGTTTTTTTATGGCTACATTTTTTTTTATATTGGAGAATAATTTATTTTTATTAGGAATAACGAAATATATTAATATTATTTATTAAGTAATTTATTATGACTATATATTTGTAATATCAATACATCTTATCAATCCGGGTCGTGATCCTAAGACGATCTTAAAACAACACCCGCCTTTGTATTTAGTTCATCTCTACATAGAAATGTATACATTTAGTTTCACATGTGTGTTATATATTATTTTATTATATAACTATGCACAGACGTACAGCGAGACTGACGAACCAATATTGTATTATTATGGATTAGTGAGTATATATTTATTCAAGTACTAACTAGTATTATAATACCTCAAGATAAGAGTTAATTTATTTTAGGTAAAATATGGCCATTATATAATAATAGTGTTTCTGTTTTAAATATTAATTATTACTACATATATTTGTCTGTTTATTATTGACTCAAGCAAAAAATGCTGGACTTATTTTGATGAATCTCAGTACCGGAAAATTCAAATACTTGTTTAAATTATAATAACATAAAAAATGGAATTAAAGTAACCCTTTATAGTAAATATGAAATCGCGGGTAACAGTTTAACTGTTCAATCCTCTGATCAACAATTATGACTGACAAGGCTTAGAATGGACACCAAATTGACAAATGAATTTGCCAAAAAATACGGTTCAGTTCAGACAGAGCCGTGGGTAAAACTAGTACATAATGAAATCGTTCGAAATTGCAGGAGGAGAGCGAACGCAGCCTGCCGCGCTGCGAGAGTCGCCAGGCGTGCTCTGCGCTGCTGCGCCGCTACTGGCGCGCGCCTGCGCTGGTGCGCCTGTGTCGGTGCGCGCGGCGCCTGCGCTGTGACACACCAGCCGCCAGCGACCGACGATTGGAGCTCAACAACCGCGCTGACTTGCAGGTGACTGCTTTGCACTCATCGAATACAAATTTGACTCTTTTAATGCTTTTAACTGCACTATGATTTGATGATTTGCTTACTATATTGAATATTCTATTACTCTCAATCGTTGGTGAAGAGTAGGGAGTGAATTGGAAGTGGATGAAGTTTATCTCATTTTTTTTTTACACATTCTTAGTTCTGCAAGCCAGTCACGGGATGGCCAGAGTGTTCAATAAACGAAGCCCCTCTCACCGTGGAGACCACGTACGAACGGATGAACCCGGACGAGTTAGAGGAATTGCATCACCAGAATATACAACTAACGCCCCCGAAAATAAATCTTAAATGTAGATGCCGACAACCAAACTATTGGAAACTAACATCTGAAGATAATGAGACGAATCTCACATATCAGTGCACATCGCTACCGCTGTGTAAGAGCGGGGACTACTGTGGGAACGTAGACAACGACCTGCTGTCTCTGTATCAATCATGTCTGTGTCCCAAGAACCACATCTGTGTCCACAGTGGGGGCGCCACGACTATCCAGATATCCGAGTTGTTGTACAGGGGGAGGGGGTGGAAAGCATACTGCCAGCCCCTCTCTAATGACTACAGCTATGAGGACTATTAACTGTACCTGCAGCGGCTGAGCGGCTACGTCTTTGGCAATATTAACAACTTGCTCGTCAAATCTTTCCGGATACAGGGTGCGGGTGACGAGACCGCCGCGCAGCGCCTCCGACGCCGTGAGACGACGACCGAATACTATCAAGTCGTTCACCTATAAAAGATATTAAGATATTATGTTTTTTTATTGTAATCATTTCTTAATTATATGTTTAAATAAAATTAAAAAGAACAAAAAAACAACATACCGAAAACTAATGTATGTTAAAACTTTGAAGCCAAAAATACCCAAAAAAAAACAATCATACCAGCGGTCGTGGTAGGGGGCTGCATCGCGAGGTGAGGGCGGAAGCCCCGGGCTGCGGCATGCCAAGGGCGAAAGTGGCGTCCTCTGAGCAAACCGACACGTCGCTGAGCGCCGCCAGTGCCAGCGCCACGCCCGAGCACGCGCCTTGCACGCCGCTCCACACCATCTTGCTGTGCCGCGCCACCGACCACAGCAGCCCTCTGGAAACACCATGGGACACTTGTTAAAACATTGGAAACACGAGGAATAGCGACACTTATTAAAGCACTTATTGGTCGACTAGATTTTATGGGTTTCTATTGTTCTAAACAATTAGCGTCCATCATAATCTCCTTGGCCTTATCCCAATTTTGTGGTCTGCAGTGTTTATTTTCCTTCTATACTCTCCTATTACTCGTCATCTCCACACACTACCTTCTTCTATATATCATCGGTTAGCCTCTACCTTTGAATCCTTCCACTTCCATAACATTCTTCTGATTACATGCCTTTCATCCCTCATAATCATCCCTCATGGCCATATGCCATGCCCATGACAGTCCTCTCATTTTTTTCTGTCACTCTCAATCAACAATTAATGTACAAATAGTAAATACTCACTTGATGGATTCTGCTAACTCGAAGGCGTGATGGGCTCTCACTTCCTTGTTATCGTTCAGCACCAACGATAGATCGAGGATTGAGCATATGGTACCGCACTGAGAGGAAAACATGGTGATTGATATGTCCTTTCTTTTGTCAATGTAATTCAGTGCCATTTCTAATTCCCTCAAAACCTGAAAGAATATTACAATTACAAATCACATTAAAATAACTGATACATAAGAGTAAATGTCTTAAAACTTACCTCCACACCCAACTTTTCACAAGTGTTTTGAATACATATAACAGCTAATCTTTGATCGAGGGTGATTGACACAAAATTAAATTTATCAATTTCTTCTTTTGGTACAACTTCATTCTCTATTTTTTGTTCCACAGATTTGGATACTCTCTTTTGCTTTGCCGGCTTTTCAATTTTAGATGCTTCTCGTTTTCTCTTATTGAGTGCTAAACTAAGTTTGGAATTCAATTTTTCTTTTATAGACAAGCAGTCTGTCTTGTTTATTACTTCGCTACCAGATTTATTTTCAGAATCCGGATTAAACATGGCTGTGGATTGGCCTTCAGATTCTATATTACTGTTCCTTTTTGTATCATCTTGGTTTTCAGCAGATGCGGACTGTTGTGAAATTCGGGCATTACTATGTGCGCTGCCCGCTTCTACATCACTTAGGCGACGAGGGCTCATGCAACTACTCGAATATGAACTGGACGAGTGTCGTCTATATATGATAGAATCGTCAGCACTATGTGTTTCAAAATCCTCACTAGCGGGAGACTTGACTGAGCTACTTAAGGAAGCTCTCTGTTTACCGCTGAGGATCTTCTTTGGTTCTCCATCTTCATATTTAATTAATTCTTTTTTTCTTTCTCTAAATTTCATTTCTTTGCCCTCTGGTGTAGAACTCTGAAGTTTTTTGATAAATTCTGCCTTTGTTCTCATATTCTTTCTCCCTTTAGGTGCTTCCGGAGCCAGTTGATACATCATGTTTACTGCTCCCTCATCCATAAGTAACTTGTCAACCTCTGTTAATCTTTTATATTGTTTACTGTTTTTAGGCGATGGCTTCTTCCATTGCAGCTTTGACAGTGGCGATTTTGATTTAGCCCTCTGAACATTTTGGTCAGTTTTAATTTTTTTTGATGGGGTTTGATCTTTATTAATGGTAACATCTTTACTCTTTGCGGGAGTTTTGCCCTTGGTAAAAGTGTCTGGATTGTCAGGGTCAAAAATTACTTTTTTCTTTATAACTCTGCTCTGCCTGCGCGGAGGGCACTCGTCCTCACTTTTGTTAGATGTCTGTAATGGATCTTCCATCGTTAATGAATCCGTTGTTGTGTGTTCGTCTGTGTCCACTTGGCCAACTGTCTCATCCTGGTTATCTTTAACTGTTTCTGAATCTTTTGATAGCTCTTCACCTTCATCAATGACTTCATTTGATTGATTTGCTTCAGCTGCTTCGTCATCTTCCCAATCCATGACTAACACATTGACAATGCTTTTTTTGGCTTCAGATGGCTGCGGCTTAATGTCTGGTTCATTTTCTGGCACAACTTTACTGGATTTACTATTTACACTGGCCTTCGGAGTTTTATCCAGTATTCTGGATCTTCTTTTGTGTTTATTCACTTTAAGTTTTGATAGTTGCTTCAAAGCTATTTCGGCTTCTGTTAATTTGTTAGGAACACTTTTAACTGTATCAATATTATCATTATTTTCATTAACATCATTTCCTTCCAATATATCAAGTAATTCTTCTTTATTAAATACTTCTTGTTTATCAGTGCTATTATTATTTTCAGTATTATCAGCAACATCTGATGAACGGAGCACTTCACTTAATTCAATATTTGGTGCCAAGTCTCTTAAAATATAATTCGAAGAATCAATTTCTTCAGTCGTCAAAACATTTTCATTAACATCATTTTCTTCAATAAGTATTTCAGTTTCAAATTTTACTTCTTCAGTAATTATTGACGAATTTGTAGGACAAATAGTTTCTTCTACAGTTTCGGTAACAATTTCTTGCTTATTAGAAAACTCAGGCTCTGGCTCTGTATCGTCTACAATAATTTCAGTAGTTTCAACTGTTACTGCTACTTCAGCATCTTGAATAATAATTTCTTTGCTAATAACTTCTTCGTCAACTATTAAATCCGACTTGTTGAGTGGAATAATCTCTGAGGCCGAAGTTTCATTATTACAGAGTTCCTCATTCACTTTTATATCTTCTTTATCGTTCTCATTTACGGGTTTAATAGCAATCTCCTCAATGTTATTCATTTGAACATTTGAATTCGATTCTTCGCTTTTCGGTTCGCATTCTACCCCATTTGTCTCGCAAACCTCATTAGATTCTTTTAGTACCATATCTGTATCTTCCGATTTAGAAATGCTCGGCGCAGAATCAAGTACAGGAATTTCTTCAACAGCTTCCATTTTAGGTTGTACGATGTATCTAATACGAATACTCTCGAGCTAAACTGAATATAACCTAAAGTGTTGATAAATAAATCAAACAAACGCAATCAAGTAGATACGTTTTGAATCACATTTTAAATACTGAACATCACAAAAAGTGTCTAAAACTCGTAAATGGTCTTATACGAATATTACACAAGTTATATTCGATTTATAACACTTAATCTATTTATCAAGCGTCGGTGCATTTCATTTCCAAGCGAGAAAAAAAGAGTCGCCATATATACGTGGAATAGTTATGGGCGGTTTTTTAATCTGTGACCAATTACAGAAACTTAGGCCGTCAACATTTTGTTAAATATAGTCTATGGTCCGAATGTAAGATTTTATAATTTGTAACAATCATTTTAATTATAATTAATATTCTATCATACTGTTATAAAATTATAAAAATTGGTTTATATATTTTTTAAGTGACTCACATGTTTGGGAAATATAACATTTTGTCCGCTCACCGGCTTATTTAAATAAATATTTAAAAATAATTTGATTGTTTCTCCATTGATTTAGCTTTTTGGCTTGTAGTATAGTAATATCTAATAGATATTTTTTTATCTCGATACAATGTAGTTAAGATTAAAGAAGGTAAGATAAAGCTTATTAATTTACACAGGCAAAAAAAAAATAGAACTATATAACAATTCACCATAATTAGACAGTGTCCTACTAAAGTATAATATTATAATACTTGCAGAAGTAAACTGTTAGAAAAATTTGTTCAATAAAACGTGCCCTATTGACAATAAAAATAACCTTAAGTCCTTTGAAATTACGTTTAATGCTTACCTTAGTCTTATTTTTGATCATACGAATATGAGAAATACTAAAATGTCTTCACTTTTTTAGTCCTTTTTAATATACTTGATATACGAAATTAATACTCCTTATCTCTACCCTCCAATAAATGACAATAAAACTGAATATGTATAAAACTGAATTTGTCTAGTGTCTACGACTTGACTTTTGAGCTTTGAGCATAAACATACTAAAGCGGCCATTACGAAAATAAACTGAAACCAACGTAAGTGATATTTGTGACGTCATATTGAAGCAAAAACAAAATTATGGGTTGTTTATGCTATACAAAAATATAAACTGATAAGTTTACGGCATTTTAACCGACATGACAATTACATACTCTAACGATTTTAAATTTTATGTCAAGAATAATATTTTGTATAATATTTTATTAGAGTTCCCTGAAAGCAACCTAAATGTAATTGCAATACTCACTATTATTTGTTACAGTAATTATTATCTATTATCATGAATTATACCGGATACATATCAGTTATAAGATTATTTATTAATTCCTAAAAAATACCAAAACAATCAACACAATAATTTGAGTATTCTGGATATTTATATTTCAAGCAATAGGTAATTTTAAATAAAATTCCAGAAAAACATTGCAATTTCAATTTCATTAACAACGGAGTAAATTGTTTGCTATATTATCTAATTTATTTTTCGTTAAATGGCTTGACCACAGACACATATTAATAATGTATTCAAGAAAATAAAATTATACTATTAGTTTTTCTATTGAAAGTAGATAAAAAAAGTCTAAAACTTCAAATTAGGTGGAGATAAATAAAGGTAGACCAAAGACAGATTTGTTAAATTTTTCATTGCATCTATTCAAAGGAACAAATAAGTAATCTAATCGTCTTTTATAAAAATAAATAAATAGTCAGGTAGTATTTTATTTGTTAATTATTTATTTTATTAGTTAATTATAATTTGGTAGTCTTTAAAATAATATAATAAAATGTCCTTCAACAATGGAATGAAGGTAAAATAACTAGGGGCGCCAACAAACCCTTAATTTCGATTCGCTGCGCTCGTGAAATCTTGGGTGCCGTTTGCATATTGAGCAAAGCGAGCCCAGAGTATTGACTCATCGTTTCCCATTGATTTCAATGGGATATCAATTTTTTGACATGATATAAAAAAATTTTTTTTTTTTTTTTTAGTACATTTTCAATTTTTTTTTATAAGAACCATCACCTAACGTGTGTCTTTTTGTTTGCAAAGTTTCATAATTTTCCGTTAAGTAGTTTTTGAGCCAATTCGTGACAAAGAATGCAAAAAGTCTCCAGTAAAACGCTCCGCTCACTTCGTTCGCTTCGCTCAATTACATAACTCACAAGCTCCAACAAATTTTGCCATAATGTGTGATTAAAAACATTAGACAATTATTACTAGGGGCGCCAACAAACCCTCAATTTCGACTCGCTGCGCTCGCGAAATCTCGGGTGCCGTTTGCATATTGAGCGAAGCGAGCCCAGTGTATTCACTCATCGTTTCCCATTGACTTCAATCATATATCAGTTTTTTGACATGATAAAAAAAAATTTTTTTTTTTTTTACATTTTTCAAAATTTTTTTTTTAAGAACCATCACCGACTGTGTGTCTTTTTGTTTACAAAGTTTCATAATTTTCCGTCAAGTAGTTTTTGAGCCAATTCGTGACAAAGAATGCAAAAAGTCTCCAGTAAAACGCTCCGCTCACTTCGTTCGCTTCGCTCAATAAAGAATTTAGATATTTTATGGGAGGCAAAAATTAATCTCCTTTAGATTGATTTTTATACCTTATGTACATTTGTTGCCCAAGAAAGGATTAAATGATTATTAAAAATGGAATATAGGCGATAGAATTCAGGATAATAATTAATAATAATTAAGAACAATATTAAATTATTGTATAAGAAAGAAAAAAAATGTTAGGTAGATTATGTGGTATACATATTTTTCATACTATAAACAGTAAAAAGTTTTGTTTGTCCTTGAATGTGACGTCACAAAACTAATATATGTTGGTTTCGACGTATTTTCGTTATGGCGTTTCTAGTATGTAGTTGCTCAAAGTACTCGAGTCTACGTCATGATAATTAGACAAATAATATTTGAGATTTGACAGTAATAATATTTTGTCGAATTCCAATTAAAATATCTGTTGTTTATATAAAGAAATACTTATTATAATAAAGAAAAAATGAATATTTTACCAAAAAAAAGGTAATATTTCTTTATACTTACTATCACCATATTTTATTTAATTCGTAACAACTTTTTATTTTATATTCTTCGTATTATTAACAATTATTTTATATGAATACAGATGGCACGTAAGGACGAAAGAAAATATAGCTAGAGTAAGAAAGGATGAAGCTGAAGCAGCCGAAAAAGAAAGACAAGAGAATTTAAGAATAGAAGCCGCAGATCGAGAAGCTCGCCTAAATGTTTTAAAACAAAAAAGCAAACTTAAATTATCAGAACTCGATATTCCTCAACCACAAACTATAGAAGAACCAAAGGCGAAAGAACATATTAATTTATTTTCAGACCTTGAACATGCTGTACAAACAACTAATAAGGAACATGACAAGGAAATAAAAGAGAAACAAGAGGAATATGAAAAAAAAATTGGTTATCTAACATATTTAGGACAAGATACAAATGAAGCACTTGGTAAGAAAAATTGGTATGATGTACCTCCGGAATCATCACGCTTCTCTCGCTCAGGAGATATTAAAGACACATATGATAAACTTGTTTTAAGAGATGCTGATGGTAAGCCAAAAAGAAAAGTGTCTGATGAAAGAAATGGAGAAGTTTCATGGAAGTCAAAACAAAGTTTAGACCCAATAAATGCTTTTAAAAAATTCTGCTTCGGTACGACAACAAGCAAAGTGTTGAATAAAGTCAATTCTGAAACAATTAAATCAGAAAGCAGAAAACATAAAAGTAAATCTAATAAAAATAAAAGTGAAACCCAAACGAAAATGTTGAAATTAAGAGAAGCAAGATTAAAAAGAGAATTGGAGGAAAAGGTTAAGGCAGAGATGTTTTTATCTAAACTGAGCGGCACTCAGCCTGATGAAAGTGAAAAGGAGGTTCCTAAGAAAGTAGTACCCAAATACAACTCTCAATTTAACCCTGATATAGCAAGACAAAATTTTAGATAAAAAAAAAAATTTTTTTTCTTAATTACACCAAAAGACTAAACTAAACTATTTTGACAATATCATGTAGAATGAACATCCAAGGAGGTTGCAATTTGTCATCCGGTTTGATATTTATCATTTGATAATGTAGAAATTATTATTGTTATTAGAGTTATTATTTTCCTAATCCATAAGCGAACAAATATTAATATATCAGATGTCAATGTCGCTGCTATTTACATATATAATAAAATAATTATATAAGTAAGGAAAAGAAATAAATTTATTTACATTTAATGTATCTTATAAATTTACGTAAAATAAACAAAATTAACTTAATACGAATCGCAACAAACATTCAGCCAAACGCCGTTATTTATTTTTACAAGCATAGTTATTGAAGATTATTCACAAAATATTAAAACATTTCAATTGCTCTGACCAGAAAAATTGCTTGTATGCATTAAAAGGGAATTCCCCTAAAATGAACATATTTCGCAGAAATTAAATTTGACAAAAAAAAATTAAGCCTAAAAAAATTTAAATCGTGCTGAATGGAATAAAATCGTGTAAAAAATGATAAATATTTTATTTTCAAACGGTGTAAAAACAGACTTAGGAGTACTTTGAACTCAATAATATTGTCTGAATCATCTCGAATTCCCCATTCTGCTTATTTCTTTTGACAACTCGGTGTCTCACTGAATATCCTGTAGCCACAACTTTTAAAATAACAATTTCAAAACGGCAATAGACAGTAATGCGGTTAACACGAGGCCGGCGATGTCCTATTACAGTCGTTGTGTACTTGATACATGTTCTAAACCAACATTAATAAACGATTTGTAATCTCTAAATATATTCGAGATTGGTTAAAACCAATTGAACATATCATTGGTAGACGTATTTGTTGTCAATAGGATTTGTCTCGCTATCGCCCTTGATGATTTCGCCCATCATCATCAATAAATATCTGTAAAGTTACTGATGTGAACCCGGGATCCGAGAAATCGATACTTTTAATGGGCCTTGCTGGTTTTGGCCATGAAGTTGGGTTCTAATAACTGAAGACGCTGATTTTAGACCCCTCAACCAACAACGCTCTCATGGTGTGATAGATTTTATCTCCTGCCAAAACCTTGAGACGTGTTGTCGCTAGAATAATATCAATTGATTCATTTTCTATTGGTTGACAGTTGATTGATAAATGTTTCATACAGCACATATATATGCCTTTCGAAAAAGATTTGCGCCATGTTGTCGTAGTTTAACCTTTAAATACTTTTCTCTATGATTTAAACAAACAGTTTATAGATAAAGTCTTTCTTATTTGCCGTTTTCAAATTCTTTCCAATAGGTAAATAAAGAAATTCTTTTCATATAATAAAACTGTGGTCGCTGTCGCATTGACCCAATTTATGAGACCAAATGTGGATGAGAACAGTGCTTGTTTGTACTGTCATGCTTTCTCTTTACTAATGTTGATTGTTGTTGCATGGTAGATAGAGACAAGTATTTTTCTTACATTGTTATATCGGTTGTTGAGAATAACCGAACAGACTTGATTGTTCTCAGAACTTATTTTGGATGAGTTTTTTTGCTTTGCCTTTGATATTGTTCTTCCACAATTGCATCTTTTGTGCTTTTGATATGGGCTCGATCAATGGGCTGATCGAAATGAAGAAGAAGAGATGGATTTTTTCTTTGAAAAACAACAGCCTGATTCTTAGGTACTGGTGAGCTTAAGCTTTAGAGCTTTAAGCCACTAGTGCAAACAATTGTTGTCAGTTGTGAAGCATTGTTAATGAGAAAAGTTATATCTTCGCAAAAGAGGGTTATATATATCGCTAGCATCTGGTACTATAAAATTGAACAAAAAAGTTTGACATACCTTTAGAAATTAAAGTAAATGTGCTGTAAAGCAAAGGACAAAGAATTGAATCTTCGGGGGAGCTTAGCAGTCAAATCTGGATGAAAGAATCTGGTTAAGATATTTAAGCTTAATAGATTTGCAAAAAACCAGAGGTAGACTTGTGTTGCACTATCTGCTTGTTTTTTTTTTTGCGAATTGTTACTGCAGTTAGCCAGAGTGGCTGTTACTGCGTCAGCGGGTGGGTGGGCGGGCGCTATGCGGCTCCGCCCTTAACTATCCGCTTGAGCAATGGAAGTAGAAAATTGCAATCTGCAAGCAATATCAAGAAACCACTCACAGGATACTATCATTTAATAAAAACGATTTGATGTCTATCGTCAGTAAGCCGCGACAATCTATGGAACTTTTCGAAAAGACAGGAGGTCATTTCTGCTTTCCATTATATCTGCCTGGCGATTTTATATAAGATATTCATTAATTTTTGCCAATGTAATGGAGCTATTACCGTTTTTTATAATCGGCAATACAACTTAATATTTTCATGAATCTGGAACTAAAGATTCATGAAATGTGTAATTTAAAATGTTAAGGAAATGTTGCTTTGCTTACATTTAAAATAAAATAGTTTGGGATGCCTACACCTAATCTTCCCCTAACAAAAAACTAGACTTTGAGGTCTGAGGGAGCGCATTGGAGCTCAGAAAAGGAAACGAGAATCTCTCTTATCTACCTATATTCACTAATCCCATTTGAGATTGGGATAAAATTTGTATTTGAATGAATCAATCATTTACAGAAAAGAGGATTTCAAAGATTTCTCTGCTAAAGGAAAAAGATAGCACCCTCCAGGAAAATTGAGAAGATGAAGAATAGTCGTAGCAGAAATCGGAGCCTGATATACACTCCTAGTCGGTGAGCCATCATTGAAGATGCAAATATGTACATTTTTAAACGTGTCTACTAGAAAAATACCAAATCCGTAGCATACCTATACTACATTATGATGTATGTTGAGCACTAAAATCTAGAAATAGAATAGTTGTGAGAAAAGCTCTATTAGCAACTACTGGGATACGAGAAAATTTTTGAAAATAAAGAGAAGTAGCGGAGAAGAATGGCAAGACCACCATCTTCATCAAATACTCCTTAAAAGACAAAAATCTTTATTGAAAGTAAGTTTCATACAAAATTTTTTATTATTGTTAAAGCTTGACCAGAAGAAACCGGGAACACGAAACCGAGGGTCTTGTACCAACCAATTTTAAGAAGTGACAGCAACAAATCGATTGTGAAAATAAGGGAATTGTGTTCGAATAAGACTTTCCACTTTTAAAGCATAGACTGGGATGGACATAATATTTTTGTCCATAAGGGGAACTATATACAATAGTTATAGTAGGAAATTAATATTTCAATGGGAAGACGAAAAATAACAATATGTCGGTATGTAGTAACGAAAACTTAAGTAACTGGTTGCGACTTATTAAAGGTCTATCTTGTAAAGTTTTTGTTTCAATGTTTTTCGTTCGACTAGTCTAAAATAGCACCACATTTAGGAGGAAGTTGAAGTGATTCAAGTTCCTCCATAAACATACAGAAACATCACATGATGTCAGCAGATTTCATCAGTTTCAATAAGGTATTGTTTAAAAAAAATATTTGGAGCTTGAGCAGTTGATAATTCCATATTCCTCTATATTTTTGACTTCATCCTTAACAATATAATGTTCGTCACAATTGGCCAAATTTTATAACTCTCAAAGTTCCTAAAAAAGATTTTGAAACATGAATGATGAAGAGGCTTTTGTCATCATCCGTATATGGCTCCAGGCCTTCAAAGAAAGAAAATCAGCGATTTCCTAGAAGTAGAACTTTCCTGTTTTTTTTCTATAAGTCTTTTACGAGCAAACAAGCAACGAGCAAGAGTCGTTTGAGAAGTTGACCTATTGGTATGATTTTGTGAAACGGTTACACATTGGCATTGTAAACTTTCGATCCCCACATGATTGCAACTTATTAAAATTTTTTTCGCAAACTTAAGATTGGACTTAACAAATACAAGAATTGTAAGGAGGATAATTAATTAGCATTTGTGTGATGACAAAGTGCAATGAAATGTGGTCGATTGATTTAAAACAAACCCTGCCTCAATACAAAACAGAATGATAACCAAATGTGAAAGGGACTAACTACTTCATGCTGCATTTCTGGAAGCTGGATCCAGATTTAGTTGTGGGTCACGACTTGCAAGGCTTTCAGCAAGACTTTAAAGTCTCAATATTGTTATCTAATTGTTATTGATTTTTTTGTAATTGCTGTGTCATTTATTGTAATATTATTATTATTATTATTTTTGTAATTGTTATTTAATTTATTAAAATTTAATTGTATAATAATTGTAATAAAATGAACGAATGCGACGTTGGGGACCGCCAACCAACACGCCAAACGCCATGTTCCGAACGGGAGGTGGTAGACGGAGCTACAAATAACTACGTGAAAAGTTAGCAATATCTAATCAAAAAATCAAGTATTTAATGAGGAAAAGCAAAGGAATTCACTAAACACAGAAAACTGGTTAGCCCACCATATGGGTTAACTTTAAAATTATATAACAATTATTTATTTATTTAAATTTCATTGTTTATAGACAATTTATATATTTTTAACGATACTAGGAAAACTTTAATATTTGTATATACCTTAATAGGTGTAAAGAATAAAAATATATTATATTTGTATATACCTTAATAGATGTAAAGAATAAAAATATATTATATTTGTAATAATAATAACAAATTTATTTGAATACATTTTTAATATTATTAAAAATTATTTTCAATCACATTGAAACATTAATTGTTATCACTTGACCATTTTATTAATATTATATAATAAAAATAGTAAATATAATAATTCGTATCTAATATTAGTGAAATATAGATATATAGACAATCTGTTGAGTAGAATTCTTCTATATATTATTTAAGGATCTCGGCATTTCTAGAACGATCATCAGTTAATTTCTGGAACGTATTTCAAAGGCGGCTTTAGTAGGTTCTTATATATTTGGTTAGGTAGGGAGAGGAGCGTAAACAGTGAAGGTGAGCGTGTATGCGCATAGTAAAGGGGCCCCTTGAACCTACATCTGGGTCGCAAGTCCCAGGCATTGTTTGCGCTCCTCTTCTTGCAACGCGATGGGGCCGGCACCCGCACCCTAAAAGAAGCTTCGTCTCTAACCACTATTCTATATATGTACAGTAGTTTTGGCTTAATATAAACAAACAAACAGGAATAAAATTCAAAAACTTATTTAGAGCTCCAAGTACTTGTATAAAAAAACATTTATTATATATATATAGACATAAATACAAATATATTATAACATCGTTTTCTCTTATTTTTTTTTAAACACTAATAATATATTAAATTATTTAATATATATATTACTTATTTGTGTGGAGACTGTGAAAGTAAGCCCAGCGGTAGTTTATCTTCTAACCTACTGAAGGAGTAGTTGAATGTTTCACAGAACAGCCGAAGGATTTGAACTATGAGTATGCCCTCGTTGGAGTTTTCAGTTCCTTTGGGTCTGAAAATATAGACATATTTTATTGAAAAGCCATAGACAATATTAATATATTAAGTGTTTTAGACGACTGATGTTTTCTATTGTGATTTGTACACTTGCACTTAGAATATTAATTTAACAACCCCTCCCCCCTCCATAGAAGGAAACCACACATGTACCATATTTTACAATGCACTTTTAATTTTTGGTATATTTTATAGTAACTTTTAAGGTATGTGAGGTACATTTCTCTATAAAGAGACTATCTAATACAATCAATTTTTTTTAACATATTAATATTTAATATTATAATAATTTTAATATATTAATATTTTCATACAGTGCATTCAAAATAGCAAACCTAGTACTATATTAGTAAAAATTAATTAAGAACTATGAAGTTTTATTAATATTTTATTTTAAGCAACAAATATTATTTTCCAACTGACCTGTTCATAGTGACCTTGCAATATTTGCACAGGAAGTCAACAAAGTCTTGGACGCTCTCAGTCCTGGATTGTCTCAACAAAGTGTACACTCCCATGAGGAGGGGATAGCCGTCCGTATTGTCCCCCGCTCTCCTCGTTATTAAATCACCTAAACATACATATATTAACTAGCTGTGCACGCGACTCTGCGTGGATTTTTTTTCTTTGGTTGCTAAAGTTTGATGCTATCTACCAAAATAGTTTCTTAATAATATTCTAGTCAAACAAAGTAGTATGATGTAAACGATAAAATTCTCATCTGCGAAAACCGTACTCAAATCGGATAATCCATTCATGAGATAAACACACAAACACATAGACAAACAAAATTAGTATTATATTATTAAAGTAATGATTTCTCCAACCTTCCATACAGACAGTAATCACATACATTTATTATATACATATTAATTTGCAATAAACAATATGAATTTTGAAAAATCATTTGTCTATTTCTAGAAACATCCAGAATGTTCTAGAAAAGTTGAGAAGCTTTAATATCATACCTGTAGTGTGACACAGTTGTAACTTGGATAACTGTGTGATGAAAACTACAGCCATCAGCGGTCCCATATCACAATTAACAAACTCGTTAGCATTTTTGAGATACACCTTCTCAAATGGCTCGGAAATACCAGTTCTAATCAAATACTCCTCTAGATTCTTAATTAATGCTAGTGGAACTGTTTTGACTTCTGATTTATTACTTATTTTTACTTGATTTAGAACAGATCTGGAACATAATTTTATTTATTATATATATATATATATACTAGCTTATTCCCTCCCGCTTCGCTGGGCACACTATTTGGATTTGAACTTAGGTTGCTATGGTAACGTTTCTCATATACACCTAAGTCTGTTTTTACACGGTTTTGATATAACACGGTTTGAAAATAAAATATTTTTAATTTTTTTACACGATTTTATTCCATTTAGCACGATTTAAATTTTTTCGGGCTTAATTTTTTTTGTCAAACTAATTTTTTGCGAAGTATGTTCATATCACAAATTTAGGGGTATTCCCTTTTAGTGCATACAAGCAAATTTACTTACTGGTCAGAGCAATTGAAATGTGTTAATATTTTATGAATGATATTTTTTATCTTTAATAACTATGCTTGTAAAAATAAACATTGTATATGTGATTTAATTAAATAAACTTTCAAAACTTTAAAAATTAGGTTTTCGAGATTAGGAACCAACCTATTTTTGCATACGATCAATGTCTTTTATTACACGGTTTTTTTACACGGTGTTTTCTGGAACCAATCTACCGTGTAAAAACAGACTTAGGTGTATATAGCTTATTCCCTCCCACTTCGCTGGGCACACTGTTAATTTGGATGTGAACTTAGGTTGCTATGGTGACCTTTGTCATATTATCCGTTGTCATCGTAACCGTTGCTATGGTAACCCTTACCCCAATGTTAAATGTATATCTCTTACAGGTTTAAAACTTGGCGAAATACAAAAAGTTTAAATCCGTTGGGATAGGAATTCCGTAAAATCCGTTCGTAGTGGACGTCACAAAAGAAGTAACTATGTAAAATTTTAAATTAATCCGACAGATGGTTTCAGAGATTTCGTGATGAGTCAGTGAGTGGTAAATCGCGTATATATTATTAGATTCGTTATAATTTAAAAAACATTAACAGTACTCACTCATTCATGGTACGTAGAGATGCTTCGAGGTGAGCTGAATCAAATTTGCATATTGTATTCAACTGGTACGCTATGTGTTTCCTCAATAGCTGTAATGTACCAATCTGTACTATTATATCTGATAACTGCTGGTACATTTTATGTCCCTTCATAACTATCTGGTCGATATCCTTTAAGTCGGTACCAGATATTTTGTCGGGGTGACTTCTAAATATATTCTGTACTTGCTGCAGCTGATTCTTTATCATGTAACCGTACAACGTGTCCAAGCCGTGCAGACCGACCACCCCGATCGCTTCGTTCAATTTTGCAAACGTTTTTGTTGTCACAACCTCATTGTGTGTTTTGATATCAAACCATGAAGCACATATGTTTATATACACACACATCCTGTAGATAATATTGTGGTTATATAAATAGGTAGGAACACAACAAATCTGTTTTACATAACTATTAAATATTCTCTTATATACTAGCTGATTCAGCCACGCTTAGCTGTCACACTATTAATTTTGATGTGAATTTTGCTATGCTATGATTAGTTTCTTACTTTTGGTGAATGATATTAGCTAGTTTAATGTTATTAAAATAGATAACAAAGGTACCTTGCGTCCGTGAGTTGAGCGACCTGTCTCGCGAGGCTGCCCATGAACCCCGATGACGGTCCACACAGACTCACTCCCTTGCGGATGCTGATCTCCTTCGTGACGCTGTGGTTTATAATAGTTGATAGCTACAACATATAATAAAATACAAAATAATCATAGTTTTACAACTATTGTAACTAACAAAATTATAAATGCTCTTCTGAAATTTCACCAATACACTTAAATAAAACTGTTTTAATGATAAACCTAGTGTTGCCACCTTGGTTTTAAGTAATGAAAAAGATAAAAATGGCTAAATGGAACACAAAATTCGAAGAAACTTGCTGTAAAAAAAGGCTAAAAAACACTTTTACTAATGATTTCAATTATATATTTATTATTTAGTTTGAATCACAATAACAATTATTTATATTAAACTGAATAAGAAGTAAGAAATTTATTAATTTAATAGATTAAAATTTACTAAACTAAATTATTATTCAGTTTTTAACAGGTTGCATACCGAAAACTTCGGCAAGTATAACGATGACTAGTGTAGATTTGTTTTAATAAGAAAATGAGAAGCCCTTTCCAGGCTAAATCATTAAAAAATTAGTTAACCTACAGTACATGAAAGATCTAGCACCAAAAAAGGCTAATGTGGCAACACTAATATGAAAGAAGCGAATTAATATAAACCAATGTAAGGTAGTTAAATATATAAAATAATTTTATTTAAAAATGCTATATTAACCTGTTTCTGCCATATTCTCAGTCCGTGAATATTGATGTAGTCCTGAATGTACTCCAGTGATCGTTTATATCCCTCCATACTCTCCGCCAGCTTCTGCAGTCGAGGTAACAAGCTGTTGGGTTTTTTAACTTGAGGCTCAATAAATTCAAAGAATTTCTTATTTATGTGACCATCTAATTCTCTTAATAAGCCTTCTTCCAATAGTTCCGCTGGGTCCACTCTTATAACACCTACCAGGGTGGACCTCATATCTAGGATTCCTGTGGGATTAAAATATACAATGTTTATTTATATTTTGAGATTGGATTAATTTAATAATTAATTCCAAAATTAATTGAGCGAAGAGAGCGGAACGCTCTACTGGAGACTTTCGGTGTCACAAATAGGCTCGAAAACTACTTGACGGAAAATTGTGAAATTTTGCAATCAAAGGACACGTTAGATAATGGTTTAAAAAAATTGAAAAATGTCATGTCGTTGAAGAATAAACGTCAAAAAACTGACATTACATTGAAGTCACTCGGAAAAAAAGACGCGCAAAAAATTTGCTTTACAATGAAATCTCCTACATTACCGACATTGTCCACAACGATGAGTCATTACACTGGACTCGCTTCGCTCATTATACAAACGGGACCCGAGATATCGCTAGCGCATCGAGCGGTATTGATTGATCAGTATTGATTCAAAGTGGAAAACATAAATAAATAAATATTTTTTTATAGCCGACAAGAAATTGGTTCAAAAAAACGTAAACATCTAGAATGCAAATAAACAAATACATAACAGCTCAGTGAGCAAAGTGGCGTTTACGATTTTGTTAGAGGTCGCGGGTTCGAGGTTATTACAATTGATTTATAATCTTTATTTTATATTAAATACATTACCAGTAGTGAACATAGATGCGGAGTGCGTCAACCTCGCCACCTCCATCCTGTCTTCAAGTTGAGCGTAATCTCTGAGTTTCTCTTTATCTATCCGTGTCGGTACTTCCTTGATTGTCCATGTTTGGAGATCTACAATCTTCTCCACAATCTTGAAAACCATCTCCGGGATAATTTGAAGAACTTTCTGTATATATTTAATTAATTCGCTGCTGTAATATTGGGAGACGGAAACCAAATCGTCGCTTTGGGCTTGGTTTATTCTTAAAAGAGGTATTTCCATCGCGCTTGCAAGTTTCAAGAACAACGCTCGCAATCTGCTAGTGACTGCGGGATTTTTCTTTATACTATCTTGCATATATATCGTGTATAGGTCTATTGTACACCAGGCGTAACTGAAGTCTGCGACCGTCTCCAAAGTCACAAGGGAATCCTCCTTTAAGGAGGCAGCTCGCAATACATTCTTCAATGCGTCCTTGCTTTCTGATAGTAATTGGACGACTGTTGATGTACTTTTTATGCTGTGAAACTCTTCGACATCATCTAGAACGTGCAAGAGCTGTGTCACTTTCTTGATAGTCTTCGGTGTGATGGGTTCGTTTAAAGAGGATAACTGCTTCGCGATGTTCTCAAACCACAATTTCAGTTGTTCGTTTTCTGCAACTTTTGTAAACTTCGGTATGGCACCCGAAAATAACTCTGATAAATTATTAATCGCGTCCAATGCTATACTTTTATTCCTATTCCATGTTTCGCTTCTGGAATCTAGTAATTTCTTTAAGAATTCACGTATTTTTAATTCCAACTCCGCTGTGCATACAAGCAGCTCGAGCAACTTCACTGGATCGTACCCGGACTCCTTTATAACCAAATCCTTCATCTGCTTACTTTTTTTATTATTATCGTAAAATATAACATCACTATTATGTAAGAGCAACCAACGTAATACGTGATTGGAATTTAATATGACATTAATAATTTTATTGACGTTGTCCAAAACAAAATCATCGGTCAACATCCCCTCTTTTAACAACAGCTGACTTTTATTAATTAGCACTTGGATATAGTTGCCTCTATTTGAATAGATTTCTTTAATTATTTTAGTATTACATGTATTGTTAAGAGAGATCTTGGCTGCCTTAAAGCCGTCCCAGTAGTCGATGATATTCATCGTTACCCCCATATACACAGGTATGATCCAGTTGCAGGGGAAGAATTTGTCAACGATTTCTCTCATTCTAGTTGTATCTGTGTGCAAGTAATGTGGAGTGAAAAACAGACACACTACCAGCATGCTGGCCTGTGTCGCAAGAGCTGATGACTGGTGTTCCGGGATCGTGAACACAGCCAGCTGATTGTATATATCCTCGGATCTCAACTTTCCAACAATCTTCTCTAAAAAATCCGGGTGAATTGGTACTCGGCTGAAAAAATTGACGTAAATTATATTTTGGAGATCTTATCTTTATTTTGACATAAAACTATTCCTATTTGAGATGTTGCAAACACTAATTAATATCTCAACAAAGCTGACAACACTCCTCAAATGTATCTTTAGCCATGGTAGAATAAACAAATAAAAATATTTTTTATTGCCATGTTAGCTTAATAAATTTAAAATAAATATGTAAATTATCTATTAATATTTAAAGAAATATAAATTTGTGAGAATAAACATTGTTAGTAACAACTGGATCAATGTCATCTTCAATAAAATGTTTATTATTATTATTCAATTAAAACAAATAAGTTAAAAATTATCTAACCTAAAGTATTCCACGGGATAGTCGGAGGGTCGTTTTCCATGTTGCTGGTTATAGCCTGTGTCTCTCAGTAATTTGCAAACATCGTCAACATTGGACTGGGACTGGCTTGTACTGTATCTATAAAACGCCACTAACAGCCTCTCCCTCACACTTCCCGGTATATACAAATCACATAAAAGAAGCATCGCACCATATAAATATAAAGATTCACACTGAAATTACAAAGAAATAGTCAATATACTTCTACAGATGTATAATTTATATTAAAATAATTGTTTTTTAGTACCAATAATTGTTTGCCTTCCACATCTTTCATGACAGTCTCAATACTCTGTTGTATGAATGCTCCGTCATTTAATTGTTCTACAAAAGCATTAAGGTCTATAATGTACTGATAGATATTCTCAAAAAGAAGGTAAAACCGAGTGATTAATTCCAAGTATTTTTCTTTTAAATCGTCATCCAAATCTTGTAGTTTCTGGAATATTAATATTAGTATTCTTTAGCAGTTGTCTACATTATTGCAAGAAGTATAGTTGATTCTTGATCTAAAAACTTTTATTGTATAAAATACCCCACAGTAAAATACCCAAAGCCAAGAATAAATACCAGGATTTAATTTAAAGCTTGTAATTGTTAACACAAGGACTTTCAGGTACACCTTTACCAAGAACTATACTTACTGAATTAATATTAACTTTTTTCTCCTGTGCTTCTGAAATTTTGAAATAACTAAAATCCATGATAACATCTTGATAATTTTGTTGGATTTCCTTAGTTTCTAATCTAAAAAAATATATATAGAAAAGATGAATATCTTCCTACATAAAAAAAAGTTCTAAATAAAAGTAACTAAATAGTTGATGTATATTCGTATTTGATACATATTGAAGAAACAACGAAATGTTTTTTCCATTAACATTGTCAGGCATCGCAGAATCAAAAAGATTTTTATACTTTAAGTGTTGAATATATTTATAAATATATAATAACTATAAATATATTAGTACATTAAAAATATATATTTCAACAAACAATTATAAAACTTACAAGAACACTTTCGGTATATGATCTTTAAGTCTCAAAATTTCAGCGAGTATAGCGTTTCCGTGTGAAACTAATTTCAACAAATTTTGTGCACAGAGATTATCCTCTGCTAAAAATACTCTCATTGTTTTATGTAATTGTATTTTGTTTTAATTATATACAATGTTATCAATAAAGTTAGGAATTAACCATAACACTTGTATAGCAAAGTCAAAAACATGTCAAAAGTCAATACCCTTATAAATAAAGACAATTAAAATATAGAGAATTGACAGCAGCTGTCTTATGTCAGAATATCTATATTTGTTATAATTGAATGTTATGTATGTTAAAAATGTTGTATAAAAATACTCCTTATTCGATTTGCAACTTAAGCCCGTGTAATTTTTTAAAACTCAATCCCTTAGTTTATGTTATTACAATTATAACCTTAAACCTAATGTAATTGTTTTCCATTTTCAAGTGAAAATAATAATAAAATAATATGCTATTTTGAATTATGAGAGTACATCATCCAAAACTCATTATTCTTCGTAATAAACAAACGATCGAACAAAAAAACTGAAAACATTTAACAATTTGAAAAATAATATTAAAACAGTAACTTAAAATTCTGGTAGTAAATAGTCTACTTCAAAAAATAAAGCAATGGCTTGACCTGATTGTTATTTATTTTTGTTTAGCTAACATTATTAGAATTTTTATTAGTAGATTTTTTTTTATCAAAAGATGCCCGTTGGTTTCATGTTTATTGAATTATAATAAAAAATATATTATTTATCAAAAAGTTAAATTTGTTGGTAAATCTAAATTTCAATTGTGCGAAGGTGGTTCGTTAATAATATAGCGTGGTTATAAGGCGTTTAATCCTATCTGCTCTCATTGGCTATTACACTCACATCCTATATTACAGTATCCAATAGTCACGTTATATTCCTTATAAAAAATCAATTGTCTTTAGTCAGTTTACTCTATTATTTGTTGTCTTTGGAAATTAAATCAGTCTTAAAAATGATTGGGTCAGGTGTGTAGGGTTTCCCGGTGAATCGTTTAAATTTAAATATATTTTTATTGACAATGTGTACGATTTCAATCAATTATATATAAACTCATTTGATATTTGTATATATTCTGAAACTTACAAAAATGGCTTCATCATTATTGAGTTATGAGACTCTAATTCATGCGGTAGCGGGTGCTACGGTTTGTATAAAAAAATTTGTAAGCATTAATAATAGATGGTGTAGTTAATTATTTTAATTATTATCATATTTCTACAGGGCAGTGTCATGGGCATGGCTGCGTTTTATCCTTTAGATACAATACGCTCGAGGATACAAGGTAAATAATATATCATTTAGGTAAATAATATATCGTATAATTAATACAATGAATGATTAATATGAATATAACCATGACTAGTAATTTACGATATTTGTTTGTTTAAAACTAAAGCAAAATTTGCGTTATCAATAATATAATTACTGCATTATATAAATTTTATAAATGATATTTTTACAGTTGACGATTCTAAAAACCTTCAAGGGACAACACTAGAACTTCTCATAAAATTAACAAATGAAGAGGGTTTCGAAGCCTTGTATCGCGGTTTGGGTCCTGTATTACAGTCACTTTCAGTGTCAAACTTTGTTTACTTTTATACATTCCATTCATTACGTAAAATGAGTTCAATACAAACCTCGGCTATGAGGGATCTAATGTTTGGTATGTTAGCTGGCAGTGTCAATGTACTGGTTACTTCGCCGCTGTGGGTTGTTAATACTAGAATGAAGTTAGAAAAGAATTCATATCCCAGTCTCTGGGAAGGGCTCTCTATTATATTTAAGAAAGAAGGAGTTAAAGGCTTGTGGTCTGGTACGTTGCCATCATTACTATTAGTATCAAATCCGGCTATCCAGTTCATGGTTTATGAATTATTAAAAAGAAAATTGATGGCAAGACGTCAATTTGATGCCTACACAGCATTTTTTGTTGGGGCTGCAGCTAAAGCCGTGGCTACAACTTTGACGTATCCTTTACAACTGGTTCAATCCAGATTGCGAGCTGGCACAAGCCTTAAACCCCTGTTTAAGGATATTAAAGAGAAGCCCGTAACACTCTTTAGGGGTTTGGAAACTAAGTTATTACAAACAGTGATGACGGCTGCATTGATGTTTTTAATATATGAGAAAGTAGTTCGTCTGGTTCTAACAATCATGAGAGTGAAATTAGCAAAACATTAAATTATTTAATTTCTATTGTTACCAAATTATGTAAATTAATTTATTTTATGGTTAAGGTGAATTTTTTAACACATGGTTATACATTTACTGTTGTGATAATATGATGACCATTTTTATCATTTATTCTGGTTTAGGTAATAAGGTAGAGGGTGTGAGAGTTGGAAGGTTTTTATTTGTTCTAATACAAATGTTATTTAGCGAGAGCATTCCATAACACTTAAAAAAAGTATATTTTGTTTGTATTATAAGTCAATTTTATATGACAATGTGAAAGTAACCAAATATTAGATTGTAAATTATCACTATATAGTATAGTTGTTTTGTTTTCTTTTACAATTATTTTATATAGAAAAGTATGGATATGGTATAAAATATAACTAGATGTGATATTTTGTGGTTTTAGTTATAGTTTTGTGTGAAAGGGCTTTACGAAATAAAAAATACCCGGACTGTAAACGCTGTTTTATTAAAATAATTATTTCAAAAGTTTTTATTATATCAATTACAAAATTGCAATAGTTTAATATCTTCAGACGTGCGTATTATCAGTTTGGTGTATTCAGCTACTAATGACTTCAGATCGTTGTACACCTGGAACAAAAGATTTTTCATTAAAGTAATCATTACTTGGAATATCAAAGAAGATTGACGTGTGGCATTGAAGCTAGTCGATTAGAATGATAATTGTATTACTTTGACTTTGTTTTATAGATAACAATATATATACATATACATCCACACATTTAAATCGAATTAACAAATTTTATATCTCAATGTTTAATGCTGCCATTAACTGTCAAATCCATCATTCTAGCGCACAATATAAAATGACATATCTAGCATACTAATTAATCGTAGTGACGCGTATGTTAGTAAACTGTTAGCGAGCTTGTAATTTGTGAATACCTAACTTGCTATTTTTGAGGCCAAAGTGTAATCTTAAAATTGGATAATGAAATGGGGCCATGATTTTACATACTAATAAGATAATATTTCATAATATAAAATAGTTGGCATACACTATTATCTATATTACCCGTTCGAACCTAGTACGCGAATACTGTTGGTGCCTATCATTCTATACGTTTTGGTACTACAGGGATGGTTTGGACTACTCATCTACATATATGGAATGTTAGAAAGAGAGCATAGAGGAGAAAGAGAAAGCACGCGACTTTGGACTCCGTCTCTCTTAAATGTAGCTATAAACACATCTCGTACTAAATGGTGATACTGGTCCCGTCGAGCCGGTAACGCATTCTAATGTTAGTGTATACCTCTCTGACGCGTGGGTCCCGCTCGTGGTCCTTGAGCTCGTGCAGCAGTAGGTCAGCGAGTGCGAGAGGCGCGGCGCGGGGCGGGACGCGGAGGGCGGGGCTGCGGGCAGTTGGGGGGAGGAGCTCCAGAGCGTCCTTACGCAACGCCGCGCAGCATAGCTCCGCCGCCTCCACCGCCCGCCCGCCGCTCAGCAACGCTCTTATACACGAGTTCGGCTCTAACTCCTGCAGCAATCATTTATAACATTCAATTAACGATTATTGTCTGTGATTGTCTGTACAACCTACTTTAATGATTTTTAAGATATACACAGGTTATAGTTAATTTTTTCTTTACATTAATTTTTTAAATAATGTATATTGGGATGTAATATTAAATAAAAAAAAATAGCCATAATTCGGCGCCTTTATATTTATTTATACAATGAAACTCATGTAATTGTGTATTTTTTGTAAATCAACATAAGTGTGGGTATTGTTAAATTTTTTACCAAAAATCTCTGCAGGAACCAGTGGGGCATAAACTGTCCGGTGCTGATCGCCCTCTTGGTCACGGCGAGTAGAGTTTCCGCGTCCGCGTCTTTTAACTTTGTATACAGATAGTCAAAATCGATGTTATCCGTTTCTGTAATATAATAATATGATTATAATTCTTATACTTTGTGTTTATCTTATTTCTATATCTTTCAATACTAACTGAGTAGAGCCTGTTCCACTGGACCCAATGATTCGGGGACCTCTTCGCGTAGCTCAGCTGCCAGTTCTTCGGGACCTATTATCTATATATAGAAGAGATATAATTTAAATATTTTGACATTATTATTATTAAAACTGTAGATAAATCTGCATATCACTCGATTATTTTAACAACTAAAACTTGGACTAATGTATAATAAAAAATATAAACATAAATAACAAAGTATGAATTATCCCAATTTGGGCCCTTCTTCCGAAAGTATCTGGGCCCCTCAACATTGTATGTTTGGGGGCCCTTTTAGCCTTTTCCAACTTTTACTGAAACGCATTTTATTCTAAACAAGCTGTCGTCTGCGACTCCGTTTGCAGTGATAAAGTATAAAATACGTTCGACTCGTTAGTTAGAACAGGAAAACGTAATTATTATTTTGTTTTACCGCTCGGAGTCGTATTATGATGTCATGTTGCATATAACCTTCGTGAAGAGTAATGAAGTTATTTCCTAATTTATAATTACCATTTAATAAAGTATAAAAAAAGAAATATTAATAACAATCATGTTGTGTTTTAATTTTAATGTATAAATAAAAAATAATGGTGTAATAAAAAAAATATATGTATATATATATATATATATATATAATTGAATCTAGTTATAACCGATTTATTGTCTTTAAAGACATTAAAAACATTTAATTACAGAAAATATAATATTAATGTTTGTATACCTCACTATGTTTAAGTTAATTTTTATTAAATAATTATAGCATTAGATTGATTGGATGACAATGTTTTTTTATAAATATATATATATATATGATCTGGAAAATGATATTAGTTTGTTAATTATAACATAAATGAGATCTAAGTATAGTTATCAGTATTATCGATCATTTGCTATACCTTCAGAGATTAGTATTTTCAAATAAACAAAATAAAATCAATTTTATAGTAATAATATTATCGCTCTGAATATAAATAAAGTTACAATATGCAGCCAAACGTGGGTAACACAGAAGAAGAATGTAAGAAAGATGAATACTGTGGAGATGCGATCTCTTCGCAGAATATGCGGAGACAATCTAGCTGACCGTATCCGCAATGAAAAGATCCACAGTATGGCAGGTACTAGCGAAGATGGCACGGTGAGAATGAAAAAGAACGTGCTCAGGTGGTTTGGGCACGACGAACGAATGAGTGAAGAAAGAGTGGTAAAAAAGATTTATATACGAAAAGTGAGCGGTAAGAGAGACAAGGGGAGGCCTCGAGTGACCTTCGAAAACACAGTATCTATGATACTGGAGGGAAGTCACGTATAAAGAATGAGGACCCCCCGGAGGGCGTGTATGAATAGGTTGATGTCTGTGCCCAGGCGAAAGAGGTATGCAGGGACCGTAGCGTTTGGCGCTCCGTCGTCTCTGGCTACCCCGCAAGGGATATGGCGTCAAGATAAATAAATAAATACAATACTGTATGACATTTATTATCTTAGGAACATTGATGTTTCTCTCGCATTCATATTTTGTTACTTGGTTGTTATTGCAAAAAAATATAGTCTCAAATATAGTCTTACGATATCTTAGTATAAACACACATACGTACATATTCCTGTGTTAAAAAATTCTTAAAAAACTCTTTACTGATATAAAAAAAAAACAATTAACAGTACTACCAACAAAGAAATATATAAATATTACGCTTACAGCTTCTAAGAATTATTAAATAGTCTGATAAGTGGAATTTTATTTAATTAATCATAATTTATAGATATCATTATCCAATTGTAAGTGCACTATTTGACCCCAATCACAAGCCAGCTAACAGCTCACTAACAGCCGTTCACTATACGATGTTAGTGTGCTAAATGACTTAGCGCGCGGTAGATTGGATAGCGTAATGGCTGCCAAGTAGTATTATGAACTTTAGTGAAAATGTTGCAAAATATCGTCTTAGACTTACTTAGACACACATTTTTTTAGTTTTTATTTAAGATAAACCAATAAAAAATATGTCGCAGTGCTGGAACCATTCGTCGTAATTATTTATCTCTTATAATATATATATATATATATATATATATATATATATAAACTGACCTTTGGACAAGCAATTAAGATGATATCAAAATAGTTTCTTTTTTTTCCTATATTCATTGTTTGTTTTAAAACAAATGGGAATTTGTAAATTAATATAAAAATGTTAAAATTTATTGTATACAAGCTGTGTCCATGACTTCGTACGCGCTTTTTTTAAATAATAGTAATATAGCTTTCTTTTAAATAATAGTCAAGTTACTCCTTATAACATTAGCTATATGCCAGTTAAAATTCTGTTAAAATAGGTGCAGTCGTTTCAGAGATTAGACGGAACAAACAGAGAGAACAAATTTTTATCAAATGCATAAAACCATCTAAAATCAACAATCTAGTTTCATACAGCTTCATACATTCAAACAATCTCATTCCTGCTTTTTTTATTACAGTATCTATACTTAACTTTTTTCCTGTGTTTTTTATTTTATACTTTGTATTTTTCTTGTATTTTGTTTATGTAGATATATTTTATTTCCATGTCTGTATTAATTATTTTTTAAAATATTACAGTTATCATCATCATCATTAGTATTATTATTATATTAATTATTAGTATTTTTTTTAATAATTAAGTTTTAATAGAAAAATAGTCCAAATCTTTGACTTCTTAAATTACTTTATTGAAAGATGCACTTAACTTATTGAGCTGAGCGTAAGCGAAGCTCTTAACCGTTCATTTTGCTGTTTTACGACATCGGTAATTTTAAAACCTATAAATGTATTTTTTTAGAATTTGGCACATGGCTAGATCTTTAACTAAAGATGGTTCTGCAAAAAAACAGAACAAAAAAATTCAGCCTAGAAAAAAAGTTATAGTAAAATGAAATTTGTCTATAGGATTTCCCATTATAAATGTGTCAACACAAATGTGACAACTGCTGCAAAGCCAATATTTGACCTAAAATTCTATAATTTCGCACATTTCTACAACTTTTACTAAAGATGGTTCTGGAAAAAAAAAACTTGTAATCATTCCCTGAGATTTCCGTGTAAAACAAATGATTAGTTTTAGAGGTAACCGATCACGAGCGATATCACAGTCCATATCATTTATTATTTTCTTTCATGAAGTGCGCGCCGCGCGCTTTAAGGTTTGTAAATGTTGAGATTCATTTAAAAGACAAATTCGATTCGATCGAGACGATTCATTTAAAGAGATATATGGCTATAATTTTATTGATGATGAACTGATTTTCTTTTTAATTGAGTTTCTAAACCGATAGTTGCTGAACATGTTATAGAGCAATATTATACGCTAAGTTTGTTAGCATTAACACTAAACCTACCGACAATTCTTGTATACCTGTTCCTACCGCACGCCAAATTGACCGGTAATTAAAAGTTATTTTATTATATAACGCAAGTAATAATGGAAATAACTAAAAGTAAAGAGTGAAGATAATATTATATGCATATTCTAAGAATTGTCATGTAGTTTGATAACGATATTATAACGTTTAAAAATATGTCAGTTTTACAAAAGTTTAAGAACGGTCAATTTGACCGGTAGGTACTTGGTAGGTTTAGTGTTAAAAAAGGGGAAGGCGCTCAGCGCAACTCCCTCAGCGCACGACGGCGGATCCTAGTATAATAAGATATCGTTTTATCAAAATCTGTCTAGTACAACGAGTTTATTATATTATATAAGGTAAAGTTAATTAGAATAATCTATACGTTAATAATAAATATGTATAATGCGATTAGATTGATATTAAACGATCATCAAATGATACAAAATTATTATTTTCTTAATCATTGTAATGTGAGTCATTGATTAAATATGTATTTTTATATACTTACAAAAGTCAGTATTAATTAATTCTATATTATCATTTTTTAATTTTTGTTCGCTGAATAAGTATAAGTACGTTTCTTTGAAGGAAATCTTTTTCTTTTTTTTTTTTGAACATTTTTTAATACCGTAGGTACCTACATCAAGGACCTCTTCGAGCTCATCTCATATACGTTGTTTAACACTAAACCTACCAAGTACCGGTCAAAGTGACCGTTCTTAAACTTTTGTATAACTTACACATTTTTAAACGTTATCTTCTTTCAATTCTTAGAATATGCATATAATATTTTCTACATTCTTTACTTTTAGTTATTTCCATTATTACCTGCGTTATATAACAAAATAACTTTTAATTACCGGTCAATTTGACGGCGTGCGGTAGGAACAGGTATACAAGAATTGTCGGTAGGTTTAGTGTTAAATATAAGTTGCATTTTAATAAGAGTAACAAAATGTATTAACTTTTTTAAAGTACCTAAGGAATGGCGCATTATAATATCATCTCATCTTCATCATCTTCGCCATTTTGAACGTTTTCCTGAAACTGAATCGATATATATATGTACTGGCAGTGGACAGTCACTAAAGTATTTTACATCAAAATTTTGATTATTAACATCTATTGGAAATTTTCTGATCTTAAAAGTAAATTATTTCCCCTGTGTATATAAAACTTCACAATCGCAATTAAACAAAAAATTAAGATTATTAATCGACATAAAAATTATTATATCTTTTAAGTGGGATAAAACAAATGATTTATACAAAATTTTATCAAAATCGATTCAGTGACCAAGACAAAACAGTAATTTTGATCTCGTTTTGTACATTTTCTTGTCTGTCCGCATTTGATAAACTAAGAGTTAAATCGCATTCGGTACAGCCGTTATTATTGTTTGCGGAGTCAGATTCTAACATTATCTTATTACCACAATATTCAGAATACCATTTTTCACTTCTAGTTATGTATTCTTCATAATTATATTTAGAATAGAGAGATGAAAAATTACTTTTATTATATTATTTCCATTATGTCAAATAATATTCAATGTTAAATTTTTTTACAAGGTGTTAATGAACTGTTAAAAGTTAATTAAATTTTTAATTTTTTGTACTGAGTCGAACCGACTCCAGCGCCACCTCCCGGGACGGATTTTGAATTTCAACCATGCAGGCCCGACTCGAAGGTACGTACAAAAATAATAAAATCGTCGTATAGTATTTTGGTTGTGAACACAGAGAACGTTTATATATATATATGAGAACCTATCGTATATAAAAACCCGATCCAACATTAAATCTGAACCATCTAGATACTCGCTCGAAAAAGCAAGAACAATATCAAAATCTGTCTAACCGTTTAAGAGACACACAGAAGTATATATTTATAATATCATTAAATGAGTAGGTGGTGAAAGCTTTGAAGGAATTTAATTGTTTATTTATTTATCTTCACGCCATATCCCTTGCGGGGTAGCCAGAGACGACGGAGCGCCAAACGCTACGGTCCCTGCATACCTCTTTCGCCTCGATCACAGACATTAACCTCTTCATACATGCCCTCCGGAGGGTCCTGATACTTTTTACGTCACCTTCCTCCAGTATCATAGATACTGTTTTTTCGAAGGTCACCCGACGCCTCCCCGTCTCTCTTACCGATCACTTTTCAATTGAAGGAATTCCTTATTAAATATTCATTTATACGTCATATATTCATTCTGTTATTTGTCATGTCATTTCATTATTTGTCACGTTTGCCCGATTTTTCCTTAAGTAATAATTTAAAACGACAGATATCTGAAATGCTGTATCATGATGAAGCATGGAAATAATTTTTATCTTGATAGATATATATTTTTTTACGAAAATCAACTCTGAACTACATTTTAATTTATTTTTAAAATTATTTTTATTATAAAGATAATTACTCAATGTCGAAAATAATAATTACAGTAATACCCCGCTTTACGCGAGGGATACGTTCCAAAAAAATCGTGTTAACTGAAATACGAGGTTTATGATCAAACATAGTCAAAAATTATTACAAAAAAATACAAATCATTTTAATCAATCACTTTAATTCTAGGAACACTTTATGCAATACATACTCTTATTTTTTACGGAAAAATACATCTATTGTTGATGACTACATTATATTTATACACACTCTTTCGCGTAATTCAATGCATTTGAGCGCGAAATTTGCTTCCGCGTTATAGTGAAACCGCGTATAACGGGTTCGCGTAAAGCGGGGTATTACTGTAATTTAACATTAAATGAATTTTAATATTAGTAATGGAATATATTGTTTAAAGACGTTTTACGGTTTTATTACATTAGGCACTTCATATATTCAATATGGCAATATTAATTTAATTTTTTTAAATTTATAAATTGGTACATATTAGAGCATATAAAAAAAAGAAAATCTGATATCAACTGTATCTTTTAGTTTAATTCAGTTCAGTTTAACTATATCATAAAATTAATGTTCACGTGATCAAGTTTTTATAATGCATACAATCAGACAACTCGTTAATATAATAAAATTTTTCTGTAATATTATATAAGTAATTTAGGTTAGGTTTTGATTGTTTTTAACACTAAACCTACCGACAATTCTTGTACACCTGCTCCTACCACACGCCGTCAAATTGACCGCTAATTAAAAGTTATTTTATTATATAACGCAGGTTATATTGGAAATAACTAAAAGTAAAGAGTGAAGAAAATATTATATGCATATTCTAAGAATTGTCATGTAGTTTGATAACGATATTATAACGTTTAAAAATGTGTAAGTTTTACAAAAGTTTAGGAACGGTCAATTTGACCGGTACTTGGTAGGTTTAGTGTTAAAAAATAAATAACGTTGACTGTCTTCAATTTTTCAATTCAAATATCTGAATATCAATTGTTCAAAACCACATTGCAATGTTAAGTCGTGGTATTACCATATAATAGTCACTTTTGATGATTCTGATTATAATAATAATAATAAATTGTTGTCACTTCCCATAGTATTTATAGGAACAGTAGGTACTCAGCAGGGGCGTAGGAACGAAATTTTTACTGGGTGGGCAGGTTTGAAATCGTACCCCCCCCTCCCTCCTAGTTTTTAATAATGTCAAAGAAAAAAAAGTTCTACAGAAAAATATATATATTTTTTTTTAAAGTTTAATATCGTTTTTACGTATCACATCAGGGAGTATTGAACAATATTGTGAATTATCAATGTTTGTGAGTCAATTTTATTTATAAAGTTTTTCTTTATACGTTAACAGTATTTTATTCTATTATACTATATACATATACTATATACAAATTTTAATCCTTTGAACAAAAAGCATGGGTGGGCAATGCCCACCCTGGGAAATTTCTGGGTGGGCAGCTGCCCACCCTGCCCACACGGTTCCTACGCCCCTGGTACTCAGAAACTCTGGAGTCGATAAATCGATGTTTTTTAATCAAAGCATAATCAATGCTTAGGCATACATAAATATGACTAAATAGTCATGTCACTCATCAAGAAAATCGAAGGTCTAGTAGAAGTAGTGGTAATGGTAGTAGTAGTAGTGGCAGCAGTGACAGTAGTAGCAGTAGTAGTAGTAGTAATCGTCTAAGAGTTTTTTTTATAATTAATTCAAATTATTTCAAATAATACATTTTTTACAGCCTTCCGTAAAACTTGACTATTTTTAAACGTGTGCCATAGTGCCATTTAACAAAAACCGATGTTCCATTTATAAATACGTTGTGTTCAAATTGTAACCTTCAAAATTGTTTTGTATAGTAATATCTTATCTGTGACAGATAATTAATCTAACTAATTACGTCTAAAAATATAATTTGATAGAGATATTGTTTATAAACAGCATAGTAAGAAAAATATTCTTTTTTATATATATTTTTTAAAATTTATGTCATAAAAAAAGTCCATGTTTAAAACTGCTAATATTATTTTACTAGAATCGTTTGAGATACGCGATGTATAGGAGAAACACTGTAAATACGGAGATAAGACAGCTTTTCAGTTCAAAATGAAACGGAGACTTTAAGCCCTGGCTCCGTCAATTAGTACTGAATTTAAATAGTTTTGTGTACACCTTATTATTTTGCGAAGCGAGCGCAGCGCTCTACTGAAGACTTTTCGCATCCTTTGTCTCAAATAGGATCAAAAACTGCTTGACGGAAAATTATGAAATTTTGCAATCAAAAAAATACACATTTAAATAAAAACTTTTTGAAAAATGTCATGTAATTGAGGAATAATCGTCAAAAAACTGATATCACATTGAAGTCAATGGGAAAAAAATTGGCGCGAAAAATTTGTTATACAATGAAATCTCCTACATTACCAATATTGTCCACAACGATGAGTCATTACACTGGGCTCGCTTCGCTCGATATGCAAACGGCACCCGTGATTTCGCAAGCGCAGCGAATCGAAATTAAGGGTCTGTTGGCGCCCTTAGTATTTATTATTTACTAAGAAGTAGCAATTCGTCGCCGCTATTTCGATTGGTGGATTTAAAAACGCCCTTTCATTTTCTTTCAACTATTATGCTACTTAGTTTAACGTAGTTTAAATAAATATTAATGTTATATAATGAATATGTAATCAATAAAATATTGCTAATTTAACTTTTCACCTCTCGTAAAGTGCTCATAGGCACATAATATAGAATAAATATAAATATACTATGTATATATGGAGGTGATTTACAAATGATTCCTTGTAGAAGTGTTAATGTGGGCGTGGATACCTGCAGCGCGTCCCCCGCGGCGCGGGCGTCCGGGCGCGCGAGGAAGGCGTGCTCCGGCGCCGACAGACGCAGGCACGTCAGCGCCGCCCCCAGGAAGCGACGCCGCGCCGCCACGCCCCCCGCGGCTCCACCCCCCGCACCCCCGCACCGCGCCGCGCGCTCGTACAGCACCGCCGCCGCTGGACCATTACACGTATTACATTACACACACACGTAACGAAATGCTTTATGTGTGTGTGTGCGTGTATCTCTCTCCCTTTCTATGTGACCCTGTCCCTTTTTATCACATAATCTAAACACAGGGCTGTACTGACATGTGGAAATTTTGTATAACCGCAATTGTTATTTATATTTTTCTGTTACATCAAGCGTAAATATTCTTTTATTATTACAATTAATTTTTGAAAAATAGAAACTGCAGCAGATGGAGAATAATAGATAAAATTGAATATTGTTTATTATACATGTGATTTGAGTGTTTACAATTTTTTCTTTATTCCACCAAAAAGAACATTATAGTGTATATTTTTATCATAATTATTATTACTGAAAATGTCGCATTGACTTTCAGTACATATTTAATTCCTTTCAAGTAGAAAATTTCGCAAAAATATATTATATCAAATACAAAATTTCAAAATAGTAATTCTTATAGTTTTAGATTTTCTTCTTTTTACTTTATAATGATAATGATTTAGTTTTTTTTTTAAATCAAATAGCCATCAAATATTTTGTGTCGCATACCTTTCCGGTAGTGGTGCCTGGAGACGTGCAGGGCGTACAGGAAGTCGTAGTAGGGGTTGTGCGGGTATGCATCGTGTAGCTTGGCGCGCGCGGCCGCCGCACGCTCCGCCTCCAGCGCCAGCGCGCCGCACGACACCAGCGCGCTCAGCTGCTTGCGCTCCGCTACAATCACCACAAACATATATTTCGCTCCCTCTCTTATATAAAAATATCATGAGTGAAGAAACTCAAAGTAAGAAAATCACCATAAGTACATAATCTTACTATTGATTCTCTCTCATTCAATATCAATGTAAATACAAAGGCTCCAAGTAAATAGATGGAAGCCCAGGTAAGTTGACTGACCGAGCGTGGTGAGCAGCGCGGCGGCGGCGGCGGCGCGTGCCGCGGGGGCGGTGTTGGCGGCGGCGGCGCTCAGCGCGCGGGACACACGCCCGCCCGACAGGTGCCACTTGAACACCAGCCACTGGAACATACCCTGCAAACACACTCACACTTTAACAGAACCCTTTTAATCTATGTTATGACATTCGTTGTACGGCTTTGACTATGGTTTGTATGTTAATAGACTATATAATAAATGAAAAATTCTTGTGACTTACTAAATTGGGATCGTCCTTATCGGCGATGCTTATAGCGGTCTCGGCTAAGCGAACGACACAGGCGCCGGCATCGTGTATCTCGAACAACTTGATGACCTAAAACATACATGGCGTATTAATACATATTAAATAAAACCTCTATTATTTTAGTCATCATTTTTTATCTGTATCTTCCATAGTTAGTATACCTTCATGTAGTAGAGCACTAGTGCCTGGTGCTGTGTGAGTGGCGCCGGTGGTGCCGCCAAGGCGCGTAGGAAGGGTTCGGTGCTGACTCCCTTGGCGGCGCGGCAGAAGGCCGTGTAGGCACCCTCCGCCTCGCCCAGTTCTAGCAGCGCTAGCCCCAGGATGAACTGACCTGCAACAGTCAATCATTATTTAACGAAACGAAATTTTCTTATAATGATTTCATTATTCATTTTGAGTCACATTCTAACTTATATATATATATATATATATATATATAACTTATTTAAATTATAAAAAGGAGTGTTAAGATATATCGTATGAATTAACAAAGATGTACGGGAATGATAAGATATAGTGTAAAAGCAAGTGGAGGATATATTACGTGAGCAGGCATTCCACTCGCACCAGGGCTCCAGCAGCGCCACGTAGCTCTGCACTAGACGGGGCTGGTTGATGGAGGCCAGCCACCAACCGAACTCAAAACCACCGCTTACGGCCCAACTAAATTATGCTTAGAAAATTATTTGTACTAAAGAATTGGAAACTTAAAATATTTATGCGAGTATTGTAGACTTTAAGTTTTTTTTTAATTAACTTGTTTAACATGACAAAAAAATGGACTATCATTGAAAAGAAGATCTCCGGCACAACGAAATAATGGTCCGGGTGAGGTCTTTGTGATTGTACTTATACTACCCTTTAAGCCGAGCACGAAAAAAATGAATGAGCATATTATATTTTATGTCTAAGGATACAGCTGATGCGCCAGATGGTACGCCATAAGCGGCAGCGCCTGGTGCCAGTGCAACGGCGCCCGAGCGGCTGCCAGGTGCCTGCGTGCGCGCCGCCCGCCCGCCGCACCCGCGTACGCTGCCACCGCGCCGCCCGCGCCCCACGCCGCCTCGCCGCCGGCGCCGCCCGCCGCGCCTTCGCCGCCCAGCGCCGTCAACTTTAGGCGGAACAGCTCCGACGATCCAGCTCTGTTTGGAGACGACTATGAGTATGCAAGTAGAGTTATAGTTGTTAAACATTTTGTCACAGATTATATATTTATAGTGAGAAACCTCCTTCCCGAAGAGTGCTATGCAATGACATAACATAAAAATTATTATAAGATATATCGGTTCACTGAACCGCCTCGAGCAAACATATGTATCGTATGATACGGACGGTCGTCAACACATAATCAACAACGGTGATATGGAAGGCGTCGTTTACTGACTCGTCGGTGGGTCGATAGTGCGCCGCCCGCAGCCACAGCAGCGCGCGGTAGGCCTGCCAGTGCACGGCGCAGTGCCCGGCTCCCGGCACCCCGCCCGCGCCCCGGGCCGCTCCCAGCGCGGCCAGCGCACCGCGCACCACGCGCGCCCTTGAATACAATTATATATGTTTTATGTAAAATGTACAATCCTAACATTAGAAAATAACTCCTGTGTGAGGAAAGGTTAATTAGAATTGAAACCAAGCCAAATAAACAATCGTATTTCAAATTACACATACCTCATTTCGGCCATTTGTCGGATCGCTTCAGTCACTATGGCGACTCCGAGATCGCTGGCAAATAGATTGTCGTATTCGCCCGTTTCATCGTCTTCACCTGGAAATAACAAACCTCTTATGGACCTATTCAACAGTACGTAAACGAAGATATTACATATAATTATACTTTTGCTCGTATCAATCTCCGGCACGTCCAGTCTCAAGGCGTCGTTTAGTTCCAGTACTGCGTTCTGCAAATCGTTGATGGGCTCCAGAATAGATGTTATCTCGTCGATCTGTTCCGGCGACAACGTCTTAAATAATATAATACATTAATAATAAATGCAGTAAAAATAGTCTGTGAGGGTATATCAATTAAAAAAAAATGTTAGTTTGTCCCTCTTGGTAGACCATTCATGCGAATACAATAAAACTTTTGTAAGTTCCCACTAAGGTTTAAGATTTAAAAAGTGATACGCGACTGCAGTGCTCAACGGAAATTAAGGAAAGAATATTATATATGTGGTAACTTACGGGTGCTGCGGCGTCCCCGTGCGGCTGCAGCAGTAAATGCAGCAGGCGCGGCAGCAGGCGGTGCTGCGGCGCGGCGCACGCGAACAGCCGCCGCTCCAGCTCCGCCGCGCCCGCCGCAGTTACGCCGCGCTCCCACCGCGCGCCAGCGCACACCACGCGCACCGCGTCACACGACACACCACCCAGCTCACCCACCTCCCCTGAACACAGATTATAAACATTAAACCCGTCTGACCCACCTGCCCTGACCACAGATTATAAACATTAAACCCATCTCACCCACCTGCCCTGACCACAGATTATAAACATTAAACCCATCTCACCCACCTGTCCTGAACACAGATTATAAACATTAAAATCCAGCTCACCCCCTCCCCTGGACATAGATTATAAACATTAAACCCATCTCACCCACCTGCCCTGAAGGCAGATTATAAACATGAAAACCCAGCTCACCCCCTCCCCTGCCACAGATTATAAAGATTAAAAACCCAGCTCACCCACCTTCCCTGGACATAGATTATAAACATTAAAACACAAACAGCTCATTTAACCCCTTAAAGTATACGTGCTAAACTGTCCAAACTGCTTACTCGAGATAACTAGAGCGGCCTTGTACTTATATTGATATCATTTTTTATATTCAAATGCAACCGAGAATTGAAAATAATAATGTGAAAGCAAAGAAAAACAATAGTTTTTTTGATATTTATCATCTACATGAGATTGTGTAAAGAATATTCAATGTGCGTGTAATTTTACAATATTCTATTTTCTGTAATCTGGATCCAAAATTGTAATAAATTTTTGTATGTATTTTTGTAATTTTCTTGAGAATAGAAATAATCAACTAGAAAAAAAAATATTTAAAAATTATTGTTGTAAAATTATCATTTTCTGTCATTAATTTATATAACATACGTTCATGCAAATAGGGTGTAATGTACTAGTCTTACTGGATGCTGCGTCGGGCGTGTCCTCGGGCGACAGCATGATGCGCTCGAAGGGCTCCAACTGCCGCACCAGCGACACCCCCGCGCGACGCACCACCCCGCACCACCATCCTGTCTCCGCTTCCTTGTGCTAAAATAATAAAAGGTATTGTTAGGATAATTAGGGCTTATTTGGTGAGGTTAGGTCGCCTGACAGCCCATTAGTAGGTTGACATTGGTACAAAGGTTGTAGTTGTGAGGTGTCGCCGCTATTTGCTGTGCGTAGGTTCCCGTGTATACCCTCGTGTGTGTGTGTGTGTGCCATTATTATTCCGGCATTCGTTGCGGCAAGTAGGAAGGGTGCTGATTGATTGTTTATTAAATACTTTGTTTTTATCATTAAACTATGTACAATTAATTACTTGTGAACTCATAGTGATATTGGAAATTAGAGCGTTTATTATTCTTGTTTAAACTAAATATAAATAAATTTTTGTTACGTAAGGTAAACATATTTTGTTTTTTTTTATTTATTTATATTTCTGAGCCTAAAAATATTACATTATTTTTGGCATAGTTAATATCTAATAATAGTGGTTAGTATCACTAAGTTTTATAATTGGTTATCTCACGTGTTTGGAAACCATAAGACCGAGCGGCTTCTGGAGGCCTTCCATGTACTGCATACACCAGCTGTACAGATCCGACCAGCACCTGGAGAGTTAAAATACTAATTAAAACACCAACAAAAGGCACTTTCGGTACACACTTCAACAGTTAATCAGTTTAGTTTTGCCTCCGCTGAACCAAAGCGTGTACCATACACACACTGAACAATTTTTAATACAATCGTTGTTCCAATAAGTTCCAATAACTTTAGTGCACTAGTTGTATATAATACATAAATGTAACCCACTTGTGCATGAGGTGCGAGTGGTCCGCGGGCTGGTGCCTGGCGGCCAGCGCCCGCATGCGCGCCTGCACCGCGCCCACGCACGCCTCGCCCAGCTCGCACTCACCGCCACCCTCCGCACCTCCCCACGTGCGGCGGTAGATCTAACGTACATTTTTATTAATCAACATATATTTACAGTATTATTGAAGATCTCTTTATTAAACATGTTAGGTATATTCTACAGTTTTAGTGAAGATACAAACCACAATTCAATAAATCATTTGACAAGTTTTAATGAACTTACAACTAATGCCTTCCGGACGACGGCGGGCGGGAAGAGTCCTGGAGCGAGCAATCGGTCCCGGTACTGGGCGGGCGAGGAAAGCTGCGGCAGAGCAGGAGCCGGCTCGCGGGCAGACACCGCGCGCCAACCCGCCTCCGCACCGACACCGCTACCTACCACATACAATGTTTTTTATTTGTATTGTCTCCGTTGTTAGCCCCAGTAGAATGGGCAAGTGTGGGGCCTGAACGGTCCCAGGAGAACGCGCGTGCTAAGGGCGCCTCCTGTAACTCCTCCTGTGGCTCGGACCACGGTCGGGTTGGGGAGTGACACTAACATCCTCCGATGGCTGAACGTCGGAGCGACGTGCTTGGGTGGGGGATATACAATGGACTCTTCAATAAATTACTATTATTATTCCCATATAACTATGATTGAAATAAAGAAATAGTGGTCAAAAAAATTCATACTTGTAACCACAGCATCCCCGTCTGGTTGCGTCCAAAGAGCCCAAATAACATGATTTCCATCACCATAGCCGATTGTATAATCCAGAAGATCTAACTGAAATAACAAAAAAACATTATGTATTACAACAATATAAGTGATATCTTCCTTAATGAAACAAACTTTTAAAACAGTACCTGAGGTCCAAAGATATGACACATTTGTGCGAATCTAACAGCTCCGGCTCCCCCATCGTGCATCTTCATCACCACAAACTCACACTCATTGGGGAATGACAGATAGGCAACTAACACAATACCACCGTCCAGTCCGGTGGTATACTGTAGCATGTGGCCATGTGCTGGAAGAATTTGAAATTACAAAAGTTGGGCTTAACACTTAATTTTTTACTTGTCAAGAAGTACTATATTTGAGATGTCAACAACTTACGAGGAGGTTTCGGTTTCACTAACGTCTGAGACAGGGGCGCCGACACAGCTGTTGGCGCTCCGCCCTCGTCTATTAGCCAGGCTCGAAGACACGAGTCCCCGCACACTGCCACTGCCAACCCATTTGTGAGCACCACTCCATATGTGTCTACTCCGTCACTCTTTCCTCTAAAACAAACAATTATAAACACCTTTACTAACTATAACTAATTTTAATAGCTATAATTGGTAAACATCAACCACATTTACAAATTGACTTTTTTTACAGTTTACAAATTTAATAACATATGTTTCTTCAATTAATTAAATCCTTTTTTTTAAATTAAGAAAAAAAAACAGATGAAATGGAAGAAATAACTGAAGATTATTTATTCAATGTCATATTTTACCTTAAAGCTCCCGTGATTCCAGATAAGAACCTTGGTACAGTTGACTCCCGTTTAAGTGATATTGTAACAGCAGAACCAGTGACGGGCAACTTGACTAGCAGGAGTCCACCTTCACCTCCATATCCATATGCGAGAGCAAATACTGCCTCTCCATTATCACGCAGTAAGGATGCACAAGAGTGAGCTACACCTACGTCCATATAACAAGATACTTTTAAGTAAAAATTATATGACAAAATTATTATTTGATTATTATAACCTATATCACTTACTTGTATTTGAATACTGATTTAAGATGTAATAATTGTTTGGATTATTTAGAGAACTTGTTTCATGAAATATAGAAGGACAAACACTGCACATGGATCCAAATGTAGCCTGAAAATAATATTAATTTATAAATATCATAATTTTTTGGGTGATTTTTATAAGTAATTGCCTTAAAATATTTTTAATATTTAATATTTCTAACCTTTCTGTCAAGAAGATCAGGATGAGGAAATACTAATCTATGCACTGAAGAAACTGTTGCAGCTAAAATAACCATTTGTTGTGAGGCTGTTCTCTCATAAAATTCTAAATTATTTAATGGTGGAGTTCCCGCTGCTACTTTACATCTCAAATTAGCTCCAGATAAGTTCACATCTAAGGAAGCTTCTGACAATTCAATAGAATCTGAAGTAGTTTGCCTAAAATACAAAAAAAAAACATAATATTATAAAAGAAATTATGACATGGACGACGAGTTTTTATAACTTACCAATATATAAATCTATTCCTAGTATTCGCTTTTTTTGAATTCCTATACCAGTAACCGCCAGCTTTGTGAGGTAATTTTATATCCTGTAATGTACTGTGAGTGCCACCTGCAAACACAGTAATATATATTATAAAACATAGCCAAAACCATAAATATTTAATTTATAATTATTTAAATTAACCTGTATTTAGGACGACTTCCTTCCATTTTTCAGGAATATTGTAATTTGGAGTTATTTCTTTGAAAGTAACCGGTATCGCGTCAACAAACTCCATATTAGTTTACAAATTCAAATATTGACTACACTGAACTAAAGTTTATAAACTTATTATTCCTTCTAGATTTTTATTTTAAAATAATTCAACGGATTTATTTTACAAAACAGGTGAAAGAAAAGTAATCAGTAAACCGCGCGGTTCTCAACTTCTCATAAATTGACAATAATAATCATAAATGACATGACGTTGTCATGATGACATTTGGCATGACCATAAAGATTTTGTTTTTCAAATTATACCTTTTAATAGACAACGATCTACGACCATACAGCATCGCTATAGGAGTAACAAGTCTAGTTGCTTACAAAGCTGCTGTTATAGTTGTTTTCGTATAGGAAAAGTATGGCAGGTGGGAAGCCTAACAGTAGTGATTTAACAGCAACTAGTGCTTAACCAGTACGGATAGTACAAAACTCCTACAGAATATCTGAGTTTTTGTCTTGGACGATGAAATAAAAAGTCATAGAAAGTTAGTAGAATTAGTGTTTGGAATCAATAGAGCTATATAGATTTTTAATTTGTTAAATGTATAGGCTGATCACAATCTGCTCAATCCTTGTTTCCTGGTATAAGACATATAAGAAAGTGCCCTGGTACATGCTTTTTACAAACGACATTGAGAGTTATTAAAATTCGGGAATTTAATAAAAAATAAAGAAATGAATCTAGGACTTTCATTACGTCTGTCCTAGAGATGGAGAGATTAATATTATATAGCAAAATGATAATGACATGTCATATGTCATAGTGAATTGTCAGAGAAGCTGTACAGCCGAAAGTATGACAGATTTGACTAAAAAATTGTAACTAAATAAAGAATTAAAGAGGTGAGTGGATGACGTACATACTATACCAGCGCCATCTAGTGATTGTATAGGTACTATAATATCTATATAATATGTTTTTTTAATACCTTGTTGGTAGATTTATTCTACATATATTTAAAATCATGTCCTACCCTTTTTAATTATTCGTAACTTAAAAAATTGGCGTAATAAAAATAAAATCCTCCAATCAAAACAGTACATCTATATTGCACTATAACATCTCAATTATTATTATACAAATAAGGTGTATCTGACTCAAAATATTGTATACTATAACACAAACATCACACAACACTAATCTAAGTGCAGTAATATACAAAAATCACAAAAATCTTCAAGAGGAACACATATCTAATAACAGAGTCTAGAAAATTCTAAAGAATTCTGAACTTTACAACTATACACGTACATTTATAAAAATATATCTAAAAGACACGATTGAGATTTATTTGTAGCTTTAAAAATAAAAAATAAAAAAAATTCAATCATAAATTGGTGACAAAAAGCTTCATAATATTTTAATTACATAAAATAATTCAAATAAACATTATAATTGTATTGTTTATTGTTTTAATTACAACCATCTTGATAAAGGTATGAATAAGTCACATTTTCAACAACATTAAAACTATCATTTATAACTAATTTATACATATTATAGTTTGAGTATGTACATTGGATTTGTTAAATTCAGAAAAATTAAAGTTTAAAAAAAAAATTTAAAGACAGTAAATTTATATGTATCAACTGCACAGAGTATCAAATATGTCAAGTTGTTTGTCATAAATTTTTAAATTACCACATCATTATTGCATTTCAAGTGCTACTCTAACGACTAGTATATTATATACTATATTTTATTCAAATGATCTAAAACTAACCGTCACTAGTCTCGGGTGAGATTCAAGTTTAGATTAAACATGTACCACTTATTACTATGCAGTCTAATAATACAAAGTGGAAATCATTTACCGACAGTATAACTTTGGTTGCCAAAGATTTTATAAATATCTTTTTGTCATTCAATAAATCAATGTAAAAAAATCGGTTAGTTTGGGTTAAGGGCATCACTTAACTAGACTTGTCCGAAGAAATTGGAAGCGTTATGGGCCAGTGCACCCTGGGGGACGGCTAATTCAGTGTTTCGGGATCACGTTAGCCGTCTGCTAATGTCCAGTAATGCCCGGGTGATTATCCATGGTGCTCGGGTCTGACCCATGGCTGAAGGGTGAAGGTACGTAACGCCGCGCTCCCCTATAGAATCGATGAAGTTACGTCCAGACTCAACTAGAGTCTAGACTGCGGAGATCTGCCCGAGCGGAGTTGAATCGGCCTCGCCACCTGGATCCTACTCCCATTGGTAGTTTCAGGGGGTCGCGGCCTTGCGTGCCTCTTCCGACACATATACAAACAGGTTATTGTAAAGCCACCCCGATATACATATCGCGGTGGCTTTCTTCGGGTCACCAGCGAGCGATACCAGTACAATAGCCTGTATCGGGATCGCGCTGTAGGACGCGATGTTGGGACGTGCCTAATAGTCGAGGATTTGGAGAGAGAGTCACGGGTTGCCTTCCCAATTCTCCAACATGAGGGGGGGAAGGGTTGTGGGGATGTAGAAAGCCGAACTTCTCGCTCTAGGTGCGGTGTTGAGGCGACAGCATTGTTTTGGAGGAAGTGGTGTATGCTTCCTGATGGTATTACACGCCTATTTGGGGGTGGCCACCGCTGGACTTGTTCAGGCCCCTTTCGGCTGTCGGCTGTCGCCTCAGTGAAGGTTTCCAAATCTGGCTCGATTGGCTTGGGGGGAGGGGGGGCCGTCAGGAAAGCTCCCCGCGTCAAAACACAAAACAAGTTGACCATCGGAGTGCGACGTATTCGTGTCAACAAGACGTGCTCCCCATTGGGGAGGTAGTGGCCGTATATTTTAGGTAAACATAAAAAAGAAGTTCTACATAACCACACTCCTCAACTCTGAGAGGGGCATATCTACAAAGAGATTTCAGACAAAGAAAAAAAAATTAGGTTATGATAATTATGACATTTTAAAGAAAGTAAATGCATAATCTGTATTTGTGCATCCAAAGTCATACCACTAAAAATAAACATATTATATATATATATTTAATATCCCATTGTCTTTATAGTTTCTGCTACTCAATCTCTCAAAATAATACTTTTTATAACATCTACAATATATGACTACAAATTTCAAACACACACACACACACATATGCAGATAATTTCGGACGGTATAGTAATCATAAAATATAAATACACATATAACCGTATGGACCCAACTAGGATACATAGAGAATAATATAGAAAATATTTAACATAATATATAGTTGAAAAAAAAAATTATATTGTAAAAAAATTTACAAAAAAAAATAAATGCCATAAAAATTTGACTAGATTAATTTGTAGATACTGGCCTTATCTAATGCACCATAGACAATGTAGATAATACTAAAATCAAGCCAATTTTCTATCTATATATATATATATATATATTTAGAATGTCATAATGATCTATATATTAAAGCCAGTTCATTAGGATTACAAGTTTGAAATGCGACAAACACTAAATGCCTTAATGTGTAAAAGCTTCTTGAGATTCGTATTATGCATAAAACCTTCTTATATCTATGACCAGAGCGACTAGATGATATCTATGAAATATGTTTAAAATATTAAATCAATTGGCCCTTTTATAATAAAGTTATAAACAAATCTGTTGTTTTTGAACTATATTTATATATATTTTTTTATTATAAATATATTAATGTTATAAAAAAAATCATGGATACATTTTAAATAACTATGTAAATTATTTAAATATAAAATTAAATTGAGCAATTAATAGGGATACCTTAGTCACATATAAATAATAAAAATCTTATAATGACAACTAAAATGACGAGAGATCATTACATAGAGTAGTGTTAGTTTAGATACACTATACACATATGTACATCAATGTCCAGAGTACAAACACAATTACAACAATTTTGAATATTTATTAAACTGTACACAAACATACTAGTTGTACATGTACATATACATGTAAAAGGAAATAATATATAAAATACATAAATATCAAGCTTAACTGTCAATTATTATAAAAATTGCAAAAGTATATTACACTATTTATATAGAAATATAGCAATCTCTTATAAAGAATTGAACTTGCATAGAGGCATCGGAACATTACAGCTGCGATACACAAGTATAGGAATTGACAAATCAATTATATATGTTACATACAAACTGGCTTCACTGTTTGTTGTACGGTTGTAATATACCTTACTCTATGATGAGACAGCGAGGCAGGTGCTCGTGGAGGTAGTCGAAAAGCTCCGGGGAGGCCCCAGGACAGTTAGTCAGCTCCAACTCCCTTAGCTGTCTCAGCTGAATCAAGCTCGATAGGCCTCCAGACGTCAACAGGGGACAACCTTTGTGGATATAAAGAAATGTTATTATTTAATAAAACACAGAATTAACATCATCTATATGGTTAGTAGCAAGAAACAGATGTACTGAATATGAAATATTAATACACCCTGTGGTTAGACAATCTTATTAAAATAACATGCGTAAAGCAGTCAACACAATAGGTACATATTTGTTTCTTGAAAGTGCACTAATGTAACTGAGTCTTACATACGAGACAACCATTACTATTATTATTTGATAATTATATTATTTCATGACTTCATAGTTTCTAAACGGATGTTGAAACTATTTTTAAATTATTTGTTATTACACTTTAAATATTATCTGTGAAGACAAAAAATTTATAATGAGTATCAAATTATTTAACATATCCTTATAGTGATAACATACCTGCCAGCGATAGCAGCTGCAGGGCGCGCATGCCGCACAGGTGCTGCACGCCGAAGTCCCGCACCTGAGAACACCAGCGCAGGAACAGCGCCGCCAGAGACTGCATCGTGCTCACGTACCCCACGCCTATGTCGGTTATGTGCACGCACCTGAAGATAGTGACCTTTTATATCTGTTTTTGATATGTAACAACTCCACAATATCATACTTGATATAACTATCACTTGAGAAGTTCAGAATATTAACAAACTTGTATATGGCAACCATACTTAACAGACAGTTACACTCTACTAAAATTTGAGAAGTTTAAAATATTAACAAACAGTAACCTATCCAGCGTGAGTTCCTCCAGTTGGTTGAGGTCACAGGCGATGTACTCCAGTGCGTTGTCGGTGACTCTCGGGCACCAGCTCAGGTCGAGGCTTCGCAGACGGGGCAGATTCTCTGCCAGCAGTTCCACACCCTCGTCTGTCACCTTGCTGCAACCGCTCAGTGACAGCACCGTCAGGTTGGGTAGCGAGTGCACTGGAATTTTGTTAATGGAGTTATTTTCTATAATATATTAAGAGTTCATCAAATTATTCGACTTAAGGCAAGGTAAAAAATATTACTATGGTAAAAAGAGCCTTGTTATTGTTTTTTATCTTAAATATATGTATATGAATATTTGATTATGTTATACCTATATTAACGACGCCGTGGTTAGTAAGCTCCCAACAGCTGTGTAACCTTAGAATACTGAGAGAGGCACTTTGTTTCGGTGAAAAATAGCCGAGTGCTGCATCAGTCACGTGGTACGCTTGCAAGGAAAACTCATATAGCGATGGCAATAGTTGTGCAACTGCACCCACCTGCAGCATTGTTATTCAATTATATATGGTATATTATACAAGCTTTATAATGTTAAATAAATAAACACACTTACAGCTTCATCAGCAATATTAATACAATCAGTAAGCGTAAGTGAAACAATCCGAGGAGTTAGACAAGCCCAGAGACCGGCCTCTGTTATTTCATTGCAGCCTGTTAGTTCTAGCTCAAAGAGAACCTAAAAAATATTATATTAATGTATGTGATGAAATGTTATTGTTAATAAAATGCAAATAAAATAATTAGGAAAAAGAAACCTGTAAATGATCTAGTATTGCTTCTAATCCCCTATCAGTAATTGTACATCCTTTTAAGCCAATGGCGTGTATGTGATGAGCCGATATAGGAAACTGTTTTATTAACTCATTTATATCATCGTCGGTAGCAGAAATGAGAACAAATCCTCGAATTCCTCTTCTCACTACCGAATTGTAAAATCTTTGCATACAACAGCCAGTTTCCGATCTAAGTTCTCGGCAATCGAGCACGGCTACGAGACCCGACCACCACCGGGGCGACGAGTACAGGACGTCGCGCCACTTCGTGCAGACCTGAGCCAGGTTTCTCCTATCGCTTCCATTGAAATACAGAAAAAACTTTTCTAAAAATCTCTCCTCTAATATAAATTGGCTCCACTGTAGCGGGCGGGGTGAGGGTCTTCGGCGTCGCGGGATGCGCGGCGCGGCGGCGGGCCCACACAGCGCATTGGCCACGCGCTCCACCACGCCGGGCGAGCGCTTGCGGCCGCGCAGCCCCAACCCCGTGATGCGACGCGACAGCTCTGCGGACGCGCGCTCCACCACGCCCTGCGCGGAGACTGACGACATCTTCACCTTCACGCGACGAATGGTGTCCCCGGGCCGCCCGCCGCCCGAGCTAGCGCCGCCCGCTCCGTGCTCACAACCCGCCACCGCGCTGGGGAATTAAATAAAACGAAAAAACTGTTATAGTTACTACTTTAATTTTAAAATATACCTGGGGCTTGGGTTGTAATACCCACGAATAAAAGTATATTATTTAAAAGAAATAATTAAATCAACATAGTATTAAAAATTACAAAAAGACAATTATTCAAGGTATTTTATGTTTATTTTATTAAGGTAATGATGACATGTGAGTTTCTTAGACTTAGTTTTATAGAACTACACTTTTAAAATTAATATTTTTTATATATCATATCTATTAAGCAGTTATAAATATTAACCTAAATGTTTTTCTACTGATTTCGTACAACATTAATTAAATACTACTTAAAAGCCTTTGTGCCAGATAGAATAACATATCTTAAAGCATAAGAAATAAAATTATTTAATCAGTATAATTATTAATAATACTTAAGTTAAAAAATCCAATAAATATATTCTTAAAGCTTACGATATGCGACAGGCTTGATGGAAATCATTAGGCTTACGTAAATCACCTGAAGAATTAAAATGATGAACTATAAATTAATAAAGTCAAAATTTATTATTTTATATAAAGAAAAACATATTTTTCCCCAAAAAATACATTTTATTATTAAATTTATATTTAACACAAATAAAAAAATCGATGGCTTTTCATACAAACCTATAAATGTGTTTCTTGTCTCAAATCCGTCATATTTTTATCAATAAAACTTTAAACTAATAAGAACTTTTACAATTTTTCATTGAGAATATTGTCAATGATTTCAGTATTCGTGATATAAAAATTAAAAAGCACAAATTACACACAAAAGCAATATTACGAAAACTGAAAATGACGCTGTCAATTGTGTATACTTGTATTTGCTTTTTATTCTGTGGCTGTGATCGCTCACAGAATATAGTAAACTAGAACTAGAATATAACAGACATTCAATTTGAATTATCTATGAATTGTATTGTCTAATGCAAGAAATATTATTATGATTATTTATCTTCACGCCATATTTCTTGCGGGGTAGCCAGAGACGACGGAGCGCCAAACGCTTCGGTCCTTGCATACCTCTTTCGTTTGGGCCACAGACATTAACCTCTTCATACTTGCCCTCCGGGGTCCTCATGCTTTTTACGTGACCTTCCTCCAGTATCATAGCTACTGTGTTTTCGAAGGTCACTTGAGGCCTCCCCCTGTCTCTCTTACCACTCACTTTTCCTTTATAAAACTTTTTTACTATTCTTCCATCACTCATTCGTTCGATGTGCCCAAACCACCTGAACACATTCTTCTTCATTCTCACCGTGGCATCTTCGCTAGTACCTTCCATTCTGTGGATCTCTTCATTGCGGATTCGGTCAGCTAAACTGCCTCCGTATATTCTGCGATGAGATCGCATCTCCACAGCATTCATCTTTCTTACATTCTTCTTCTGTATTACCCACGTTTGACTGCCGTATAACAGTGTTGGTAGCAAAACTGCATTGTGTACAGCCAAACGTGCAGTTATGCTGACATTTCGCCGTCTCAACAATGCAGCCAAAGCACCGTTGACTCTGTTACCGGCAGCAATACGCCTTATAAACATACTTCCCAAATATACTACCTTATTCACTTGTTCTATTTTCTTACCATTAACTTTGATGTTACATTCTGTTCTTTCTTCATTTCTATCAAATATCAGAACCTTCGTCTTATCTGCATTCAGGTTTAGAAGATTTTTTTTACACCCATCTTTCAGAGTGGTGACCAGTGCCTGCAAATCGCATTCTGATGATGCAATGAGCACTGCATCATTTGCATATAGCAAGCAATTGACTTTAAGGTCACCTACTTTCACTCCCATGTCACTGTCTTTCACGCCTTGGAGACAACTATCCAAATACAACTTGAACAACCAAGCTGACATAGCGCAACCTTGCTTAACACCCGATTGGATGTCAACCCAGGGCGACATGCCAGCTCCTACTCGCACACAGGCTGAGTTGTCTCTGTAAAGAGACTTTACAGCCTGTAGCTGGGGTCCCGCTCACATTGTATCGGGGCAGTATCTCCCATAATTTCTTTCTCACAACCCTGTCAAATGCCTTTTCCAAATCCACAAAAGCACAGAAAACCTTTTTGGTTTAGGGCCAAAAACTTTTCCGTGATCATGCAAGAAATAAAATTCACCAATTTAAGGCAAGAAGTAAAATTCACCGACTCCTATAAACATATTGCTCAATATAAAAATGTAGTCAAATCTGAAAATTTGAATAGAACTGCTAATACTAATAAACAGAATGTGACATTTACGCTAAAAATCTCAGATATTTGCATAAACATAGAATATGTTTATTTAATAAAAATTTAAGATAATCATGGTATTATTTGTATAATTATTATAAAATGTTATCATATAATTATTAAGTATATATCAACGCTATCACTAGATAGAGTGCTAAATAATTCAGTAAGTTGCCACAATGCGTAACTTTTGCATAGACATAGCCATAGCCATATCACGAACGCACTTGAGGCAATAATCAAGATATTTTTAACAAGGTAATATCGCTGATATAAAATTATTATTTTAATAAAACTAAAATCAAATAGTATTACAAGATTAGAATAAAGGATACCTAAATTAAGTAACTGAAGGTAATTGTATATCCGCTACTACTTTATTATACTTGGAAATGTATTTATATATCGCTCACTGATTGCGTATACTGCCAAATACCTTACATTCAGTTATGTAGCGTTTTAACATTCTTTCACAAGCTTTTCGATACAAGAGCTTTTGTTAAAGATTCCTTTCATTTATAAAGTGATTGTTGAATAAAAGAGTTAATAATAGTTGTAATAAAAAAACACATATCTTTGTACGATTTATTGCAATAACAGCCTTACAAATAAATCATGACAACAAACAAGACACTAAGTGATGGTAACTTTGATTATAATTCATACATCACAATTTGCACTTCTCCTGATAACGTAAATAACATAACTTTAAAAATACATTAATAAGGAAAAAAAGAGAAAAACAATAATTGTGGGGACTATTTATAACAATCGATGCAACTAAGTATACTGCGGTATATATTATAATGCACAGAGCACCATTGACACTAAAATAACAACTCTAAGTTTAAATTAAAGTTTTTTTACATATACACAATTTTCCTATTCGGTAGGACTATTCATATATATGCGAAAATGCAACAAAATCATTAATTTTTTTAGAATAAAGCAAAATGTAGATACATTACAAGCGGCGAGCTCTCCAGCCAAAACGAAAAATATTACTAACTTTTATATAACATTTGTAAAGAAAATATAACTGATAATAACCAAATGTTGAAAGTTTATTTCTTAAAAATTAAATACAATACCGACATATGCCTACTACACTTAACGGATGATCAAATCCACCAAAATATATATGAAATTCAATTAAAATTAATGATATTACGTAGGCTATAGAATAATTTAGAACTTGAATAAATGGTCACATAACTTCGAAAGAAATACGTAAGGCCTATTCTCAACAGCTACGGCTCGCTAATAAGCTTCGGGTTTCGTTGGATGTTCAGTCTTTCGATGTTTGGTCCTGCAACAAATAAATTTTATTAGTACTTGGCTTAGTCTTTTTTTATTTTTTTTTGTTAATTAATCTATTTATTTATTTATTTTTTTACTTTGAATCCATACCAATGATCACTTGTATATATCAAATGGGGGTGTCTGGAGGACCTATTTTGATGCCGTACTTATCAAAATAAACCCCTCTGTAAAGACACTCTCCAACTTAAAATAAGGCTCTAAACTCTTCCTGGTCTGAGAGGAACCACAAACTAATACGCAAATTAAGGTCCCGCTCTTATCGCTTTATTCTTATTGATTATTTCATTCTACAATTTGTATATGGCTGTCGTGCCTCAGTGGTAGGGCTGCAGGTGGTGCGTGGTGGCAGCCAGGTCCCGGCGCAGCCAGGCCGCGTTGAGGCGCACGGTCTCCAGCGCTTGCTGCACCGACCGCTCTGTGCCCGGCGAGTGGTGCGTGCGGAAGAACTCCTCGATCTCCTGCGCGCACGCCTCCGACGCGAAGTTCTCCGTCGTAGACTTCACCAGCCGCGCCAGGAGGAACCCGCCCTGATGTGGTAAAGTGTTCTCATCAATTACACTTACATTTAGAGTGACTACGGAATAGGTGTGCTGATGCAAATGTAGAAAAATATATATATTTAATTGTGATAATCTATTACAGCAATCAATACCTGATAGCGATCCATAAACTCTTGCCAGTGATCCTTGAAGAACTGCCAGGCCAGATCGCGGCCGTTGCGGCTGAGCGCCACAGACACGATGACGAACACGGTGTCCTGCGCTCTCACCTCGTCCTGTAAACGACACGCTATAAAAATCGGCAACTACATTTCTGATAAGTCGATAGACGGGGAACTGACGGATATGGCGAAGTCGAGCACGCGCTTCAATAGGGCGGGGTCCTTGACGGCGCCGAGTGCGCGGCTGACGCGATCCTTCTCCTCGTGTAGATCAGCGGCGCGGTACAGCTGCAGGAAGCGCGTGAAGGTCTCCTCGTCCGCACCCGCCAGCACCGCGCGGTAGCACGCCGAGCGCAGGTCGGCCGGCAGGCTGCACTCCCCGGATAAGTGCTTCTCGAAACTGATAACGATAGAACGTCCACTTGTATTATGGCTACTTCGTTCAGTTCTTTATCATCTAACAAATAGAAATCAGCCAATACTCGTACGAAAACGCCAAGTTACTCACATTTCAGCATCTATAACGCTACATTGAGCAGTCTAGTATTTTTTCAATTTATTATATAACATCAAATACATACCGGCTCTTGGCCTCCTTGATGGTGTCTGGATCTTCAAAACTGATCATTTTGTTCAACACTAAACTCCTGAGGAGAGTGTCGAGATGGCTCTCCTTCTCCTCCGCGTCCCACCCCAGTCGCCGCGTGACGTTTGAAAACAACCTCCTTCCGTAGTTCTTCAATGGTTTATCGAGGGCGGTGTGTGAGAAGAGCGCGCTGAGTTTTGCTAGACAGTTAGAAATTGACGACCAGACGGTGAAGTTCGTTTCGTTGTTGAATGCCTCCATCAATTTCAATGACTGCAACCAAATGAAAGTTAATTAGGATTCGATTAATACGTTAAGTACTCTGCATACATATGAGTATTGTGCTATAAATAATTAAGAACGTACTCCGTGGTGTAAGCGTGTAAGTGTGAGTGCGTGTCTAGGTACTTATGTAATGTATGTATAAATACTCGTAAATATACGTGTGTGCGTACACACCTCGGTGGTGTGTGCGTGTCCCGCCTGCACGAGGGCGAAGCAGTCGTCCAGCAGCCCGAGGCGGTCGAGCGGCGGCAGGGAACCGTCCCGCACCGCACGCACCAGCTGCTCCAGCATGGCCGCCGGGTACCGCGTGCGGTAGTAACCGACCTATACACGAACAGTACTCATATATCACTTAAGTCTACTCATCATTTCCAAATAATATATTTTTATGCAATCAGTAATTTAAATATAAAAATAAAAATGTTATATTTTCAAATAAATAATCTTACAGTGCCGGGATTGAGCTTGACCCACGAGTCTTCGGCCACATTTTCCAATACCACTTCCTGCGTACGTTTCTCCAATACAGTGGACAGTGCGACCTAAAAATTAAAAAAATATATATAACTTATACCACTTTCAATATTATAAAGTTATAACAAAGTAAAAATAAATACTATACATACTATTAATATAAAACATACATTTATGAAACAGAAAAAAGATATATCTACTAGAGGCGCCGTTTGCATATTCAGCGAAGCGAGCCTAGTATAACGACTAATCGTTGTGGTCAATGTCATTGTAAAGCAAATTTTTCGCGCGATTTTTTTTTTCTTTTACTTCAATGTGATATCAGTTTTTTGACGATTAATTCTCAACGACATGACATTTTCCAAAAAATTTTCGAGCCTATTCGTGACAAAGAATGTGCAAGTCTCCAGTAGAGCATTCCGCTCGCTTCGCTCAATAAAAAAAACAAAATATACTCGAAATGAAAATATCAACATAACAAGGAAACTATACAAAAATATATATAAACAACATACAAATTTACCAACAATCTATAATAATAATAATAATAATACAATTAAACGATAAACTTTTACATTATCAATCTTATCATTCAGCGTTGCCTTCCCGACTTCAACAGTAAAGAGGGAGGGAGACTGTTTCCAAGATTTAATAACTTCACATTTACAATCCTCCGGCTCGCACAGCTCATCGGATTTCATATGAGTTTGTCCCTTTGTTATTCAATTACAAACAAAAAAAAAACAATATACATTAACAAATATTAGTATCCCCAGCCATTTTTAGGTCATTTTTAAGTCATAATTCAGTCATTTATGATTAAACTATTTTATTCTATTTAATAAAATATATTAAGAGCAATTTCTTTGTGATAGTAATAATATTATTATATAAAATGTGTTATATAGCAAATGTGTTTTATTATAACTCCCTTTCCTATTAATTAACTTCATCTTACATTATATTTGTCAATTCAAAACAAATACAAAGGTAAGAGAAATTATTAATCAAAATATAATAATTATTATTTTTAATTACTTATAATAACTATCTCTTAAAATTATTTTACTTATTTATTCATGTATTTCATCTTTTCATGACATTTAAACACTTATATATATATATATATATAATTGTTTCTTTAAAGAGATCTCTTCCAGTAATGCTAGCTATTACATAAGAGAAAAGAAAATTTTTATTTGGTATTATTTATATTTTATCTTTCACATATATATTAAATAGGTTAGAGAATGAGTACTATTAAGCATAGTATAGTCATTATATTAAGGCACAAACCACTTAATACATTGTGCATAGTAATTTTTTTATAAAAAGATTTAATGATAATTACATTTTTAATATAAACTTCCTTGCACATATGTATATCGGATATAATGATTACAATGAATGATAAAATCAATACTTGAAAATTATCATTATTCATAATAACATCTATCCTTCAGATTTTATTTCTTATCTTTTTATCATATATCTATTCTTTTCTCTATATCATATATATGATTAATAATATAAATAGAGTAGAAATATCAGACTGAGCAAAAAGTTCTAGGTTGGATTCTCAAACCCTCTAGTCTTTGTGTGCTAATTTTTAAAAAATTTAGGTTTTTTTTCATACATTTTGTCCATTATTTATGTTTGTATAATCCCATGTAATATTTACCTATTTTTTTACTGGATTATTTTAATAAAACAATAATAAACATAGCAAATAATCACATTCAGAATCTCAGAAATGACATGATAAATTGATAAGATAATCTCAACAATATTGATAATATTAAAAAATTGGGTCAATGTTAAAATGATATAAATATGTCCTTGAATCAAATAATCAATAATATCAATAAAATATTAAGTACCTTCGAAGGTTGTTCCTGAGTGGAGATAGTTATGGGTACCATCCACAATGCATCATCGCTTTGGCTGCCGTCGGCACAGAACTTCTGCTGCGTTAACTTCAACACACGATCAGAACCTCTTTGTTCTGAGCTCACCTGAAAGAACACTTCATTAGAAATGCAATGTTTTTTCATATTTCAATCAATATTTTGTCATAAATTATAAGATACATATACCAATGAATACAATAAAAAACAATTAATTTTATATATATACATAAATTAATTGTTTATGTAATATATGTATCATATATATATATATATATACAAGATAACTCACTTCTAATTCAAATATAATCAATTAAACTCATGATCATGAGTTTAATTGATGGGAAAAAAACAGAATAGAAATTGATGTTTCCAAAGAACAAATACAATTTATTCTATTAATAGAAAAAAATTGAGATAATGGAAACTCAATAGTAACAAAGTAATAACCTTGTCAATTATGGAATAATTATTTTAATTAGGATATACCGACTATAATACAACCATTTTTTATATCCCTTATCATTTCTAATTATATATTCCATACAATTTATGAAGAACAATTGAAGCAATTAAAACCACTACTACTTAGTAAATGATATTATATTCATTATTTGAACTTCATAATTGTATTGAATAAACATGAATATGACTGTAAATGTTGTATCAGCTTTTAATAATATTTTATTTCCTCGGAATGTGTGATAAGGCAGAGATAAAGTAACGAACACCCAACAACAGTATTAATTACATTTCTATGCATAAAAACATTATATATATGTTTAAATTGTGCAATGTAGTTTACTACTTAATTTATATTTTATATCCTTATTTATTTATATCTTTCCACTTTTAGTCAATACCAGTGTAAATCAGTGCCTATTTTTATGCCATACTTATCAAAATCTGTAAAGACACTCTCCAACATAACATTAAAGCTACAAGGATTTCAAATGCACCCTGCTCCGGGAAGAACCGCATGACAAACATATGTTTCATGTCAATAACTAAACTTATTACACAGTACAGTTATGTTTTACCTATAATATTGGTATTCTTAACATAGCATCATTTTATATTAATACATACGAACAGGCAAACACACAAAATTTGTGAAATTTCGCAAGAAAATAAATATGTAAATAGTGAACCTTATAGAATAAATTTGTATATCAATATTTGATATATTGTACTCACTTCAACCATTGGGAATCCCATCTGCTTAGTCCAAGTGGACATCACATCTCCTACCGGTTTCTTAGATGCTTCTTCTAATGCTGCCCAAAGATCCTCGGTAAAAGTATTTTTGTACTAAAATTGCAAAATTATGATGTTTATAAGTATCTACATAATATATATAAATTAAATTAGATGTTGGTAATGTTAGATACCTGATGTCTGGTAAGATATATATTCATGCCTTTACGGAAATCATCATCACCAATATATTTGTGTAACATCCGAATTACTGATGCCCCTTTATTGTATGAAATATCATCAAAAATTTCATCTATTTCTGACGGATGACCCACTGGTACTTCAATAGGATGAGAGTTCTTCAAACAATCTAATTCTAATGCTCTGTGAATGTAAAAATATTTATAAATAATAATTATCATTTAATGGTAAATAATTTACATGACTTGAATATCTTGAAATCTTGCCAGAAAATTTATAAGCTAAATGACTTGAAATAAAATCATTTATTTGGCATATATCCATTTATGATGATTATCAAAATTATACAAGTATTTTAAAGTGTCCCAAAAACAAAATAATATTAACAAAAGAGGAAATAAACAAAAAATCTAATAAGATTCCCATAAAATACTTTAAAAAAAAACGTTTTACCTTATGTAAGTTTCAGTAACAAATTGTGTCCAAATATCATATTCAGGAAACAGATGGTTGACACAAAGGAATTCTACAAATGACGCATAACCCTCATTCAACCAGAGATGCGTCCACCACTCCATAGTGACTAAGTTTCCAAACCACTGATGGGCTAGCTCATGCCCTACTACTAATGCGATCCACTGTCTCCGAACTGCTGATGTGTGTTCTTCATCTACCAGCAAACAAGTCTCCCTATATGTTACAAGACCCCAATTCTCCATGGCGCCAGCAGAGAAGTCAGCTATTGCAATTAAATCTATTTTAGGTAATGGATAGGCAATGTCAAAGTACTCTTTGTAATAAGGTAATACTTTCGCCGCCACTTCCAGAGCAAACATGCCTTGCTTACTCTTACCAACAGGAGTATAGACTCTGACCAATACTCCATCACGGGAGGTTTTTTCAACATAGTCATACTCTCCCACAACAACTGCTACAAGGTAAGTAGACATTATTGGAGTTGTATTAAATTGCATTATTTTTTTATCACCATTTATCTTTTCCTTTTGTACAGGCATATTTGACAGAGCTACTCGGTCAGTCGGTACTTCGAGGGTGATATCGAATGTTGCTTTAATAGCAGGCTCGTCCCAACAGGGAAAACATCGCCGGGCATCGGTTGCTTCAAATTGAGTGACCGCAGCATAGCGCTCCTCTCCTCCTGGAGTGAGATATTTGCTTCGGTATAGACCTTTCATTTTATCATTTATCTCGCCAACAAACTCACAGAACAAAGTTGCTTCACCCACTGGAAGCGGCTGCTCAAATGTTATTACTGCAGTTTCATCAGCCGGCTCCAATCGTACCTCCACCGGATTAAGTGTTGAAATTGAACCACCATCATTGTATTGAAGTTTAACACTTTTTAATTCCAAATCTAAACTGTTTAGCACTATTTCTTTGGTAGAATTAACAATCTAAAAAAAGGTATACGTTGATTTAAAACGTCACATGTAACTAGATGCTTGCAAATAACGACGAAATGTTGAAATTTCCACTTACCGATACTTTCACCGTAGTCTTCCCTGTAAATGTAAACTTTTCAAGATTTGGCACCAAATGCAGTTCATAATGTTGAGGCACAACATTTTTAGGTAAACGTTGAAACGGTTTGTGTTCTGGCATTGTCACTTTTTCTTTCAAGATCGTAAATGTGGGACGCACTACTGAGAAATACCGTAATGACCGACTGACAGAGTAAACTCGCTCTACAACCGCACCCGCACCGTTGATACGCACCCCCCTCGCACGTCCGGGTCCCCACTTCGAATAACGGTATTCGCTACGTAATAACTTGCAATGGCGACTTAGATTACGATGACTACTACAATTTTGAAAACGAAATGCAAATAAATTATGCACAGCACGTAGCAGTTGCAGCGTCATGGAACGTGATTTAAATAACGCTCTAAAGTGAAAGTTATGACATTAACAAAAGATGAGATCTGAATATAGGTATTTTAAGTTCCCTTAATTAGGTTATTGCCCATTGTATTTTTCGTTTTTCTTCTACATATAACGCGTTAAGATTCGTGTTGTATGTTAGAAAAAAAATGTCAAATTTAAAAATGTTGTAAATATCACTAAAATACTGTTATCGTTAGCCGTTTCGTATTTTTTTATCATTGTGTACTATGAGTACTATGGCTTACGGATTATACCTTGTTTTTCAATAATCACTTGAGTGCCATTGTGGATTTTTATGACTAATTAAATAACTGTATGATTTACCTACTATTCTTATAGTATTAAGTATTTTAAGCTTGAACTTTATAATAATATTATTTTGAGAACATTATCGATTATTAATAAATCGCTAGTGTATACTTTTTCTATATTATTTTTGAACGTGTATAAACTGACAAACGGCAATAGTTGTCAAAGTCAGTTTGATATTTTATTAGTTTAGATTGCTGAAATTAGATTTCAGGATTAAATATGTCAACCATTCATTAATTCAGCCTCCACCCGTCAAGTCTTCAGAAACTTAGAACCGGGTACAAATTTCAAAAGGTTCAATTCTTGATTCTAAATACTGAAGAGAATTGCCGGGTGGATTGGCGTTTTCCAACTTAGTTATTAATTTTTACAAGGGAATCTACTGAAATTATTTCGCTTTCATGGCAATCACAAATTACAATATATAAAACAGCAAATCCAATAGAAGCAGAGTCGACCAGTTTTCGTGTAATAAATATTTGGTTTAAATGACAAGTGATAAAATGAACTTCATTTTTAGATCGATTTGTGTGTTATTTATAGGTATGTAATTAATTGCTAACTTTGAACAGTTAATTTAGAAATAGAAATATTTATGAATATTTAATTAATACCGTGGGCCTTTATTGTATTTATTGTATTCTATTTTTAAGTTAAATAATAAAGTCAGGGGAATATTAATAAGATTTTTATAATATTTTAGGCCTCAATAGTGTTCAAAGTTCATCATCCAGAGTTTTGGAATTGAGTGATAAGTTTATTGATATTGGCAAAGATGGTGTTTGGTTTGTCAAGTTCTATGCACCGTGGTGTGCTCATTGTAGACGGATAGAGCCAATCTGGGCCCATGTTGCCCAGGCTTTATACAATACTCCAATTAAAGTAGCCAAGGTCGACTGTACTAGATTTACAGCTGTGGCTGCACACTTTAAAGTGAGGGCCTATCCAACCATTATGTTGTAAGTGTTTATATTTGATTATCAAATATTTTAATATCTGTATGTTGGCTAATAGTAAATAATATATTTCAGTATAAAGGGACCATTTTGGCATGAATATTCAGGAGAGAGAGAGAAAGAAGATATGGTCAATTATGCTCTGAGGATGGCACAGCCGGCTGTTCAAGTAGCTTCTCACGCCGATAGCTATGGATTTTTGAAAGAGACACATGATATTTTCTTTGGTTATATCGGAAAACAGCAAGGATCATTATGGGTAGATTATTGTTATTTTATTTTTTTTAAATAGTTAATAATAAATACAGCATAAAACACACAAATAAGTCGAAAGACAACATTTAATTAACTAATATATCTACATACATATTTAAATTATTATTTTTATATTTATTATTAGTAGTTACTTGTTCAATGGTTACTGTCTATAGATATTATTGGTTCTAAAGAGTAATATTTATAGTACATATAAACGAATTTTTTAAATTACAATACTACTGGTTTATGTGGAAGGTTTTAGGGTAGTTACAGACTAGAATATATTAATAGATTACAATTAGGGTTACCGCCTTTTATTTTTGTAATTAAAGTACATTTACAGAAATAAAATATTTTAGCATACATTATTGTTCTTATGAAGCATGAAATACAATTGGTTGCAACAATGTACAATAGTTTATTATAAAGTGGTGTCAATCCTAATACATATAGGTTGTTTATTTTCATTTGTATATTAAAAAAAAAATTACTTGTAGGAAATGTACAGGATGTATGCGGAGAAGTACCAGGCGAATAGCTGGTTCTACGCCATGTCACATGAAATAATTAAAAATGATTTAAATCCTCCCAACGACACTGCAGTTTTTGTGTACAAAGAGGAAGAAATACTATATTTTACGGGTAAGATATAGAATTAATATATATATGAATTGTCATAATTTTGATATTTCTTAAATCTTCACAGCAACCCCCGAGTTGATGCAAAACAAAGACACATTGAATAAAACCCTCAATAAGTGGGTTAACTCCGAGAGATTTGGTTTCTTTCCGAAGATAACGAGATCGAATATAAATGATCTGATGGACACTGAGAAATTCATTGTAATAGCCGTTGTATCGGAGAACAGATTGAACGAAATAACTCAGACGGAACGTGATTTCAAGGATATGATGGAGAGCATTATAAGGTATGGCTTCATTAATCCACTTAAGTCCCTGTATTTTAAGTATAATGATTTACTTTTTTGGTCTAACAAGAAATTATATATAATACTTTTTTATTTATTTTTGTGTGATAATTGTTTAGAATTGGACATTTTTCTACCATGCACCACATACTCAAACTCACAAACCCAAACTACAAACTTAAACTCACAAAAAAAAATATGAATATCAGTCCACCAGAACCCGGCAAACACTGTATGTCAATAAAATGCGTTGTACATCACCTATCCTTATATATTCGCTTCATTGTATAATGAAATCGCTCTATTCATTATATTGGTTATAAAGGGAAAACCTAATCCAAATAAGAGTTCATGAATAATATCTTTCAACAAAATTACCAAACTTGAGAAGGTGGTGTGAAAAATTCTTATATATATATATTTAAAACCTTATTTATTGAGCTGAGCGGAAGCGAAGCTCTTAACCGTTCGGGAGACCTTTTTTTGTGTTTAGTTGTCTCCGGAATGCGACGAGATAATTAGCTAAAAATTTTCTCATGTATGTTTGTGTCGAACGCGGATGTTATAGCGAAAACAGATTGAAAAATGTTAAGCCATTCAAAAGTTATCAAGAAAAGAAGAAAGGAGAGGGCTCAAATTAACACCCGCCGCGCACGGTTGGCGGATCCTAGTATGGAACCCGATTGAAGCGCCATCTAGTTCAATTGTAAAACTCCACCATCCTTAGATCTAATAAAACGAAATGCAGTCCAACCATATGGCATTAAGTAATAAACACACTTACAGATGAATTATATTAGTTAAAAACAATATGAATATTATAAAAAAACATAATTCTTTGGTTTGACAATCGTGACGGAAACCTAAACATCGGAAACATTTACAAAGAACGTGCATGCACGAAATGTGCGATCTTCTAAAAATGTGGGAATTGACACGTACCTATATGGAGAACATTAATTATGCGTAGAATATTAGAAAATGTTGATTCTGCTATAGTGGTAAATGAATATTTGTTCTTTCACTCACCGTCCGTAACTATAATACTTTACGCCCATCTTATAATTATGGTAGGATCGGAGTTACTTAGACATACAAGTCGCACGAGGATGGCAAGGAACTCAAAATCTAAACCCAATTCATATATAAAAGTAAATATATGTAAAGCAATACAGAGTCACGATTTTCAACAATAAGGGAATGTCTGAATTATATAGTATACTAGCAGTCCCCACGACTCCGTTTGCGCTAACTGAAACAAAACATTAGGTTGCATATAGTTATTAAAGATAATTTAAAAGCAATACGTATATAAAGCAGTAGTTTCAATTTGCACATTTTTTTATTTCTTGACAGATTTAAGTTAAACAAACATTAAATCCCAAACGAAGGTTACCACAATATCCGTGAAAAAGTCATATCGGATAAGCTGTTCCAGTGATTGGAACACATAAACCCACAGATAAACAGACAGAAATTGTAAAAATAAAACAGTATTGATATCCTCTAAATATATTTAATATATAAACGTTTACAATATTTATAGTAACGGTCTTTTGATTTAAATAAAAATAAAACGACTTAAAGAAAATGTAATGTAAATTACTTAACAAATAATTAATTATTACAACAATGGGTAGTTACAAATAACCGACAAAATAATATTAAGCTAAGACAAGTAAAATTAAGCTAAGGCACGTACAGCGTTGCTTGAAGAAACTTTGAACTGAGGTGCTCAAGATGCCCATGTCTGCCGGTTACCTCTATTCGGGTGCCGTCAGTAACCTTCGGCATCGGTAGCCCCGCCCCTCGATGCCTTCTTAGGACGAGTCGACTTTAAACCTTATACGTTAATTTGAATATGTATATTACAACATCTTTTACTCTTACTAGCAAAATTATTACTTTTTTTGTACTATGAACTTATATGGGATACAAATTTGCCTAAATAGTTTTTTATTAAGGTTATCGTGTATCCTAAATAAAAAAAATATTAAAAAATACATGGAAATCTGTAAATGCTACGTCTAAATAAAATAATCTTTAATTAGAAGCTGTATCTTAAAATATTATTTCAGATCAAAAAAACATGAATTGCATCATCGTTTCCAGTTTGGTTGGATGGGAAATCCGGAGCTAGCAAACTCAATAGCCATGTCAGAGCTAGCGGTGCCACATCTCATAGTCCTCAACTCAACCACCAGCCACCACCACATACCTGATGATGACCCCGTTCTCATGACTCCAGAAGCAGTGACGCTCTTCCTTGATCAGATCCACAAAGAAATGGCACCTGTATGTAAACTTAAAGATAAAAATATTAGTCAAATTATGTATTGTTATCTCTTATTAACTCTTGTTTTTTAATTTGTTTTTTTTTTTTGTATATTTGTGCATAAATAATTTTATTTATATATGTTGTCCACTTTGAATCGGTAACAGTGATCACTTGTGTATCAAATGGTGTGAGTACTGTTGAAACCATACTTATCGAAGCCCTTCTGTAAAAACACTCCAAGATAAAATAAGGCTATGAGTGTTCCAAACGAACTGCTCTGAGAAGAACCACACAACAATTCTCTACCACATTATAGATTTGGTTATTATATATTATAGATATACGGAGGTAACAGCTGGATGGTGAGGTTCTACCGGGGTTTCTTTGAGGCTAGAACAACTCTTATAAACATGTGGCGAGGGAACCCAGTACTAACTGCCCTTGTGTTCGGACTGCCCCTTGGATTCCTGTCTCTCATATGCTATTCGATATGCTGTGCTGATATTCTGGATGCAGATGAGGAGGAGAGCAGCGGTAATTCTAAAATTTTTTAATATAAATATATAACCGTTTACCTGATTTTAATAAATTAATTTGTTTTCCAGAAACTCATGAAAAGAATGATTAATTGAATGTAAGTCACAATGGGCCTTATTATTTAATATCGTTCCTCTAATTGTCATTTTTATGGGTATTTTTTTTTGTTTTAAAGATTTTTTTATTTATTTATTATTAATAAATAGATTCATTATTAATTAAGATATAGGGTTATTCGGTAATAAGTGTTGTTTGTACGATTTTGTAAACAAATATTTTAAGAATAAATATAAGGTTTTGTTAAATCATTAATAATGAATGCAATAGTTTTTGTTTTACGATTTTTTTGTTACATAACCCATTTCAGTATCCAATTTTTAGTGCACTATCACATACCTCACTAAAAGTCTTCTCACTATACAAAGTTAGTACGCTAGTTGACTTAGCGCGCGATAGATTGGATAGTGATATGTGCGCTATAAATGAATTTTTCCATTGTAATAAGTAAGTTTTCATTATAAATTAAGGTAGGGACGGTAATGTCTACGACAATGTTTTCAATTGTCAATAAATAATATGTATGTATCTACTTAGTGTTTTAAGGTGAACGGGAATCTCATAGAAAAAAAAATGCAACGAAGTGATTATTGTTTTTTTTTTATATTTTTGTTTCGTTAATTTAGATTCTTAAGTTTGTATTTACTTGTATTAAAATGAAAAAAAGTAAATTAATAAAAAAACATCTATTTATATACTGTAAAGTAATAAAACTAGAATCCGCCAGCAGTGCGCGGCGGGTGTTGAGCTGAGCCCTCTCCTTTCGTCTTTTCTTGATAACTATTGAATGGCTAAACATTTTTTCAATCCGTTTTCGCTATAATATCCGCGTTCAGCTCAGACATACATGAGAAAATTTTTAGCTAATTATCTCGTCGCATTCTGGAGACAACTAAACACAAAAAAAGGTCTTCCAAACAGTTAAAAGCTTCACTTACGCTCAGCTCAATAAACTGCACTTTTGATATTTCATTATTCATAACCTATACCTACCTATACCCTATAATATATATATATATATTTAATCCAGTTACTCTCTGCGTTAGTTAGTATAAAAATTACATTATTTTATCTATGAGATTCAGTACACCTAAAATCGAGTGTTTACATTTTGCTTTTTGTAATGTTGTGTGCAATTAAACTTTTCTAAATGAAACGTGTTTTAAGGGCATTATTTTTCAATAATATATTACGATAAAGGATTTTCTTCCATTCTTAGTAAACTGCTAGTTTTACTTGTTCTATTAAAAATAACCTGCACGGGTCTGGTCATGGACAATAAAACTTTAAAGCTATATTGTGACATTTGAATTCTATAATTTGGTTTAATATTTAATAATAATATTAACCCTTCGCACTCGAGGTCGTTTACTCGCAAACTTTAACAGCAAGTCGGAAGTAAAGTTAATATGTTATATAGCTTTCCATTTAGTGGGACGCTCTCGGACATAAACAAATATTACCACATAAGAAAGAAATATTACCAGATAAGAAACAAATATTACCAGATAAGAAACAAATATTACCAAGCAAGAAACAAATATTACCCGACAAGAAACAAATATTACCATAAGAAAAGATAAATAGTCGGTAAACACTAATTTCTCGAAAAACCTATTTGCTGTATTAAATAGTGGTAAGCGAGTCGACTCTCGTGTGCGAAGGGTTAAACTTTTGCTATGAAAATTTATTTTTAAAGAAATTTCTATATAATTTGGCAAGTATACAAATACTTTAAACTTAATACATACAGTCTTTTCATTTCAAAGTTGGGTTTGATTTTTATTTATAGATATGAAATGCCAGTTATATGGGCATGATGGCTCCGAACAAAAATCATAAATAATGTAATAAAAATTTGGTTGTATTGTTTGCTTTCTAGTCTAAAATAAAAATATTGATTCATATATTTCGAATTTTTATTTTTAATCTATTTCCTATGTTATAGAAAGTAAAAAAAAAAAACAACCTTGAAAACAATTTTTTTATTATATGAATATAATATCACAGATTTTATATTTTACTTAACTCTTCTATGTACAAGGTTAGTTCAACGTATTTAACTCTTAATTTCAATTGACTATACCACTGTTTGTAAGTGAGATTATTGCTATTTGTTTTTCTATTTTTATTTGAATTTTCTGAATTTAAAGTTTTTAAAGGATTATTGTGTTCTTGATGTTTGTTTTGTTTCAAAACTTCTGTTTTCTTTGTAGATATATTTATCTGTTTCTTTTTAGAACTTATTCTTTTTTTGTTTGTATAATTCTCATTAGTTTGTTTATCATGATCAATATTAGTTTTTGGATTTTTCTTTTCAATTTTCTTAGTTTTTGAACTAGTGAAAGCTGTTGGAAGTTGTAGGTTTTCAAATGATTCAGTATAGTTAGTTTTACTTGTCTTGCAAATAGTTATTTCTTTGTTTTCGTCTACTTTTAAAGTTTGAAACTTTTCATTGCTACAATTTTTTAATTTTTCAATCAAATTGGAATTAACGTCACAATCTCCTTTAGAGACCTCCAAATCATTTACATTTTTGTTATTGGTTTGTATATTTTCCACAGACCTGACATTGTCTTCAACATTGTCGTCATTGTTTTGATCATGACTGTTGGAAGCATCTCCATTTAAAGTAACAAGTTCATTCAAATTGTTAGAATATGTATGTATGGATACTTGTTTATATTGAACATCAACTTCATCATCGGACAACTTAACATCATTGAAGGAAGCTAGCAAGTTGGAAAATGTTTCAACTTCAGTACCCTGTAAAGAATTTAAAAGTTCATCAAAGCTTTCTACTTTATTTTTATCTTCATAAATATTGCTATCACTGTCACCACATATAATATTCCATAGCTCTTTGTAGGCACCATCATTATTTTTGATGTTATTACCTACTCTACTCTCTGAGGTATCGGATTTATCATCTGCAATCTTATTGCCGTTCCATAAATTTGTTGTGTCACTTATATTCAAAGATTCAAGTAAACTCATGAACTTCTTTTGTTCAGTGCCTTCGCTGAGTATAGTAACCGCCATACCGTAAGACCCAAATCTTCCAGCTCTGCCAATTCTATGCAAATAAACTTGCCATTCTACTGGTGGCTCAAAATTTATTACTAAATCTACGTTTGATGCATCTATTCCTCTAGCAGCTAAATCAGTTGATATCAAAATTCTACATTTATATTCTTGTAATGTTTTCAGTGCGTCGAGGCGATCAGTTTGATCTTGCTGACCATACAACTTTTCAGCTGGCCACTTTTCCCTTGTTAATAATTTGTGTACTTCGCCAACCCTAGCTTGATAATTGCAGAAAATAAGACATTGTTTGAACTGTTTCACAGTTATAATTTTTAAGAGTTCTTTGAATCGAAACTCCGTCTGCCTGACAATATTGGTGTTATATTTTACAGTTGTTATTCTTTGAGCAACACCTAATAAAACACAGTTACTATTAGGGCACAGATGTTGAGGGTCATGTACAAATTGAGCTATATTTTCCTTTATGTCATCTGGATATGTTGCACTACTTAATATAACCTGTTTTTGTCTCGGTAAAACCATGTGTATAAATTTAATGTCTGTTAGAAAACTTTTCTCCATTAATTTATCAGCCTCATCGAGCACAAAAAGCCTGACGGATGAAACATTTATATATTCATCTTGAATAAGGTGTTTTAGTCTTCCCGGGCTACCAACTACTATATGAACATTATTATCTTTAAACTTTTCTATATCATTTTGTAATGGTAATCCTCCCATTACAACTTCAATGTTTAAACCTGTAAAATAAACAATAATAACAATAAAAATGTACAGTTTATAAATAAAAATAAATAAATAATAAGAATTACACAAATACCTTCATATTTAGATCCAATTTGCCTAAACACATCACATATCTGGGCTGCTATCTCACGAGTAGGTGCAAGTACCACTACTTGTAGACCTTTTCTTAGTTCCAATTTTTCTAGTGCTATAACAGTGAATACTGCTGTTTTTCCCGTTCCTGATTTGGCTTCCAATAATAAATCTATAATTTATAATAAATACAGTGTGAGAACTACAACATGAATTATTCTTGACAAAGAATTGTTACAGGTAATGATGGCACAAGGTATCAGTAGTGAATTCATGTTAATATGTTCCTTTAGGTATATTTTCATGAATATAAACTTACCGAAACCACATTTCCCTAGAGGAATACCATGTAACTGAATAGGTGATGGCTTGAGAAAACCAGAATCTTTTAAACCCTTTAAAGTGGATAAAGAAAGAAACATAGTTTCGAACGTAATATCTTGTGTTATTTGTACATCTTCTGTCCTAAGATTGTCATTAATGTTATGAGCTAAAACCATTTTAATAAAAGAAAAATAAATGAATAGAAACAAGAAAAGTTAACCTCTTTATTTAACAAGTACTAATAAAATACACAATAAATGATGAATTCAAAATGTAAAAATAAATATTTTAAATAATTTAAACGTCAACTGTCACTGTCTGTCAGTTAATTCGTTATAACGGACTCTGACGTACAAAATAGTCAATGTATATTCATAATATAATCATATTATTTAAACATATATTAATAATAAAACAAATGTCAGTTTTTGATTTGAGATGAAAACTCTAGTATTGCTTTTGTTTGTAAAAGTTTTTATAAGACATCCCCAAAAAAATATAACTGAAAAATTTTGATGGCCTTTGAAGACTATTCATAATAATTCAAACATATTAAAATTGTGTATAACCAAACATAATCGTGTAATGGTTTGTGAAACTTCCGATGTAAACAAAATGTAATTAAGCGTTTCTACACACACTAGACATCTTTATACTTCGTGTTTAGGGCTAGCTTAACATGAAAATGATTTCGTTTAGAATTGCCAAAAATATATAATATAATTTACTATAACGAATCACAAAATAAAATAGCTATTAAATTTTTATAAATTTATATTTGTAATAATTAGACTAATTTGAAAAAAGTTTAAAGGAACTAAAAATAGTATTTTTAATAAATCTAGATCATGATCTCATAATGCAAAGGACTGCGTATTGTTTTGAATCGTAGAAGAAACTTGTTATTTGGTAATGATTTCTGAACAGATTTTTGAGAAATGGCGAAATTGTAGAACTTGATACATCTATTTTGCGTTCGATATTATCCATTTTGTAACTAAAGTAATGCAATATTGAAAGTATTCTTGCAATATTTATAGGCGTTTATTGTAGGACATATAGTTTAGTTGTATTGGCATCAATGAAACTGAGTGTCTGCATTAATTTTCAGTGTTGGGATTTCATGAGCTGTTTTAAAATTATAAGTTTATCCACGTAAGTACACAATTATTATTTAAAACCTGTTACATTTAAAATTTGAATTAAAAAGTCAATGCAATACAATATAATTAGCCCGAGTGTATCGGTTAATTCAGAATTATCATGTAGGTCATATTTTATACTATCATGTTTTCCACTACCTATTGGAATGTTTATTCTGGAAAAAATTTACTAATTAATTTTCGCTATTCGTTTGGGTATTGTGGATTTAGTGCACTGAACCTTACAAATAAGGCACAGTATCTAAAATGTTGTAAATTCTATTAAGAAACTCATAATATACTTTTCACCAGGTAACCCAAACAATGAATAATTGCGGAGGTGGTATCGGTGGCGGTGTCGCTACTGGGGGTGGGGCGTATGAAACTAAAATAGCAGGGCTGTATGACTTGCTGGACACTCTTGGTTCAGGACACTTTGCTGTTGTGAAACTAGCAAGACATGTATTTACCGGGGAAAAAGTTGCAGTGAAAGTTATTGACAAAAGCAAGTTAGATGATGTCTCTAAATCACATTTATTTCAAGAAGTAAGTAATATTTTATTTTTATTATTTTTATATTAAGTTTCATAGATCATTTTAATTTACCATTCAAATATTTTATAGGTGCGATGCATGAAATTAGTACAACATCCAAATGTAGTGAGGCTTTATGAAGTTATTGACACACAGACTAAGCTATACCTTATCTTAGAATTAGGGGATGGGGGTGATTTGTATGATTATATCATGAGACATGAATCTGGCTTATCAGAATCTCTAGCTCGTGATTATTTCCGACAAATAGTCCGTGCAATCTCATACTGTCACAGGTAATTATCACAAAAATTGAAAAAATAAAAAATTTCAATTACTACTAAAAGTAATTAATACTATTTTATATTTTAGGTTACATGTTGTTCACCGAGATCTCAAACCTGAAAATGTAGTCTTTTTTGAGAAATTAGGAAAAGTAAAACTGACTGACTTTGGTTTTAGTAATAAATTTTGTCCCGGACAAAAGTTAGAAACCTCTTGTGGTTCATTGGCTTACTCGGCTCCAGAAATTTTATTGGGTGACTCCTATGATGCTCCTGCTGTTGATGTGTGGTCATTGGGTGTGATATTATATATGTTAGTGTGCGGGCAAGCTCCCTTTCAAGAAGCCAACGATAGTGAAACTCTGACAATGATTATGGATTGTAAATACACAATGCCAGCTCATGTGTCAAACTCATGTAAAAGGTATTATAAATTTAACTAATTAACAAACCAAAAAAGTTAAGAGTGTGAATATATTTTCATAATTAAATGTAATTTCTAGGCTTATAGGCAAAATGTTAATAAGGGAACCCGAAAAACGTTCCACTTTATTTGAAATAGCTTCTGATCCTTGGGTCACGGCAGGAGAAGGTGTGACCGTGCAAGACTTTGATACTCCCCTAGTTGCCAAACAGGATCTGACAGAGGAAGATCGCACTGCCATCTTACAGAAAATGGTCAACGGTGGTATCGGCACTAAAGAACATATTATAGACCAAATAGAGAAAAATGAGTATAACCATATTACAGCAACATATTACTTATTAGCAGAGAGAAAGTTGAGAACAAAGAGGTATGTTTCGCTTGTTAAATTCTTGATATTAATGATTTAAATCCTGTATTAAATGGCTTAAATCATTCATGGTACTTTAATGTACATAATCCTTAAAGGCAAGAAGCAAAGCAAACTGCCCGGAGACCTGAAGTGTTGGGAGTGTCGAGGGCTACCAAGGGGTTATTGGCGCCGCCGCAGATTCCGAGCGCGCCGCGGACACCTCAGGACGTACCACCCGTAAGAACATCGTAGTATCTTAATATATAAAACACAAAGACATTTACTGACTCACTGACTCATTCATCGCTCTACAGCTCAAACTCAAACTCAACTCAAAAAATTTGGACACAAGACTCCTGACATATTGAATAGATGCAATAAGAAAGGATTTTGCAAAGGTCCAAACCATTACAAAGTTCAGCTAAAAAACTGCAGTTTACCCCCCCGCTCCCTCTCTTCTCCCATTGCATTGCAGTAGAAATTAAAATTATTTGGCCTCTCACTACGTTTATTCGTAGAATTAGGGTTCCGTAACTCACATACAGTTTGTGATTATTTTCAATTTACCTACATACAGTTTGTGATTATATGTGATTATTTTTAATTTACCCACATATAGTTTAAGATTATTTGTGATTATTTTCAATTTACCCACAAACATTTGGTGATTATTTGTGATTATTTTCAATTTACCCACAAACATTTGGTGATTAATTGTGATTATTTTCTATTTACCCACATACAGTTTGTGATTATTTTCTATTTACCCACATATAGTTTAAGATTATTTGTGATTATTTTCAATTTACCCACAAACATTTGGGGATTATTTGTGATTATTTTCAATTTACCCACAAACATTTGGTGATTAATTGTGATTATTTTCTATTTACCCACATACAGTTTGTAATTATTTGTGATTATTTTCTATTTACCCACATACAGTTTGTGATTATTTTCTATTTACTCACATAGTTTGTGATTATTTTCAATTTATCCACATACAGTTTGTGATTCTTTGTTAATATTTGCCCAGCAAAGCGGGCGAGAATCAGCTAGTGTGTAATATAATTAAAATTTCGAATATCGGGCTCAACAATTTAAAAGTTTAAAACATATCTTAATTATCTTAGCGTTCCCGCAAGTGCAGCATCGTGAGGGAGGAGGAGGACGACGAGGAGGGCGGGGCCGCGGCAGCCGCGCGGACCAACGATGCCCGTCGCGGCTCGCGCTCCGAGGGACGTCTGCATCTCGCGCGACCAGCGCTGCTGGCGGACAACCTGACTAAGGTGGGACCTCGCAGTAAAGTTGCGTAGATGACAGTGTGCATATCGTTTTGGTAATAGTGCAATGTTTTTATTTGTCTATCTTAGGTAAACCTAGACGAGGGTGGAGGCGGTGGCGCAGCCGCGGTCGTCGCGGTGGTCCCGGACTGCGCCAGGCGAGCGCCGGCCGCGCCTGCGCCCGCTCGGCGCCAGCGGTTGGACTGCCGGCGGAGACGCGCACGGGCGGGCTCGTGCTCCTCCTCGGACCTCTCGGACGACGACTCCGAGAAAAAGAAACGCGCCGGCGAGCAGGCTGGCGCGCCCGGGGAACGCGCGAGACGCGACTCTCACGACGACTCCAGCGACAGCCAGGAGCGAGGCGCCGCCCGACAAACGGCGCCCGCGCCGCCGCCGCCCGCACCCGCCACTCATGGTACCATTTGTTTTTAAATCACAGTAGTAAATGTTAGGTCAGATAGAAAATTATCATTTATAATGATGTTCTCACACGCAGGAGGCGGATCGTCCGGAGCGAGCGGTGGCGGCGGCCCTGCAGGCGGAGGGGGCGGTGCGGCGGGAGACGCGCGCGGGGCGGCGGGCGGCACGGGATGCGCGGGGGGACGCCGACGTCGCGCCGCGCGCAAGGAGAGCAGACTACGGGAGTCGCGCTCTCTCAACCGCATCGCAGAGGTGATTAGTAATTCATCTGGTGGTTGGGCGTATGTGTGTATTGTGGTGTGTCTGACGCGTCCCGTGGTGTGCAGGTGGAGGAGGCGAGCTCGACACGGTGGGCAGGCGGCGGACTGGCGGCGCTGTGCGGGCGGCCGCTGCTACGTCTGCTGGCGGCCGCGCGCCCGCCCCCTCCCGCGCGCCGCCTGCACGGCCTCTGCTGAGGGGGGAGCGGGGTCGAGAGGTGACTTGCGCACGATGACTCCTAGCCAGCCCGGTCGACTGTCGCGATCGATTAACACGGGGTCCTGTGACGTTTTTCTTTTACCCTTCAATCGTTGACAACGACTGTAATCTTTTTGAAGTTAATTTACAGTAAAAGGTTTTTCGTTTCTATTTGCAAGTAGATTAAATACTTATTATGAACAATTTTCGTAATAGCAAAATTCCGGTATGGGATTTAGTCATAAGTTGTAGGAGTGTTGTTGTGTGTACATCCTCTGTCACAGCTTGTGTTTTGTAAGATATATATACATATATACGTAAAAACACCCTAATAATATGTATGCAAGTTGCGAAATTTCAAAACAAATAGCAATATCTAGATGTACTAAGGTTTCCCTGTATTAGTTACTGCATGTTATGAATATGTTTGTGTAAGTCTTTTTAAATGTAAGTGTAACGCCCCGACATCGCCAAATACTTGTACTGGTAGTTTTAGAGACCTTTTATTGCCTATATTACTTTGACAAATTTGTATGAAGAAACAAAAAAAAAGGAATTTTGTAATATGCATGGGGCCATCTATATCTATACTTTCATTCGATCAACGTAACGCATTTATAATGTCTACAAGTAATATTAGGTCAACAGGGTCAGAATTCAGTTCACGAGCACTCATTTTGAATGACCTAAAAGATTTTATATGTTCGACGAGGTTATTGAGAACTGAATTGTATAAAAAAAATGAACTTAAATGCTAAATTTACTAAAAATGCCAACAAAAGTTCCAGACCTCTTATACATAGCACCTAAATTTGTCTAATATATTTATATATATATAGATATATATATAAACTTAGATTTTGTGAAATTTGATGTTAGTATATAATACTATTATATACTTGTATAGGATAGTTGTTTAATATGTATCATAGATCTGTTTTATTTGTTATTCATAAATACCTTGTGTTGATTATCATCTTAAAACTAAGTGGTGCCTTAATCTTCTTTAATGCTCTGTTCAATCATTGGCAAAAGCAAAAAGTTTTTATATTTTTTCATTAATTGATTTAATATTATCATAAAATGTAATATGAGAGTTATAACAGTTAGCAAGTATTTTTATATTGGGACTGTTTTTTAATACTCGGTCTTATCCGAGTTAAGGAATTAAATTTGATGTTTTGCTTGTTTTTATATCAAATTATTAAATTTATATCGTAATTTATCTGAATATTAAAAGAAAAAAAAAGTTGTAATTGTCACTTCAACAATCAATTCGAAAAGTTAAAATGGGATTGGAAAGCGTTTTCTTTATTAATAACCTAATATAATTTGAAATGTTTGTACATTTATAATATATATTGCATTGTATAATCATTGTCCACGTTTGGTGCTTAGCATATATAAATGTAACAATATTATTAACTCTTTTAACAAGTAGCTAGTCAATCATTATTTCATATTGTCTGTCCGTATGTAATCAATTATTATTAACACTATGATGTATTGATATATATATATCGCGTATATGATTTAATAATTCATATAAAAATTTATTGTTAACGAGTTACATGTTGTGTATTGAAATATATATGTACATAGAAATATTTTAATTGTTGTAAATAATAGTTTAAATTTTTATATATAAGTTGGATTTGTGTGTTTATTTTACTCTGACTGTGTCCACGGTTGGTGATGTCTTTGAGAATAATCAGACCAAAGATTAGTATTTCTTTTATATTATGCCTTCAGTATTTCATATTAATTACACTGGGTGCTCATATAAATGTTATTTTAATATTAATTTAAGCAAAATATAGATGCAGTATTGTTATTTTTGCTGTTATTTAGAAATGAGGTGTTTTTTTTTCAACCTAATATTATAGTAATGGTTTGGTTCAAATATTTATCGTTCGTTTAATTGTAATATTTTTCTCCGTCCCCGTTTCTACAATTATCATCTACACCATACAAGATTATGATGTCCTAAATAAGTTTTATATAATCGAAGGCATTTATTCCGAACTTTAAAATCTTTTGACAATATTAATTTTCATATAAAGAAAATATTCTGTAATATAAATGTATTCCATAATAACGACATTTTTTCTGTTTTTCTAATACTAATAATGCTATTAACTGCACCTTATTTTTTGGGTATATACTCTTTATTTTTTGGTTCGAATAATTTGAATTCTTGTAATGCATAATACCATTGAGTACAAACAGTAATGGTATATTAATTATTGTTTAGTTTTATTTATTTTTCACCGATTATTCCATCGTCCATATTATAAATGTAATCTCATAGCCTTATTCATAAATACTGTAATATTTATTTGTTTTTAGATTTTACTTAAAATTATATATATGGATGTAGATAAATAGATTAGAAAGATATAGGAAAAATCTCACTGCAATAATGGATTAATAATTATTTTAAATTTAAATGAAATCTTGTTTAATTTCTAAATATTAACAAGAAAATTTCTCTTATTTAAAATATTTGGTAAATAAAATGTCTATTATACAAAGGCAAATTTTGGTGTATGTTTATAATTATCAATGTTTGATTGTTTTAAAGTAACATTGGTAGAGATTTTAATTAGATTTTTGTATAGGTGTTAGATATGTTTATATCTAGTTATATATTTCATGCTAATTTAGTCTTAAGGTCATAATTTAAGTATATTTTGACTTGAAGTCAAAAGAGCTTGGGGCTTTGTTTAAAGCATCATTTTAATACTCTCTTCCCTCCGCTATAGGATAGTATGTATTTATAAATTTTATTAGTTTATTAAACACACCTCATTTAATATTTTTGTATATTTTCTTACTCTGTACAGTTGTAATATTTATAGTATAAGACATAATAATTAAATGTTAAAGTAATTGAGTATTTTAATTAATATTAGGTACATCCTATATTTATCTACTCATTAATTTGGCGGGTAGCTTTCATAAGTAACTCGATTTTGGCGCTATTTTAAGATCAACAGGAAAATGGAACGGGTTATTTTTTATTAGATATTCAGCATCTAGCTATGATTGTCTCGATGTTTATGTAAGGTAGTTGGTTTAACTGATATTCTAATAAATGTGTACCTGGCGGCCATAATTTAGCGCGTTAGCTTCTAGAAGTTGTCCAAATGAAGTTGTGAAATTAATGTTGGAACTATCTGCCTGTAATAATATTAATCACTTCAATAAATAACCTTAAAAATAAATGTTCTTTTATTATCTATTTACCATGACCTATTCTTTAACAAAAAGTATTTATTTTTATTATAATATATTACATAGAGTATGAAGAAAATTTATGCATTGTAATTCAGTATTGCATATCTGCATCAGTCAGAAGAGGAAATAGCGAGATTCTCTTAGTATATTTGTTTAAAAGAATATGAAAAACAATCGAAAATTTCCTGACTATTTATGTCAGTTGATCAATAGAGAAGTCTTCATTTTTTTAAATATTTTATACAGTACTGAAGTTATAGCCAATTAGGGCGACGAGGCTCTCAATATCCGGGCTCGAAATAAAATTAATAAACCATCTCCGCCATCACTTAAAATTTGTACAAATCCATTTACTATTGCACAAAAGGCGGGCTTAATGCCACAAAGACATTCTTTACCAGCCAAACTTAGGATGTACATGAGGGAACATTGGTAGGCGTGCAAAAAAAAAAAATTATTGTCTTTATAACTCAAATCAATTTAGATTTTTTTTTTAACCGTAAAGTTATGAAACATTCAGGTATTTTTTATATATTGAGACCTAGCACTATAATGTTATCTGTATCAGAAAATATATTTTTTTAAATGATATTTCAGACAAAACTTAAAATATTTTTAAGATTCCATATATTTTTTTTAATTACACCAAGGTCCAAAGGTTATAAGGTTGATAAAAAGAAATCCAGAGACAGTATCATTGATTTATTTACCTTTGCTAGTTATACATTGGTAAAAATAATGCTATGAATTAGACTTGCCATTTTGGTATCTATTAACAAAGTTCACGCAAATAGGATATTTTATTAAAGGGATACCGTAATAGTATTAAGAAGCCGTCAGTTTATTGACCCTCGCAGTTTCAAATCATTGTAATGCCAAGCCTTATATTGAAATGCAGTACTTTATCTTATGTACCTAAGAAAAAACCTTATTTTACACTTGATGTTGAAGTAAAAAAAAAATAATAATTTTCCTTTAAAATAAATCGGTGTGATTATACTTTTATAGAGATAACTTTAATCCTTATATTTTAGGTGACTTGTTTAGTGTTTAGTTGTAGTCCTGTATTCATAAATAAATATGTTTAAAACAATGTTTTTTAACATAATTCTTCATAAGTACAGGCTTGTACCTAAAACAAGATATCAGTAATTCTAGCCCTAATTATAAAAAAGCAAGTTTGACTTTTCAAAGGCCACAATAATTTAGGTAATGATAAATAACTGGGTGTTACCCTCTAAGTGGGCGAAAGGGAGCCATTTAGAAGTGAATCTTACATATTACCCAATCCACAAAAACTATCAAAGCGTACAGTTTGCTTTGCGAGATAGATGTATTATAATAAATGCACCATCATGACACAAAAGCATAATATGATATTTGGTTATGACAATATTTCAGAAAAATAAACAATTTAAAAATTTTACGAAAACTTTCCTATAATTTTGCAGATTCTGTAGTAGATTGGGATATTGAGACATGATTGAGAAGATAATTAAAAAGTGCTTCCCTCAGGGGGCTGAGAAAGCTTCATATTTTCTTTAAGAGTCATAAGACGTCTCAGCTCTTGCAGAACTGTCTTGATAGTATAGTCACGCTGCCATCTTGCTAGAATTGGAACTTGCCTATTATCCACCTAGAAGGAAGAATAGATATTAAATATATCTTAATGTTATAAATGTTAATTAATGTTATAAAATATAATACAATTAAATACTCACAAGACCGGTCTGGCTGTTGACACAGTTCATATTGATTCTAGAAATAAATCTAGCAGTAGGAGGCTCATCCGGGTATCTAGTACCACATTCTACTTTAAGAGAATACATCCTATTTTCGTATGGAGTCTAAAACAGACAATTTGTTATTATATGTTAAGAGCTATTGATTTAAATGTTAAACAAAGAACAATCAATGTTTTATTTTTAACTAATCTAATTTAGATATGTCACTTATTGAATCCACATAATACAATATGGAGTTAAATCAAAATAATGATGTAATGGACACAAAAAAATTGTATTAATAATAAAAAATATTTGATTTAACCTACAACGGTTATGTGAAATCATAATACAAATAAGGAAATTACTCTAGGGGGTCCAATTATCATTCCAGTCCAATGAGTTAGGGTCATATCATCATCGCTTTCGAGACCCCAAGAGATCGTACCATCGCCCACTCCCTTCTGACCTTGCTCAAGTTCTTCTAGAAGACGGAAATTTCTCGGCACCACTTGTAAGCGAATATGGAAAATAATGAGAGTAAAATAAAACATAAATGGTTATATAGAATCGTTTTTATTCTTTGTAACTATTTAAGAAATAAAAAAAAATACAAATCTTACCAACGCCTGATGACGGATTCGCCATGATCACAATTTCACCGGCGCTCACTGGTCACTGCCTACTTGCAAATGTATTTATTTAAAAGTATAATCTCTATTTTAATAGTGTTAATTTTACATGAGATCTTTAAATTAATTGTATGTATTAGAAATGACGCTATATTTAATCTATAAAAATCTTTCACTCATTGCTCAAAGAGCAGGTTAGCACTTTTTATGCTGACTTTGACAAATGTCACCAACCAAAGCCAATTTTCGTTTCTTACGTCAATGAATACCCTACGGCCATTAATTTAGAGAACAGAATTATTGCAATTTTATATCATACGAAGTGTATTAATTAAGCGAACATTCTAGCAATTTTGTATTTATCCTCTTATGTATTTATCTTCTCAGCTTAAAGCTATATTAAAATATAGAACAATTAGAATTTAATAAATATATTTATAATATATTAATATCATATAGCAGCTTTAGAATTGTTTTTTTTTAAAGCATTCTGATTTGTGAATTTAAATAGTTGGAGTTTTGAATTTCGACTAGGCTTTATTATCCTAAAAAACATAAATAAAAGATATTTAATATATGCCAATTATTTCAACTAATTTATTTTTCGTTTTTATTCAATGATCTTAGTCAATAATCTGAATCACTCTTAATTACTATAAGTGGAATAAAAAACTGCCGGTAATATACGATTAACAATTTTAAACAGTTTAAATCGAATTTTACTTGACAACATTGTTAATTAAGATAGTATTATATAAAGTAATATTTTATTGCTTATATATTATATTAATTCTAACTAACTTATCCATTTTGAAAGTTGTAGGAGTTGATTTATGAAATTAAATCAACGATTGCTACTAAATGAAATTCAATTCAAATTCAGAATATCTTTATTCAGGTAGGCATTTACAAGCACTATTGAATCACTTATTACGTTACGAGCTAGCCAGGAACTATACGCTTGCTTTTTTTAAATTGAATAATGTTGTGTTTGTTCCATGATCCAAACTACAAACTGGTTGTTTCTCGAGTTTCACTGCGATGCCTTAGAAACGATCCCTTGTTTCATATTCATGATGGATGGATAAATTATTAGCATTGTAAGGAATAAGATAAATGGAGAACCGATGAAATAGCGATAAGCGAGGCTAAGTAGTCTACGAATGCCCCACAAATTAAAGAGGCAAGTATGTAATCTATCGTGAAACCAGACATGTTTCATGGCTCAAAATGTTAGCGACAAATGAAGCGTATAGTAATATTATGTTAAAATTTATATGTTTTTATTATACATTTGAAATTATGCGTCTGAGTAAGAAGAAGTTGAAACTAATATATGGAACTTCTATTCGAGCTTTTTACGCTCAACAATAAGTACTTAGCTTATCTGTGTATTCAAATTCTAAGTTTAGATACTTTATATCTGTATTGTCTATGGACTTTACCTCCGCGTATGGTTGGACTGTGTGCGTTTTCTCTTTTTCGTATCGTGAACTTGTATTTTGGATATATACACATGGTTGTACCAAAAGATTAAATAATATAACTTTTTTCCTCATTGTATGGCTTGTGATTATAATAAATATCATGTGTTACTTTGAAATTTAACTAATATTTCGGAGTCATAGTGCAGTTTTGGAGGTAAAATGCCCGCTTCAATTTGTGACCCAGTATCCAACGCATTGCGATTATCTCTTACTGCAGAAGAATCTCCAAACTCTTCGTTATTAGATAGAAGATTATATTCTTCAGCAAAGAGTGTTTTACTCTCCAAGATTGAATTCGAAGAATCTGGTGACTATCAAAGCAATGTTCTCGATGGTTTGAAATCGAAGTACGTGGTTATTCGTAAAAAACCCGTGCTTGATAGTAAATTACTTAAAAAAGATATTAATTCAGTGAATCAGAGCACAGGTAAGAAAAGTGTGTTACAATATACGTACTAGATTTAGCTTTAGATATAATCATCATGAAAGTTTTGCATGAGGTTATCTTTACATGATGTCAATATTTACTTCCTTAAGGAACATATTTCATGGAATAAATATGTAAGGACTTTAAGATTATACCACTAATGTTGTTATATGTGGAATTTAATCTTTATTGACTATAATATTACTATTAAGTAACTTAATTAAGTATCAATTGTTACAATGTGGTGATGCATAGTGCATATGTTTCTATTATATATTTGGTATAATGTTTATATTATATAATTAATAGTTTTCTACAGATATAATAAAATGTTAGTCAATGATATCACTATACTGTCACAATTATTATTTACAGAAAGCATTAAAAATGGTGAAGAAGGTTTACCAAAACCCAAAAGGGTTTTCTTTCCTGTTGAAAAAGTACAATTGGGGTGGCAAAGTCCCTGGGCAGCTGGTGCTGGCATGCAGAATGTCGGCAACACTTGCTACCTTAACTCTACTTTGCAAGCCTTATTTCATGTGCCCGCATTTGCTAACTGGCTAGTATCTGAATCCACACATGCTGAAAAATGTAATCAGGAAGGTAATAAATATTTTTTTGGCAAACAGCCTTAAAAGTGTTTCCTTATTTGAGATAAAAGTGCTATTTGTTTAAATAAGAAGAATAAATTTAATTAGTCATATATTTCAACTTATGTTTTTGTACCATTTGCAATTTGTATTTAAATAAAAAATTCACTGCATCGCTAATTTCAGAAGCATGCGTCATTTGTGGTATGCGAGCAACCCTTATGGCTACTCAGAAGAGTGGAGGTGCGGCAATTAAGCCGTGGCAAGTGTATTCAAAGCTTCGGCTTATCTGTAAACATCTAACTCCAGGGAGACAAGAGGATGGTCACGAGTTTTTGAGGTACAATTGTATTACTCAATCTTTGAGTCTGTCTATCTTGTGAGTTTAGTCTTCATTTATTCCGTCTGTTTCGATATTGAATTATCTTCCTCAGATACCTCGTTGAAGCAATGGAGAAGTGTTACCTGTCCCGTCTTATAAATGTAGATAAGTTAGACCAATATAGCAAGGAAACAACTCCATTGAATCAAATTCTCGGAGGGTACCTTCGCTCCACAGTGAGGTGTCTAGCTTGCCACCATCTGTCCACAACTTACCAACATTTTCAGGTAACCATTAAAAATAGTATTTTGTTTATTTATTTATACCATATAAGCTAACACTTAAATATTTCAGGACCTTCTCCTGGATATCAGAAAGCACTCGACATTGGATGAAGCGTTAGATTCATTTTTTTCTAGAGAAAGATTAGAAGATTTAGGATATAAATGTGAAGCATGTAATAAGAAAGTAAGAAACTTTTATATTATTTTATAAGAAAATGTAATTAAAAGCGAAGCTGTCTAATACAATTAATATTATTTTTAGGTATCTGCAACTAAACAGTTCTTTATTGAAAGAGCACCAATGGTACTTTGTATTGCACTGAAAAGATTTTCGCTCGCGGGCGGAAAGCTATCAAAGCACGTGCAATTTAGGAAAAAAATTAATCTTAACAAATATTTTTATAATAAGAATAATCCCCAACAGTTGGTAAGTCGATTATTTCTTGTTTTAAGCAATTAAATAATTTAAGAGAGTGAAACAAATAATAATTGTTACAGTCTTACAAATTAGTGAGTCTGGTGACACATCTGGGCCCATCGCAGAACTCTGGCCACTACACTGCAATAGGCCAAGCTCCAAACGGAAACTACTACCAGTTTGACGACAGCTGCGTCAGACCCATCCCGCTCTCCGCCGTGCTCGGAACCAACGCATACATTATGTTCTTTGAAAAAGACAACGCGATCGAAGACTCCGTAGTGCCGACCGCTTCCACCTCAAACGTCGTATACGGTCCCCAACTGCCCGATAATATACTCAATAGGGACAAGAGTCCCCTAAAATTAACATTTTTCAGAAACGATGAAAGGAAACCTATAACGGTGAATTCTACATCCGTTGAGACGGCCAAAGCTGACGTTAAACCCGTCATATTGAATTCAACATTGAGCAAATCGATGGAATCTAACAATTCCAATTCGGAGCCGTGGGTCGTCAAACAAAATGGTGAGGTGGTAAAAGTTTCCCAGGGGCAGAAAGTTTTAAACGGCACCGACAAAAGTACACAGAAACCCAATGACGATATAAAAATAAGTTTTGTTATAAAGAAACAAAACGGCGAGGAGTGCCCTAGTAAGACAAAAATATCAAAAAGCGATTCGGATCTTAGACCTATTTCTAGCGTAATGAAAATACCAGAGAAGTGCGCGTCGACCAGTAAGTTAGTAAAATTATCTAAGTCACCGTTGGAAAAGCTAGAGGAACAAATGAACAAGAGCGACGCCGGCAACGGTGTAAAGAAAAATGGCGGCTCCAAGCTGGTGCCTTACGACTCCGAGTCGAGCGGCGACGAGCGCGGCGACAGGACAAGTGACGACAAAATTAGGAGAGACGATCCCAAAGACCCACTTCGGAAACCCAAACCCAGCAGGTGCGACTCCCCCCAGGGGCTCATCGTCACCACGAAGGCGGCGCATCACGCGTGGACTGTGTCCAAGGAAAAGAGTGGTCCGCTGCTCAGCCCCAGTCTCAATGGGGATACCAACAAAAAGTAAGCCCAATATTCTTTTAATTGGAATAAACAATTTGGAATATTTGATACCGTAATGAAATATAATATTATTAATCTATATTTATAAGCATTTGAGTATGAAAATTTCACCGTTTTCTCAGAGTAAAGGAGAAGGAGGAAAGTCCGAACACGAGTGTGAGCAGCATGTCTCCAGTGAGCGACCTCGGCGAGCCCGTGCCGGTCGCGGCCGTCCCGCCGCCCGCGCCCCCCGCGCCTCCCGCGGCCTCCCCCGCCCCGGCAAGCACCATCGAGACAACGCGCCACCTGCACGCCCTCTCGCACCGAGGGTACGGCGCTCCAGTCTCCTCCTGGAACGGCACTCACAGTGCCATGTCGCGACAGGTAACTTTATAATCCGTAATGTTCGTGCATTGCTCACTAAACATATTGACGTTTGTGAAATAGTGATCACTATTAAAAAAAACTCGTCTGAGTTTGTTTGTTCCTCTCAGAGCAGGGTGCCTTTGGAACACTCAGCCTTATTTTAAGCTGGAGAGTGACTTTATAGAAGGGTTGATTTCGATATGTACGGTATCAAGATACTCCCTCCTGTTATTCCCATTGACGTACACAAGTGATCACTGGTGGTAGATCAAAGTAGAAAGATAAATAAGTGAACTGTCACTTTAATATGTAATAGCTTTAATTGATAATTATTCTCTAAAATATCTCTTCTCCTGTCAGGTATTCGATGAGAGGCGCGAGGAGCGCAAGCGCGCCCTGGAAGCCGTGGACGACATGGACCGCGGACGCAGCAAGAAGATAAAGAAATTTCACCATTACAACCGATTCAACAATAACAGGAATGGATACAATCCATTTCAGGTAGTTTAAATATCATTTACAGAGATATAAGTCAATAATTTATATGTATATATTATATATAACATTTATGTTGCTCAGGAAAAACAAAACAAGCTGCACTGGGGTAGCAATTTCAAGTACCGCGGCGACAGGCGACCCGGACACCACTTTAACAAACACCACAGCAACAAGTACAAGCGCTTCAACAGGTAACATTAATTTTAACGACATTCATGTCATACTTATAGAGAAAATCCATCATTATCTATAAAAAGATTTAATTGTGAACTTGGTATTGTCGTAGGTACAGTAACAGCAACAGTCACCATTACCCCCGGCACCATTGACCCCGGCCACCCCACAGTCTGTCGGTGCTCTTACATGAACGGACTCGCTGAATAGTTAGAACGTTTAGTTTTAGTTACGGTTAATTGACGAAGTAGTGAAACTGTATTTAAAAAATAACCCGCAAACGCCACGAAGTCCATATTGTTATAGTAGCATGTAGCGGTGTCAAATGTACTGCCAGCGTCAGCCTTGTAACATATAATAGTATAATTCAAACCCTGTAACATATGTAACTGCGATAGTCTGACTGAATGTGTTATATTAAATATAAATGATTATTCTTAATATACAACCTATTTGTTCTTTCATTCTAAATTTAAAATATATATATTTTTGCGTTCAATACAAACCTTTTTGGAGTTTTGTTAATGCATTGAATATTGAAATAGTCAATAATATAATATACAAATGGAATAAACTTGGTAATAGCTATTTCAGTTGCCTTTCGGATATTTTAGTCTACCTCAATTTTTAAATCAGGAAATGATATCGAAAATTAAGTGGCGCGTTAGTCGATAAAATGCTTTTACATTTATATTACTTATAATTTTGGATATACATAGTTAGACGTAATAGCCTGTTGTTAGATATAGCAATAAATAAATTCGCTCCTTGTAAATTTGTCTATGAACTAGGAATCGCAATAATAATTATTGTGTTTTTGGGTTGAATGTGAATTTGTAATATAGACTTTGTTTCGTATACATAGAAAATAATAACATTATGAAAGGTAAGTCTTAAATAATAGTGATTTAATAGAATTAAAACTGTTTTTTTGTATAAAAATTAAAAATTGTACTATATCAATAAGCTATCTGTCGGCTTCCAAGTATAAATTACCTTAAAATGTCTAAACTTTTTAATTTCCGGACTCTAATCTACAAATAATCTTCTGGTTATATTTTCAACTAACGGTTTATAAAAGTATTTACGTAGAATTAACAAACAAAGCCTTCATCAATAATAATAATAATTATAATTAATTTTAGTTGATATGTTGACATTGATAAGTTTTTAGTTTGTAAATATTGCAATGAGCAAATTTAACCTGTAAATATTGACATGGGCTTATATTTTTGTATGGATTCAGATGTTTGAAGGATTATTTTGTTTATGTTCAAATTGGACTGTCCTCCTTCGTCGTTTACTCATTTTATATAAACACTCGATATTGAAGATGTATTATACATTTATCTAACGTTATAGTTTATTTGTACTGAACGTTACATTATTTATTTCCACTCATCCGAATGTCACATGTCTAGTGTAAGGTATATTATTATTTACTTAGCATTATGTATTAGTTTGTTACTGATGCCACTGTTATATTTGTTAACTGCCATGAAAACAGAGGTATACGAGATACCCCATCACTTTATATTTTTATTAAGTGATAAAGATTATGCAAGAGATTTTGCTAAAATGGATAAAAACATCTATCTTACTATCATGTTTTTGTTTTATTTTTCAATCCCTATATATTTATAATTCTAATATGAAAATATTTCACATGAGTAGCTAATTTGGATATATCAATTTCTTATATCAAAATATAAAAATTGGATAAATGAAAAACGTAAATGTTTCAAAAATATTTATTTTCTATTTAAAAGAATACATTCTTAGGTACACTAATAGTTTATAACTTTGATTATGAATATGTTTAGATTGAGAAATATGGAACATAGATGTGAAAAGTGCAAAAATTATGCTGAATTTACACGGGACGAAAAAATTCGGTGATAATTTTTAAAACGTGAAAATCATTTTAACTTGTCTATCGGGAACTTGACGTTTTAGTGCGGAAAAGTATATTTTTAATTAATATTATTGTGGTTGAAATATGTTTTTATCCGCCACACATTTGTTTCCCGCCATATAGAAATGTCACGCCAGACTAAGACAGTTGAGGCGACAGTCTAACGCACACTTACAACAATTCTTATTAAAAGTCATGTTTATAATCAAAGTTTATAAACTACAAAAATATTAGCAAAATATAAAAGCCACACTGTTTTTTATTTTATAGTATTTACATTATAATGATGGTTGTAATGTATCTAGCACCAAATTATTTTTAATGTCATCTTGTTATTACATCCAAAATACATTTGTTAGTTACTTATTGTGCTTTATACACTTAGGTTATATTCAGACATACTTTATTGTATAGGAGACATCACACGACTTTTCCTTTCGATTAAAGTCGACTTAGTTTTTTTCATGTATTAGCAGCAGCTGCTTGAATTTCATTCGAGAGAATATCTGACTGAACGTAGCCTAAGGTTCAAGCGTCGATCAACACATCATTATTAATAATAATAAAAAATAGTAAACTACACATTTAAGATATATTTCATAAATCTTAAATTATTTCAATAATATACAAGTTTTGATTTTTGGTATTGTAATTTAATTATTTTTTAGAGAACATTATGTTATATGCTTTATCTATATCATATTATGTCATATTGACATCACATCAGCTCAAAAACAAATAATGAATAAAAAGTAATAGAAAATTTTGTATTTAAACTAAACTGATACAATCTTAACCGACAAATTTGTTTTACATTTTGACTGCGGCCTCGCGTCATTTGTGTATTTTTTTATGCAACTCGTATGCGGCTGACACGTAAATAGTGTTTGTTTTATCGTAACTTCGGTGCGGCAACACACATTTGTGTATGAATTATGAAAGACAGCTTATTCGGCGTATATTTTAGTTTTTAATTATAATTAATAATATCTCAAATTATTATTAAACGCTTAGTCATTGAATTTTTATTTCCATTTGTTTATTTAAAAAATATTTACGTATATAATAAAAGTTGTTAATTTGGGGACGGAGATGGTGTCGGATCTTCAGGTCGCAGAATTGAGTTGATGCATTTTTTTTATTCTATAACTATAAATTATTAAAAATAGCGATCTTGCAAATGTCGCTTGTTGTTTGTGTGCTTTGATAGAGAAATCCTTCTGAACTCCTTATGTCGCGTTAAAAGAAGTTATATATTTTTAATTTAAAACATTGTATACGAGGGATATATATGTGACTGAGTTTCTAAGCAGATTCTAGAACCAACAGCAAGATTCTAGAAGCAACAGCAAGCAACGCCAGCTCACGTAAACTTATAATATAAAAAATAACATAATTTAATTGCATAATAATTATGATATTATGTACTCGATAATTATTTCTAAACAAAATATCGATTCTTAAGAAATATAGCAATAGTTTATCAAAACAGCATATATTTTATTGCCTTTTAGCGCGTGGTCTATTGTTTGTATTTTTCTGAGCTTCCGTCGCACTTAAATAATGAAAGTAAAATCAACTCTTAGTTGTTATTAAATTATTAGATAATAACGTTATATATTCATGTTATATCTTTGTCGAAAACTGCTTTGAGATACGACATGATATCTGTTTTACGGGTTCTCATTTCACCGATTACTTAAAAATCTTTACTGTTATGTATTGAACATTTAAAAAATACAAAATAAATAAATATTACTAATATTATATATATATATATATTAGTAGTTAGTTTTTGTAACATAATGTAGTATCATATGAATAATATAAATTCTATTCTTTGTTTTTTTTTAATTACACAAACGTCTTCGAAGGTCAGTAGATATACAATATACTTTCCACAATATTTATGTTAAGCCGCATACGCGTTACGTTACGCTACCCGTATCGCGTTTTGAGCTGCATACGCATAACCTTTAGCTATACGAATGCGGCTCACACGTTTTGCGTGTCGTCGCATTGATGTAGTCCAACATTTTATGCGCTGCAGCCGAAGTGTTAAACCAAATAGTGAAGAGGACGCTCTTATAGATTATCTTATATTATTTAACATAACGTTTTGCGTAATCAATGTATCTCGAAGTAAAAGTAAAAAAACACATTAAATCAATGTTTGTACTTAAATAATTAATTGTACACAACATGTACACAGCCTGTTTTCAAATAAACCTTAAAATTACATATGGCGGGTCAGTCATGTTATAGTCTGTGACTGATTTTGAATTGTTATACTGGTAACAATATATTTTATATTGTTTTAAAATTTTGTGCGTTTATATACATATTACTGGCAACGATGTCATTCCGTTGTTCTTAATTCCATTATTAAGTTGAATTGCCATTCAAACTTTATAAAACTAATTCATTGAGGAACGGAAGAAGATAAAAGTATGTATAGGATGTTGTTGAATGTTCCGTGTTTTCTGTTTAGCTTTTTAAGAATTTCAACACTTCTTTCGGACAGATCCGCCTCGATGTCGAAGGATGGCACATCGCGTCCGGAAGCGTCTTGAAGACTTTCTTATTTTTTGCATCCTCGACCAAGGTTCGCCATTGCTCGTTTTCCTAAAATACATATGTACTATTTGAGGCATATCGTTACAATTATTTACAATTATATGTCGGGTCGCGGGCTTTGAAATTGGTACAAATTATTTATGTTTATTTCTTGACTTAATTACTGTGATCATGCTCTTCTATTTTTCCATGGTCTATGATATGTATGATATGTGAGTGGTGCGTGTACCTTGACGGCGTGTGGGTCGAGACACACGACCAGCACGTGTCTCGCGCGCGTCAGCAGCACGTTCATGCGTCCCGCCTCCGCCAGGAACCCCACTCCGCGCCTCCGCCCCACAGACACAACCACCACGTCGCGCTCCTGGCCCTGGAAGCTGTCCACCGTGTTCACCTCGACAGCCCGCCCAGACCTGAAAGCGCAGACCGTCATCTAGTTGTGACCTTGCAGTAACCTCGCCGTGACCTTGCAGTGATACTTACTCGTGCATCAGTTCACCGAGGTAGGACCTTACCCGGTCTCTGTGCGCGACGTAGGGCGTAATAACGGCCACAGATAGCGGCGGGTCGTGCTTGCGCGCCGCCCGGCACAGCGCCTGCGCCACCAACGACGCACCGCGCACCTCGCACGCACCTGAGAGACCGCGGATTACACACACACACTCACACACGCACATACGGACGGATCGTGAGATCAAGATTGTTATTAACCTTCTCTTCCGGAAATAGCGACGATGCAGTACGGCGGGACGTCCAAGTGTACGGGGGCGGGGGGCACGGAGTGTACTTTTTCCGCGTAGAATGCTCGATTAGGGTAGTCCGCGATGGCGGGGTGCATGCGGTACTGCCGGTCCAACAGCACTACGGGTCGATGCTCCCAATCCTCTGAACACGACGATAGGCGATAGAATAGACTCTTGTCCAATCCGTACTTTTTGGCGCGCTGCGGATCGGATTAACTTTATCGTTGTATTAATTAAATCATTTTCATTTATATGGTTGATATTAAAACATCAAACATGTTAAGTTTCTTTTAAAAAGAGCAGCTCCTAAGTTGAGTAAGGTAGTAGCTCACTCACGGACTGACTACACTGTTCAAAGGTGCATGTGAATGCCTACTTGAAAAAAGATATTTTGAATTTGAATAGAATACCAACTGACGTAAAAGTTTAGAAATAATTATTACCAAATAAAATATATTTTTGAAATACAATAATGCTATTTCGTAATCTGAATTGAATTAAAATACGAGCTTCAGAGCGACAACAATAAAAGGAAAGAGATAGGGACACTCCCTCTTCGTTGCTCCTTTATGCGATCACTTTAAATTTTTTGCTTTTTTTCTATATACGTTATGCCTAATATGAGTCTGTCTGAATCTTTATTTATGTATTGTGATACTTTTCGAGTTTGTTCCTTGGTGCTGCTACTTGAGTTGTTTATTATTAATCATTTAACTATTTTACCTCATAATTCCATTATTGCAATACATTTAGAAATTTTTGTTTTTACATCGTCACGTTTCATACTACTTTCTTTTTATTGACTATCTTTGCATTCTATTTAATATGTTTTTCTTCTTTTATATTCTGACGTTTATCTATTGATATGATTTATAGATTACTCTAATTAATGTCTAGTTTTAGCGTTGTTGGACTATTCCATTGAAATGTACTCATCTAAAAGTTACCTAAAAAATATACGTTTGCATTTTGCCCAAGTGAGCGGAGGCGTGGGCAACACCAGTAGCAATTGTCTGAGATGAACTGTTACATAGATGCTCTATGCTAGTGGAAAGCGCACTCTATTTTGATAAGAATTGATGTTGCTGAAGGGTGGATGGGACATTTTAGAGTTCTCCTCAGGGGAGAAAGGAATTCCTGTTTCGATGCACCGGTAGCAAAATGTAAACGTGGTAAAGATAGACATAGGCGTGTCTTTTAGGAACGTCACCTGTCGTCTTAGCGAACATCGCTGGATGTTAATTATTCTCTTTCATGCTTTGACTGCGTTCTAGTGGAATAGTGTAATGCTGATGAGAGTTCTAGTACCTTTTCATTGTATAATGAAGGTAATGGTATATAAGGCAGGCTGTACTGTTGGTTGACGCGTGAGTAGTACTCGCCCTATTCGGCTGAAATTTTCCTGCCCCTGGATATTGATTTCAAATATAAAAATGATAGTTAACTATAACCACTTCACTGCTTTTCAAATGTTATTATTTTTGGTGAGCACTCTTTTTTTTCTACTCACTACGATTTTACACTCATAGATTATGAGAAATTGCTATATCGGGATAAAAAGTAGCCTATATTACTCGTTACAGCTTTCGACAGGTGAAAGAATTAAAACAATAAAAAAACCTTTGGACACTACGATAATAAAATAATGTCTCGAGTATTACGTGAATGATACGATTTATAAAATAAAAACGAGATTCACAAGGGACGAAATAATAATTTAAATTTAATAAGAATCGACTAGTTACTTCTTCTTTCTAACATACGAACTATGATGAGCTGGTCATTCTTACCTGCGAGCATATAAAGCCGGGAAGCTGTTGAGGGTCACCGACGAGTGTAAGCTTGGTGACCCCGAGCTTGAGCGGCAACAGAGCCTCCGGCTCTATGGCCTGACCGGCCTCGTCCACTATACACAGCTCGATGCCCTCCACGCTGAGGATCACAACACTTAAGACTGGTACCAACGGTTACATCTGCTAATTCTCTAAAACTCACCGCTGCATCTTGTGGTTGACTGAGCTGGAGAGAGTTGTGGCGATGACGTCAGCGCAATCAATCAACTGGCACTCTTCTGCCATCAGTTGGCGCGGAGACGACTCGTTACCGCGCAGCTGAAATTCAACACTTTTAAAACACGTACCGACTTATATTCACCCTGGCTTCACTGCATACCATTTCTATCTGTCGAGCGCAGTGGGACGCCTGATCTTCGCAGTAAGCCGCTCTAGCAGGATCTCCGGTCTTTTGTGTCTTCCATCTATTCATCTTGGCTTGATAGAGAGCGATCTAAGAATATAACATATTAAGTCTTCAGGGTATAGTTATTTAGTTTGTTTCTTCGTCGATGAAATTTCGTATACCTCCTGTTGTACCGCGGGGTCCCCGTCGTTGCGAATGCGCCCCTTGTCCCGTTTCGCCAGCATCTGCGAGCTTACGTCCTTGGCGCGGCCGTGCATTGCCTCCAACCTTCCCACGCGCACCATACGGAACCGCTCCTCTGCACCGAATATATTATTCTTCACTTATGAAGATAGATGTGGACAGACAAGAAAATGCTAGACGTTTTCGCAACTAAGTTCTCAGCACTGCTTGCGATATACGTTAATTAGCAGGATAAATAAGGAGACTGCGCTTTGTCCGACCTACTTTGTCCCTCTCTATCTCTTTCTAACATAATCATAAATAAACAACGCAACATTTGATTTTCAATCTTTTTGATGAAATATTTGATACTTTAAGATTAATAAAAACACAGATCTAAAAGATGGAACATGGTGTTTTATTGTTGAGCAATATTAAAACATTTAATGGGATTAATTAAATAGTTATTACAAAATTATTATTCTTTATCAATATATTCACCTCCAACCGTACTACATTTCTCAGATTTTTGAATTAGCTTAATTAGTCTTTGCTTCTTGGTAGAAAATATCACTCCTCCAAGCTGTTTTCCCAGATTTGGCAAGAGATAAAAAATACAGACACTTGCAAACAGGACGCATGTCTTTGTCTATTATCTATATGAAAGAGCAGGATAGCTTTGGTTAGTTTTCTTCTTTTCTCACTGATAGCCTTTTCCAACTGATCTAAAATGGAAGCGTAATGTTGTCCGGTTTTAGAAAAACCCTTTTCCTTTTAATCAATTAACAAAATTCCTTATGTCCCAAAAAAACATTCCCGCATCTTGTGACTCCTGGAATTTCTTAGGCGGAATCGTGCTTAGATTCAGGTTTATAATGATGAACGCAACTAATTCGCTCTAAAAAACCTTTCTTGTCTTCGTATCAGTAGTTCAAAATCGCACGCGGAAACTTGATGCGCTGCTGTTTTTGTAGCGGTGGGCTGTTTTTAGGCATCCATTTTATTTTGACTTTTTTTCATATCGAGACGTAAGGAGGACCCTAAAATAATTGTTTCTGATACTACAGGGTGGGCCAAAAATTTTTGCACTTTTGAAACATGTCTAGAAATAAAAGTACAAATGTTATTTTGTTTATGATTTATTTAACGTAATTATCATTTATTAAAATTTATTTTTTAAAAATGACATCGTCGAGATGTGCTCCGTCTCGTCGTTGGCAGTCCTGCAATCGACTACGTAAACTTTGGAAAACTCGTTGACACATGCTGCGAGGAATCGCGGCTATCTCCTCGTGGATGTTTTCTTTTAATTGGGATATGGTCGTCGGTTTATTAAGGTATACTCGACTCTTCAGATATCCCCACAAGAAAAAATCGCAAGGTGTAAGGTCCGGGCTTCTGGGAGGCCATGGGATATCACCTCTGCGAGAAATCAATTTGTTAGGAAACATTTCTTTGACCACCGGTAAAGTCACGTTTGATGTATGGCATGTTGCTCCATCTTGTTGCATCCAAGTCCGGCTATTGTATCCTTCAAATTCATGCAACTGTGGTGTCAAAAACTCTCGCAACATTTTCACGTATTCCACTGAGTTCATAGTTACTTTATTTCCTTGATTATTTTCAAAGAAGTATGGACCGATTATGCTCTTTGCGGATATGGCAGCCCACACTGTCGTTTTTGGTGAATGAAGAGGCTTTTGGTGTTTATAGTGAGGGTTTTCCGTGCTCCAATATCGACAATTATGTTTATTTACCTGACCATTAATGTGAAAATGGGCCTCGTCCTTAAACAATACATTCTCAAGGCTAGAGAATCGCTCCAGTATAGTGTCAGCAAATAACTTGCGTTGAATGTAATCGTTTGGTTTCATCTCCTGTACAATTTGAAGCTTATATGGGTGCAGTTTAAGGTCCAAATGCAAGATTCGCTGCAGACTAGTTCTTGGTATAGCAAGAGCCGCCGACCGCTTACGCGTAGATGATTCTGGATCGTCCCTTACAGAAATTTCAACCTCCCGAATGTTCTCTTCGCTTCTTCTTGAACGTGGTCGCCCAGTTTGTTTAATATTCGTTGTCGATCCCGTTTGCTCAAACTTTTTAACCCAAGCTTTAATTAAATTAACACTTGGACACTCACTTACACGTTGTAATCCGTATTCAACTCTAAAGAGGCGTCGTACAGTAACGTAGGAATCGCTGTTTTTGTAAAATTGTTTTACGCAAAAAGCACGCTGTTGTCCCGTGAAGCGCTCCATCGTGACTAAAATTGCATTAAACGACGCACAATTCCCCGCTACCCGCGCGCCCCTTGCTCTCACGGTTTTGGAGAAATCAAGTGTTGCTATTTGCTAAAATTTTTGGCCCACCCTGTATATACAACCATTACTTGGAATTGCTTGTCTTTTCAAACGTGCATCCTCCAATAATCTTCAATCTATTTCCTGCCTTAAAAAGGTTATGCCACTTGGTTGTTGGAGCAAACAGATGACATCTATTCTACTATGGCTTTAACACTTTTTTTCCTGTTTCGTAAGGCACTTTAACAGCGTGGAATTTAATTTTCTCCTTTAATATTTCTTCTGCATTGAGGTGCTTGCCTCTAACGATCTCAGTATGATAATACTTGGTATATTTACTAATGATTAGATACTGAACACGATAGGACTTAATTTAGTCCTCACTCAACCTCTATCACTTCCTATTCGCAAACTTAAAACCGCACCCTCTTTTATTCTCAGCGTGACACTGCCTTATTTAAGAAAAGTGGAACTATCTTAAGCGCGTGAATTGATCCGAACGCTGACATTCTACGTTACATTTACAGAAATAGCTCGAAATACTAAAGTTGTGTATGGGGAAGCTACAGTACTGTAAATGAAACTGTTAATGAAACCACTAACATTTTGGGTTTAACATTTTTCATCTGGAAACTCTGAAGTACAGAAACCCATGGACCGGATACTCTACTTGATAATGAAGAATTAAAGGTGATCGTGGAAGAGAATTCATCGCAAACCACGGCAACGTTAGAGGCAGACTTCCATGTGAGTGACAAACATTATAATTACACTTGAAACAAATTGGAAGAGTGAAAATCTCGAGAAATAGATACCGCATAAACAAAAATACAATGAATGCTGCGTTACATTAACCGTCACTATAATGAAGGAATTTTGAATCGTGTAGTTACTTGTGATGAAAATGGATCCTTTGGGATAATCTTGAACGCTCATCACAGTGTCTAAAACTAGAAGACCAAATAGACAAAATCACATCAAAAGCGAAATTTGACTTAAAAAAAATAATGATAAGTTTCCCGAGATTTGATTGCGGCAGATATTATAAGCAGTTGCTAAAACATGGCGGTAAAACTGACAACCGTTAGTCAGTTTTATTAAAACGGAAAAAAATATTTTTTTATCTTTATATAAGAATCATGGTAACACATTTATGAAATATGCAAAAATAATCAAAATAGCGATAAATTCCCGTACCTGAATTTAACCACTTTAAACATAGTCAAATAACATTAAATATATATCTTTCGACTGAGTTCTCCGAATTCTGAGTACTTTAAATAAAGAAAGTTTCCTACCGATACGAAACATAGTAGTTTTCCCATGACATCTGCACAGACGAACAGATACAGAGACAAGAAGTTGAAGAACTAAATCAAATATATATACCTGGAGGTAATTTCTCCCGCATGTTGAGCAATCTGATAACCAATTCATCGACTGCGGCGTTGCTGGTAGCGCAAATCAATATCTTCCCTCTCTTACTGTGCTTCCTACCGGTGGATCCGTCGTAGAAATATGACATTACCATGGCGCAAATAACGCTCGATTTTCCTATAAATTTAATTAAATGAAATGAATGAATGAGATTTGATAAATCCATGCTGAGTGAAGCAAGTACCGGTCCCGGGCGGTCCCTGCACCATGCGCAGGGCTGGCGACGCGCCCAGCGCCGCACTCACGGACTCCCGCACCGCCCGCAACTGACTAGAGTTTAAGGTCGCCGTCCACTGGAACACGCACAAGGAATTAGACGAGAGAGACAACCCTATGTGTATATGTCATGCTCTCTTATTTGAAGGAATCGTTGCTATGTGTTATATGAAAGTGTATATATATATATACACACTCATAACACAAAAAATATATATACACTTCACATTCATATTTTTTCTCGGCCGCAAATATCAAGTTCTTTATTTTTTCTATACGAGATCAAAATCCATAACCGTAATTATACACTGATGATAAGCGATTAAGCCAAATGCGTCGCCCTCTTTGAGTCCGTGCTGACCATTCTAATACTAGCTCAGCTGTACCATCCGCTGAATGAGTATGATTGGAGACGGGTAACGTATTTTATAAAAAATAAAATAAACATTATTATATTGAGATATTTGATAGGTATCTTTTATCTTCCAATGGAAAAAAATGGCCTGGAGCTCCGATTGATATGAGAGTTTATCAAGGTTCAATCTTATGCTCATGTCTATTCCTTGTTTATATAAATGTTAATATCTATTTATTATTGTAGACAAACATAATGAGATAGTGTTGTTGGCTTCTGTTGATTCATCTTTTAATATTTGATGTAAAACGGTATCAGGTAATGTGTATGGTAAAAAGTGCAGTCTCTCTCTCTCTCTCTTTCTTAAAAAGAACAGTCGTTTAGTGTTAACAACCTGTTACTAAAGACCAAACTTCTAATTTACAAACAGGTGCCAACTAATGCACTGTTAATGGAAGAAATGGAAGTGAATGAATCCATTTTTCCTGGCATCACTGTTAATGTTAAATTGCAATGGGTCTCATATAGCTGAATTTAATAATAAACTTAGTTCTGCCGTAAATCCTGTTAAAAAGATGAGAGCCCTTAATGACGAGACTACTGCCAATGTAGTCATTTTTATAGCGTAATGTTGTGTTATCCTACTCCGGGGTAACGCAGATACAAATACCATTTACGTTTAACAAAAGAGTGCTATTATACGTGCTATTTGTGCTATTTAGAATCTTGGCTCAAGGGATTCTTTACGAGATAAGTTATCAATAAATTCAAGGTCGCTGTTTCTACACAATGAATATTTCATTACACAGTACAGTACATAAGAATAATGATAATTTTCTTGTATACTTTTTTGTAGCTTCCAGCAAACATTCAGATTTTTAACTATAACAAATCAAAAAAAAATGTTGAGGAATGTTTCTGTGCTAACACGGATATTACATATTTACACATACAATATGATGCAACGTCGGTGTGAAGGGCTAGGAGGCTACTTCACGACTTATTATAAATGTAATTTAGGTCTTAAGTACGGATTTAAAAGGAAGAAGGCAAGATGGGCTTCTCTCGGCAGCTCTTCTCAGGAAAGTGGCAAATAACTTTCTGAGCTGGTTTTAGCTTTGACAATGATAAAAAATTTTCTATAAAGCTTCTTAACAAAGATTATGTTTTTTTTTAATTGATTAATAAATTGTACATACCTTAGACTTCATATTGATTGTATCATTATGTTCAATGTGTGTGTATTGACATTGTTGGGGTCTCAAGATCGTGTCCCTGAGAGGAGATTTTGCCAAATATTCGATAGCCTTGAATAATGATAATTCGTTGTTTATATTGGCTATATTGCGTCCCTTTATAACCTCGCCTATACTAAATTGTTCAATTTCAGCTGAATATTTTACATTGAAAAATAATCTGTAAGTTTTATAGTCTGAAAACGAAAAACAAATTTAAAAATATAAAATGAAAAAATTATTGAGACGGACACAACTATAACATATATATATATATATATATTACTCACTGGCTGTTGTAGATAGACATGTTACATCGTAAACGAAGCAAAATCTCCATTTATCTGAATTCTCTGATTCAGATTTTATTATCATTATATCACCATCTCTCGGTAGAAGTTTTAGATCAGACGTTGAAATTGACACTGAATATAGGTATGGAAAAATTATTTTTATATACTATTACTATATACGTATATAATAATATACGTATAAATAATATATACGTATATTATATAATAATACTCACATTTGGCGGAAATTATAAATAATTCGTGATATCTCTCTAGAGGTGGTTTTGGTGGCAGGCTCTCGATTTTAAGATGTAAAAATTTTCCCTCGCTCCCTTTATAACCTTGTGTTATATTCTCCCATATCTCCAGAAGCAATAAGTTTCCAACTTGTCTACAAAATATATATATATATATACCTTTATATACAGCATGTGTTGAATTGTTTTTTTTTTATTAATATATATATATATATATATATATATATATATACATACCCTACATATTGTTTGTGGTCTTTAAAAGATAAGAATAATATTAATAGATTTTCTTTCTCCAGTACGGGAGGCGGTTGATCGCAGCTCTTTTGCTCTTCTAACCACCGAGTATTCCAACGAAGTATTTTCATGAGAGCTATTTTTTTTTGTGATATATGTATGTCCGGTCTGTCTATTAAATAATGCCTGTACTGTTCCAAACTTTTAAATTTATTTCCTGGTTCAATTTCAAACTCTCTAACCGTGTGAGCTTCATTGAAGCTGACTTTCTTCCTTTCGTTCTTTGGTGGTAAGTTCAAAGTGGATTTGCTCTTTTCAATTAGTGGTTTCTTGTGTGCGATTCTCGTTTTTGTTGTAACTTGATGCGGAGGTTCTATTATTTTGAGTGTTTTACGCGGCCGCGGAATATATTTGGTTTTAGAGTCGTTATCTTCACGTTGTTTACTTGTGCTGGGTGCTTCAGAATTTTTGCTTACTTCATTTACTATATTCTTGTGTTCTTGTATTTCAGTAGTATTTAATTCGGGTGTTATTTTTTTTTCTTTCTCTTTAAGAGAAATTTCTTTGAGTTTGTTTCTTCTTGTTTCTTTTTGTGAATTTGTTAGTGTAGTTTTTTTTGTATCAGTTGACTGTTTTCTACTCGATCTTGTTTTCTTTTTCTGTATTTTAAATGTACCTTAAAAAAATATGAAAATAGTTTATAAATTTAATACGTAAACGTAAAATAATAAACAATGAAACATTACTTACTTTCTAAATCTATTTTAGTTGTCGTACTTTTAGAAGACTGGACTAGTGATTGAATAATTTCTTTCTTTTTAGGTGATTTATTCTTATTACTTTGTTGTGGAAGAATGGGTACATTCTCTTCTAAATCCTGTGGTGTTTTTTCAGAAACACCCACATCATCATTTAAGACATCATAAATTTTCGATTCAGGTACACCATGAGCTTTATCACTAGCAATTTCGTGGAGCGGTAAATTATTTGAAGATTTACAACTGTCATTATCATTGGCTTCGTAAATTTGGTCTAAATCGATGTGTATGTCATCATCTATCTGACTATAGGAAGTATTGTCTTCGGAAGGTCTAGTCTTTTTAACATTCAATTCGAGTTCCTTTAAAGGTCTACCCGGTGAATTCTGTGATAACTTTTCAAAAAAAGGTTCCAATTCAAAGTCACCGTCACTGATTTGTTCTTCTTCATCAACTGTCATAATTTTATCTTGTTTATATCTAAAGACCTCATATTCCAAATCATCATTATCATCTTCAGTAAGATCTATCGTAACTGATTCTAGTTTCGGCTTCTTTGGATTAGTATTTTCAGGTTCTTTTGCTGTCGAACTTACAATTGTTGCGTCAATTTCCAACTCATTTTTATCAATTTCTATTTCAAGAGCTTCCTCCGAAAGTTTTCTTTTAAGACTCATTTCGGGATGGTTGTTATATCTAATTAGTTTATAGACATGCTTTTCATTGTCTTTAATATTTACTACCGGTGCATCAAATGCCCATCCGAAGCCTATAACGTCGTTATTTGTCAATTTATGGGGAGTATTTGGTTTTATTTTCTTTTGTCCAACATATACACCATTGGAACTCTGGAACAAGAACAAATAAACAAAAATACAGATCTAAAATATATGATGAATTTATATACAGTAGGTCTAAAAACTTCAAATGTTTAAAATAAAACAAATATATTTAATAATTATTGTTTTAGGTATATGTAGAGATAATAATCGAATGAGTGTATGTGTATGTGCATTTGAAACTAATTTTTGATATTTCATCATAACTTTATAATTCATTATGCAGCTTTGTAGCTCCTGTACCGGACAGAACAAAGGAACAAATGCAGAAATTACCTTGACCTGTTGAAAATAAGATCAACAAAGTAACTTATTAGAGTCATATACTCAATAAGTGAGATTGACAGTGTGAGAGTAAACAATGAATCTTAATTTCCACAGTAAAATATATATATATTTTTTATGTTTTAAATTCATGTTTTTCTAATGAACATAAAAATATCTACATATATAATAAAAATTTGAGAAAACTAATTTCGGGGTGTTTAGTATATATTTGGTCTAGAATTAAAAACAATAGTTAAATATTTTTCTATATCTTTTATAAAAAATTGGACATAATTAAGAAAAATGAAGTAAAGATAAAAAATTTAACTAAACTAAAACAAAATTTATCAAATACTGCCTTTAATATTTGCAATGCAAGAGGCAGATATTTTTATGATGGTATAAAATGCTAGACTAGTGCTAAACTAGAAGAGAATAAAGAATAGAGTACTGGAGAATCAATAAATTAGTACCGAGAAAGATGGTACCACCAATTTGTTAACTATCTCATTATGACAGATGAGTTGGCAATATTACATTGATGGAAAAGTCTACATACTAATCAGTTTATTTATTATTTGCTTATCAGTCACCGAACACACACAGACAATTAATATTTTAAAGCTGAAAAAACTTAAACTTTAATGATTTTTATGGTTATATTTAAATCCAACGCCGTCGGGCTGAGTATTGTTTATTGGTTTTCTTAATCAGTATTTCAATGACTAAAAACATACATTCGGATTTTTATTTAAAAAAACAAAATGTGTAAAATTTTATGCATTTTAAATTACTAAACTTGAATGCCTTTTTAAATATTTTTTTAAGAAATAAAAAGCATCCCAAAATTTAATGTTATTTTGCTATTTCTTAGTTTGAAAGTTACTGTACTTTTTCCACATCAAGTTGCCTACTCGGACAATTTCTGTTTTGCAGCCCGTAATGCAACTGTTTTTATTCCTTGATTTATCTTAATAAGTGTCATACTCTATTATAATTGCTAATATATATACTTTAAGAATATAATTTTGCTTGTCCTATATGCTTTAAAAAACAAGAATTTATTTATTTATTTCTTGTAAAACTTTTAACACTCAGTCACTGATTCGCACCAGTATCAAGACCTTGCACCCAGACCAACCTTAATAGCAACAAAAATAAAATACAAAATATATAAAGTTATTAAAAGTAATTTGTTTTGATATTACTCCTAAGTCTGTATAAGAAATTACCTTCAAGTCAGTGATAAGTATTTCATCTGATTTTACATGAATAAAGCAATGATTCCTTGATATTACTATACTTGAAAGTTTTATTAAGTTGTTGAGACCTCTTCCTATTGTAATTTCCCCTTCGGCTAATTCAAACTCTTCGTCTCCAAATTGTTGTCGACTTAGTTTCCACTTTTCCATATTAAATAACACATGAAGTTCAAATTAATAAAACGATAGAGTATATTTCAAGGCACTTTTAAGAAAAGTTTAATTATTAAATTCAATTTTTTTCATGCTAATTATTAAATTAATAAACACTTATACTTAGACAAGTAAATGTTGATTTGACATTTCAAAACTTCAACATTCAAAATGATATTTAATGATACCATTATCACAAATAGTGTAGTGGTAGTGGGTAGTGAATGAAAGTCATTCTGAGTTTTTCTATAAGATACGTATTTAAAAATACTAATTATATTCTAAAAATATGCTTTCAAAATGTTTACATTGTTATAAAATTTTACGGCCAGTCATTTTGATCAGTACAGGTTAGCAGTAATTAATTAACTTTAATATTGATTAATATCTCAAGTATGAAAGCAAATTATTTTTTTTACGCAATAATGATAAGATTATTTTACACCCATAAAAAATGTAAAAAACACTGTAGAAAATATGCAAATTATATAATATGTATTTTTGTTGTTTGTTATTATAGTTATTCTTTTTGGTTCTTGTCCATAAAGCTACCCTTTGAGAATGTGGTCTCAACTGAGTCTGGCATTTTATAAGTGACTAAAAATGTCGAATTTGACTTGAAGCTTGAAGCCGCGTTGTTTTTCCAGACGATTAAAATTATAAAGTTTGTCAGTTTTTTTACACTTTTACGGCTAAATTGTTGAACCTGCTGCTGACAATGGTAGTCATCGGCAAGAATCGATCCAAAAACATCGGTTCTTCGGAACATTCTCGTGATAAATACAATAAAAGGACTTATAACAATACGATATTGCGACGCAACACCAATCCGGACCAGAAATGGGAACAGTTTTCCATTGGTGACTGCACCTGCAACTTATATAGCGTGTGTGCATACGTTTTTGATCTGTCGTGAAGTATTGCCTCACTCTGTGATCTCGCAATATGACCGGGAAACAGGTGTTGTCTTAGAACGCTTATATGACGAAAGGGGGTTGTTTTATGTGTCTTCTAGGGATTAAAATGAATAAGATTCAACTTACCTCATTTCAAAATGTTTTTAGAGAGATCTCAATGGAAGACATTACTTTCTTTCGGCGCTGGGATGGAATATACAGCATTCCCCGTACTTTCATTCATAACATTCAAATGTAGTACGATCAGTGTAAGGGGTAGCACATAGCCAGGAAGAAAACTAGCGCTCACGGGCTTGGAGTTCAAGCAAAATACGTCGAGTACGGCTGTTATGCTTCACCAAGTAACAAGATCCATTTGTACAAACTCTCGGGAAGACTATAGGAGGGTAGGTTACTAAAAATGCCTTGTGCCGTACTCGATCGAAGGCTTTTGTAATATTCAAACTTAAAGCTAGGCATGCTCAAACAACAGCGTGGTTTTACATTTTTTTTGTCAGACGTCTTAAAGGCCTTAATAAATAACATCTACGGCATTACGTATCATTATATGGTACCGTTGGAACATTTGCACTATTATAAACTTGAGAACAATTAGTCAGAACGATAGTTTAGCAACACTTTTATACACTACTACCAACAAGTAAAGATTTACATTACCAAAAACTCATTATCTACTTCTATATTTGACTTCCAGTCTTTTGCGTATGGTCTTCAAAACCCGGCAGCCATATATCTATATATCTTTTATAATTTGGAATGAATTTATCGAACTGGATTAATCACTCTAACAGAAACAGAAGAAGAGAAGTATAGTGACGCTTTCTGGCCATTAAAACACGAGGTTTTGATTTGGTATTTTGTATGTCAGTTGATTTTTTTTTTTTTTTTTTTTTTTTTTTTGTTTGTCTCTGCTGTTAGCCCTACTGGCCATGACAGCGTCACCGGAGTAATGGACGGGTGCAGAGACCCGCCCTTGAAAAGGGGGGCCTGAAGGGCCCCAGGGGAACGCGCGTCCTGAGGGCGCCTCCTGTGAGGCTCGGACCACGGCTCAGGACGCCGTTAGGTGGGAAGCGAGGGTTGGATGTGGGTTAGAATTTGACACTAACGTCCTCCGACGGCAGAACGCCGGAGCAACGTGCTTGGATGGGGGCCTCGTCTTCGCCGGCGAAGACGCTGTGTGTGTGTATGTGTAGTATTTATGTTCGCTTTGCCGCTTTTACGTAGCGTTCCCTAACGTAATCGCGTCGTCCGGGTCGAAAAGTACCGACTTGGGTCTTCTCTTTCTGACTTTAGGAGTCTTACGGGCCGTGTATCCTGTGGCCTTAACCACCAGCGGGTTTGGGTGTCCCACAGCATTGTCAAAGTAGCTTTTGGAGAGCCCCTTGAAATACTGTGCGATCGTCGGTAGATCTAAGTCTCTGTGCAAGTCGATATTACGCATATACCACGGTGCTCCAGTGGCGAGCCGCATGAATCTGTTCTGAAGCACCTGAAGGGGCTTCAGGTTCGCGTGAGCGAAGGCAACGCTTGCATAGGACATGACGGAGCGTATGCAGGCTTTGTAAAGTGTGACCTTATTTCTAAGGGACATTTTACTCCGCTTGCCTAACAGGGGATAAAGTCGCCCTAGGATAAAGGCCGCTCTGTTGCGAACGTCCTCGATATGTTAAGTGAATACTAGCTGTTTGTCCAGCGTCACTCCTAGGTACTTGGCCTTGTTTTTCCAAGGAATCGGTTTGTCAAAGAGTTTAATCTCCGGGCCCCTTGTGGATCGTGACCGTTCAAAGAGTACCGCGGTGCTCTTCTCCGGGTTCACCTCAATCCTCCATTTCCGAAACCAGTTTCCGAGGGAGTCGGCTGCGGATTGGAGGCGTTGAGAGATCTCATAAGGATCCCTTGAGGATGTGTAAATTGCGGTGTCATCCGCGAACATTGCTAATTCTACTTTATAACGCGGCCTAGGAATGTCGCTGGAGTAAATTGAAAAGAGAATTGGTGAGAGGACTGAACCTTGAGGGACGCCTGCCCTGATGGGGCGGGGAGTCGACATCACGCCTTCCACTCTGTAGCGGAAGGAGCGATTCGACAGGAAGTCCCGTATGATTAGTACGAGTCTGTCCGACACCCTGAACTGGTATAGCTTGTATACCAGTCCATTGTGCCAGACCCTGTCGAATGCCTTCGCTACATCGAGGAAGAGCGCTCCTGTCCTACGTAGCTTGCGGCACAAAGTGGCCCCAGAAAGGATGTGCTCCGTGAGGCGTTGCACCTGGTGGGAACTGGAATGATAGGCTCGAAAGCCAAACTGCTCATTTGGGATGATGTTCAGTCTCTCTACTTCTGACTTAAGTCTACTGAGGATAATCCTCTCATAGATTTTCCCTAGGGAACTAAGGAGACTAATTGGACGGTAACTAGTTGGAAGATTCCGGGGCTTACCCGGTTTGTGAATGCCTATCACTATGGCCTCTTTCCACTGGGCCGGAAACCGGCAACCGGCCAGTAGACCATTAAAAATATTAACCATTAGGTAAAGCAAAGGAGGCGGAAGGAGTTTGATCACTTTGTTGGTGATCCTATCTGATCCTGGCGACTTTTTGGCGTGAAGCGCCTTAACTAGGTTCGTTACCTCTTCGAGGTTCGTTTCCTCTATGGGGGGACCTGCTGGTGGTTGAGAGCACATGACTCGAACAGTGTTGTCGACGACTTCGACATGTTCGCGTTCGACCGGTTGCGTGCTAATGTTACACTGGCTCTCTAGGCTGTCGGCTAGACATTCCGCTTTGTCTCGGTCGTCGAAGGCGGGCGTGGAGTTAGGTCTATCGAGCGGGGGCATTGCCGAGACAGTTTCGGCTTTCAGGGCTCTCTGCAATGACCAGTAAGCCTGGTGTGAAGGAGAGAGCTCTGAAAGCTTCTTGTCCCAGCCTCCATCTCTAAAGGTGTCAAGAGCTTGTCTCAACTCCCTTTGGAGGCGGCGTAGCTCCCGTCGATGTTCGTCTGTCGGATATGTGTCATGGTTCCTGATCGCGGCGTTTTTACGGTTAACTAGGTGCCTAATGTCCGGAGGGAGTGCACGGCTCCCATCGAAGGTTGCGTTGACCTCCCTCGAGGACGTTCCTATTATGTCTGATATATGGTTTGTGAATCGCGTCGCGGCTTTTTCAGCGTCCTCGACCGTTACGATCTGGTCAGGTATTTCGTCGAGGTGCACTGAGGCGGGGGAGTGGAGTTGCTCTTCTAGCTTTCTCCAGTTGATTATAGTTTTTAACGCGGGTGTCGTAGGGTCGAGGGGTCCGAGCTGGATTAGGACTGGTCGATGGTCGGAGTCTAGCTCGGATAGTGTCTCGATTGATCGCAACTGAAGCGTTACGTCTTTCAAGAGCGCTATGTCGAGCACGTCAGGTGTGTCGTGTCGGAAGTCCGAGTCAAGGTATCGCGTGGGGCTCAAGGGCGCTATGATCTCAAAGTTGAGACCAGGCGTGTTGCTTAGCCTATCAAGGAGACGTCCTCTAGTATTTACGATTCTAGAGTTCCAGCGGGGATGTTTACAATTTAGGTCGCCGGCCAGAATGGTTGCGTTACCTAATTGGAGTAGGGACTTAAGGTCCCCCTCTAGTAGGTCCTTATTCGGGGAGAGGTATACTGATGCTAGTATGATCGGCTGATGGCCAGTCATACCCACCTGACATAGTGACGCCTCTATGTTAACTAGTGGGGGCGGATCGAGCGGGGTACAATGAAGAGACCTTCTGTAGTAAATGATGGTTCCCCCCATCGCGGTTGCCCTATCGTTCCTAACTGCGTTGAAGTTTGCGATGCGCGGATCGCGGTTACACGGTTTTAGAAAGGTCTCTTGGATTAGCAGTATGTCTATCTGGTGGGTAACTACGAAGTCACGTACCTGATCTATCTGTTTGAGCAGTCCGTTCGCGTTGAATGTCACGACAGTCAGAGAGCGAGGTTTTATTCTACCGTGTGATGTCATTTAAGATGACATTGTGTGTTTGTAAATTTGGCTGATTAGGACGGCGTGCTTGAGGAGCACATCCATCCGCGCGGGGGGATTCTTTTCCGTATCCCTCATTTCGTTCGAGAACACGAGTAGCTCCTCGATGTCTATTACACCGAAGAGGCTTGAGACGCACGCGAACGAGCCCGCAATTCCGTCGGCGGAATTGCGTACCGGCGGCGGCGGTGTCGGTTTCGGCGCGGGCGTGGGGTTCATCCTCGGGGGTTTCATCCACGCGTTCGCGGGTGCCTGAGGGGCCTGGTTTGCCTGAGGGGCCGCGGCTCTTCCCGGGGCTAAAGGAGCCCAGGGAGGCTGAACGAAGTGCGAGGGGATCCTCGCCGGCTGCGTCCTGCGCGGTGCTTTGGGGCACCCGCGGTAATTCGCGGGGTGGCCCTTCTGCTGGCACAGGACGCAGCTGGGAGGATCTGTCAGTTGAGTCTTTATTATAATAATTCAAACCGATTCCTTGGAAAAACAAGGCCAAGTACCTAGGAGTGACGCTGGACAAACAGCTAGTATTCACTTCTCATATCGAGGACGTTCGCAACAGAGTGGCCTTTTCCTAGGGCGACTTTATCCCCTGTTAGGCAAGCGGAGTAAAATGTCCCTTAGAAATAAGGTCACACTTTACAAAGCCTGCATACGCTCCGTCATGTTCTATGCAAGTGTTGCTTTCGCTCACACGAACCTGAAGCCCCTTCAGGTGCTTCAAAACAGATTTATGCGGCTCGCCACTGGGGCACCGTGGTTTATGCGTAATATCGACTTGCACAGAGACTTAAACCTGCCGACGATCGCACATTATTTCAAGGGGCTCTCCAAAAGCTACTTTGACAATGCTGTGGGACACCCAAACTCGCTGGTGGTTAAGGCCACAGGATACACGGCCCGTAAGACTCCTAAAGTCAGAAAGAGAAGATCTAAGTCGGTACTTTTCGATCCGGACGACGCGATTACGTTAGGAAACGTTACGTGAAAGTGTCAAAGCGAACATAAACACTACACATACACACACACTCAGCGTCTTCGTCGGCGAAGACGAGGCCCCCACCCAAGCACGTTGCTCCGGCGTTCTGTCGTCGGAGGACGTTAGTGTCAAATTATAACCCACATCCAACCCTCGCTTCCCACCCAACGGCGTCCTGAGCCGTGGTCCGAGGTCTCAGGACGCGCGTTCCCCTGGGCCCCTTCAGGCCCCCCTTTTTCAAGGGCAGGTCTCTGCACCCGTCCATTCCACCGCTGACGCTGTCATGGCCAGTAGGGCTAACAACAGAGACACAAAAAAAAATAAAAAATTATAATAATAATAATAAGAATTATTTCTTTCAGATGATTATTCCATGTACAAATTATGTGTTAGTAACAATAAAATAAATATTAATGAACTTAATGATATATTAGAATTACCGATCACACTGACACATTTATTTTCAGAAAAATAATTGTTGCCATAATAAAAAGCCATTTTCTAGCTCTTCTACTAAGAATCGTAGAATTAAATAGGCATAAATCTATGTCTCAAATCTTTCAATCGAATTTTACCCAAGCAGGATAACACTATTTAGGCAATAACAACATAATTATTGCAAAATGTGCTGGCACTATTAATTAAAATTGAATAATTCTTTCGGTTAAGGCTTTTTAAAATAGAATACGAAATGCATTTGTTGTTAATTAAGGAGTAGACAACGGTTGAAAAGTATAATGAGTATATATATCACTTTTATAGCCAGAGTAGGAGTAGTGCACCGAGCCCCGCCAGAGCCAAGCGGGTTGTCCAACTTTTTTTTGTAATGTCCATGCTGTTGGCTCTACTGGATATGACATACCTAGGTATCCTTGATGCCTATCAAAGTTGCCTAACTCGTACGACGACGCCGTCAAATTTATACTGGACATAGCTATTTATTTAGCTAGCAGATTATTTTGTGTTAGAAGGCGATAGTAGCAAGTAGTTCAAACCAGCCCGTACATGAAATATAGTCAATCGACTACATATATGCAGACGAGTTTTTACATCATGAAATGTTTTTCTTTATATTGTTTACATTAACAAATGCCTTATTCTAACCATCGCCATTCGTTACTTCATAATCGACTAGACGTGTATCTTGGAACTGTGATATAAGTATGACATCGCCAATATTAATAATGATACATATATATGACATAACAGTGACATACAATTTAATTTACCGTCATCTATTTATTCACTTAGTACTAATACTACAATGTTATATATTGTAAGAATGCAACAGTTACTACTTTTTGACACGGTGCGTCCTTATCTACTATTTTATATCATTTACCTTAAACTTACAGGACTGATAGTATTTTTGAGTTTAGAATACGTACGTAAATCAAATCGTGAAAGATAAGCTAAAAAATAATGTAAAAATAAGTTCCCCTCACTCATCACCTCTAAAGAATATCAAGAGAGTAAAGAGTTATTATTATTATAAAGACAAACTCATAAGTAATTAAAAAAATTTATAAATTTAGAACTTTATTACATTTAAATTAAAACTATTAAATACCGATACCAAAAATCGATAAAAATAATATAAAATAAAACGTGTTAAATAGTTTCAACGTGTTCACAAACAGACAAAAATCTTTTATTTTTTGAGTACTGAGCATCTAGCAATATGTAAAAACCAAAAAAATAATACCGATTTTGTCAAGTTACATTTCATATTTTATAGATTTTTTACTATTGAGTAGTGCCAGGTAGTTTTCAAGCAGGCATTTTTGGAGTAAAAATGGGAGGGGACATTTTTGATTCATTCCTGGTTTTTATGTAGTTGTAAATACAGGGTGGACCAAAAGTCCGTTTATATTTGAAATTATGATTAAAAAAAACTAATAACAATAGATGAAAATTGTTTATTGTTTTCGATAGTAAACAAAAGGAGAATTTATTTCTTAAAAATCACATCATCCATATGTAATCTTTTATTATTCTGGCATTGCTGCAAACTAGAATAGAAATTTTCGATAACAGCTTTACGTGTTTCTGTTAAGATGTTTTGAATTACTGTGCGAATTGTCCTTTAATTCCTTTAATTTGTCAAACGATCCTTTAATTTGTCAAGAACTACTGGGTTTAAACTTTAGCCTTAAGATATCCCCAGAGAAGAAAAGTCATTGGGGACAGATCCGGGCTACGAAGCGGCCGGATTGTGTGCCCTCTTTTCGATATCAAAAATGTCTCGAGCTGTCTTCAACGAGTCATTACATGTATGACTAGTGGCTCCATCTTGCTAAAACCATGAGCGTTGATTAAAACCAGCAAAATCCTGCATCGCTGGAGTGAAAAAGTTTTGGAACATGGTGATATACCGCTCGGAATTCACCGTAACCGCACGTCCTCTTGAGTCTTCAAAAAAGTACTGACCAATAATGCCTCTTGCTGATAAAGCAGCCCATAATGTGACTTTTTGCCATAATGTGAATGCAGGGGTTTTTGATGCTTTAATTTCGGATAAGTGTCACTCCACTAACGACAATTTTGTCAAATAACATGCCCATTTAGGTGGAAGTGTGCCCCGTCTGAGAAAAATGTTTGAAAAGCTTGTGTACCGCTCTACCATTTCGTTTGCAAACTGTAAACTAGTGGTATGGTCCAGAGGTCTTAAATCCTGCACCATTTGGATTTGATAGGGATGTAGACGTAAATCTTTCTTGAGAATTAGGATTAATGATGTTCTTAACACGTTAAGGACAGTAGACCGCTTTCGAGTTGAAAGTCCTGGTTGGTCACGAACTTACGACGATTTTACTCGCTTCACCTCTTCGGGGTCCCTCGACGTTATAGGCCGGCCAGATCGAGGTAAATCCATTGTTGAACCGGTCTTCGCAAACTTGAGCACCCATTTTTTAATTAACACACTTGATAGAGCTTGATTTTTGTATCATATCTTGTAATGATCGCAAAAACTTTCATTGAGCTAAGGTCGCAGAATCGTTGTTTCGATAGTACTCACGAACTCAAAATGCAAGTTGAGTACCGCTGAATGACGTCATGGTACTAAATTCCCATTAGCCGCTCTTGCAATACGTAATCCCTCCACCCCCCTCCGCCGTCGCTGCTAGACGCGATAACCGATTCGAATGTTAACGGACTTTTGGTCCACCCTGTATTTTCGAGAAAAATCGATTAAAGCTAAACAATTTATATAAGTTCACATATATACTTATTATTATACTTAGTGGCTGTGATGCACATATAGTAATTGTTATGACGATATTATAAAAAAATCTTTTATTTATCGAAAGATACATAGTAATAAACTAAACTGTCAATAATATGGATCACAAAATGTAATATGTTAACAAGTGTTTGACGAGCAACGAAGTAGACATGGTCAGTTAGTTTTTATATAAAAACAATTTTATCGGATTCAATTTATTTTAAAAGACAAATAAATAGAGGTGATATAGTTCTATAAATCGTATTCCACCTATTCGTAATCGTATTCTTCTATTTTGTGTGCATCCTGAATGTATAGTTTATTCTATATTAACTAAGAATATATTTTTTAATCTGATAAAAAATCTTTTACGTAATGTCCTATCACTTTGGTTAAAATTATAATATGTTATAACATATTATAATTTGATTTTAACCGAAGTGATAGGACATGTTATAACATATAAGTATGTATGTACGTATTCTTAATTTTTATGTTATAATTGTTAAAAAATTAAGGCTTTTCGTTTGAATTAAAGTTTGTTTCACTATAAGTATATGACGGTATCTGTGTGCATATTTCTATTAATAAACATACAAATAAAAGAACTTTCACATTTATATTTATAAGTAACAAGTATTTATTGTACCTGAAGAAGAGATGAATAATTTGAATAAAAGATGTGTACTTTCTGAAGGTTCCAGTTGGAAGGAGATTGTGGTTATAGTATTGTTTGTACATTAGATTTTGAGCGAACTTTAACAGCGAAAAATACTTTTTAAATGTATTTATTTTTAGAAATAAAAAACAGACGAAGCCGCTGATAAAATGTTGTTAAATCAATAACTATAGAGTTGTCAAATATTATTTTATTTATTTTAATACACTTATAATAAACTGATATGTTAAAAAAAATGTTTACGAATTAATGTTACATATAAATTGTTTCAGATTTAATTTTGAATGGATTTTCCAGATCGATTTAGAGTTGACATTACTTTTAATTTCAACTTGCTTGACAAATTTAATAATTATTCCAATAAATACTTTAAACTGACTTTATATATACATATACAAAATATATTTTTAAGAATAGTTATTATTTTAACTAAGTATTTAATAGTATTAATCGTTATTATAACCGAGCAAGCGAACTGTAGCACAATAGTCTGCATATAGTGTTGACCTGAAATATGGATCCAGTAATATCCATTTAATAAGAAGCTTAAAATAACGAATGTATTTAAAGACAATGCATTAAAGGATAATAATAAATAAATATTGTGTATGACAAATTTGACCGCGATATTTAAACGAAAGCGTCCTGCGAAGAAAGAAAAGTTTGAGTTGCGCAGAGAAAGCTTTGGGAGTCCGAGCGCGGGGCGGGCGGCGATGGAAGCGCAGTGAGCAGTCGGCCGCCTTGGTACCCGCCTGTCTTAACGCAGACTGTATCGGGTCGTGCACTACCTCAATACTCGCTCGATACCAACCATTTTCGCGTAGTTTATGTGATGGTGAATTAAATTTGTGGCAAACAATTAAGTTATAAATTTTTTTCTATACTAGAAAAACAGGTGGACTCGTAATCGATAGTGGACGTGTTCATCTCTTTGTAGTCTCTTCTTCAAGGTCAAAAGAGAAGGTAAACATTACACCCATTCATAATTAAGAAGGTAAACGTCACTTGAAAGCGAGGTGAGAGGCTCGCTATTGTCTTTTTTAAAAAGGTTTTACTTATTGGGCCATTGTGTAAAAAGTTTCGAAGAAAGAGTTTTTACTATCTTGTATTGATAGTGGTTTGTAGGGCGTAATACATTTTGAATTTGCATCGATTTGTGTAAGTGCATGACAGTTTGTGACCCATTTTCGCTAAGACACTCGAAAGCTGAACGTTTGGCAATAGGTATGTGTAACCAATTTGGCTGGTATATAGTCTACTCAGAGATATTTTAAGAAAAACTTTAGGTACCATTCTGAACAATGATGCACATTTTGCGAATACGAAAATACTATCTAGGCACGTAACTTGTAATGTCATTGTAATAAAAATGCATCTGAAAGAATATATAGTTATATATTAGTCTTACTGTTGTGTTGTAATAGATTCTTTCAGTTAATGTTTTGAAATAATTGCCAGTTCGGTGTTTCTTTGTGGCAAAGTTGATGTTATCCAATAAATTATTTTTAATGAAAAACATTTTAAATGTCTCTTGTAGCAAATATATTGTATTTCATATTTAAACTCCAGCTCAAATAATAATTAATTTAATATGTATTCAAGTATATATATTTCTAATTTTATTATTATTAACGTGCAATATAATTTTTGAGTTCCCTTGAAAGTAATATTTGCTGGAATAAAAACTATATTTTAACTAGGGCACTAGTATTGGCGATTGGCGTATTGGCGATAAAATGGCGCGATTTTAGACATAATCACAATAATTACAACAACATTAATTATAATTCTGTTTTTTTTTAAGTATTGTATTGTTTTTCCGTGAAGTATCTTCAATTCTTTATCATTTATATTAATTTAAATAGAATTTTATACATAATATACTGAAAAACATAACATTTTTAAGGAGTAAAAAATGACGATTTTAATATTAATTGCGAACAAAATCAAATATTTATATAATAATATAAATTTTAATGTAGTTACAAACGCTATAAATTATAACAAAGTCGTCTAAGTATGTCAATTATATTCGACCCCAGGCAGCTTAAACTCACAAAGAGTTGTAAGCAAATAGCAGTCTGCTTCGTGCAAATCGACCGCTTTCCCTCTATTTGAACTTTCGTTATAGGGTTAAAGTAAATGAATCATGCTTTCATTTAACATTAACGATTAAATAAACACTATTTATTATATAATTTATATTTATAATGATATATTTATACAAGAAAGTTAAATGAAACCAAAAAAACGTATCAAAATTTGCCGTTAACACGAATTTGTTTGTGATTTTGTACAATTAATTAATTTTTCTCTCTTCATTTCTCTTATTTTATATAATTCCACAGATAATAAATTATTAATCGGAATCAAAGTATCGGTATCGATTTGTCAGTAGTATCCCTACTATGAACTATTACTTAATAATACATAGAAACTACCATTGTTACAGAACAGAAATCTATGTTTAATTACATTGCAATTTGTATCGATTTCATTGTCGTGTAAAATCACTTCGATTATTTTAAATATTCAAACCATGACCTATATTATTCGATGATACAACGAATATATCGATTTTAATTCGTTAATAGGCGCAATAAGAATTCTGTTTTGTTTTTTGATAAAAATGTATGATTATAAATGTTTTTTTTTTATATTGTTAATTATTTTATTACAATTTTCTTAAAGAGTCATAAACGCTACCAGAACGAATTCAAGAACAAACTGCCCTGTCTTTTGAGAATTGTTTAATGGATTACATAGATTTTTAAATATTTTTTAACATATTTTAAGGTATGTAAATAACTCGCCCTGTCATTTCGTAAGCGCCATTTTCTTTGGCAATCAGAACATTTTTAATCATTTTAGAAAGTTTCAATTTTGAAAAATTTAAAAACCTCTTTTTAAATATCATTTGAAATATTTTAAAACTCTTTAAAATCGTTAAAAACACGTTAAGCTATCGCGTCGACATCGCATGACCTACTTGAGCTGAATTCAACTTCTAGTTACTCAAAAAATAAAATGTTATGCATCCTTATTATATAGTATTAGTTCGTTGGATGGACGAACTGTTAGTTGGTTGGAAGGACGAACTGTTACTCAACTGTTTCAAGGGACCTGACTACTGGTCCAACAGTTGTGGATTGGATTGGATAGTTGTATGGTCCATAGATTATTGGTCAGAGTCTGGATGTAGTTTGTGCTTGTTATTTATAGATACATCTTTGTGAAAAATCATTGCAAGTGCTAAAATATTTCCTCGCCGTTAACCCAATACAAAGTGGTAGATCGTATTAAAGTATATTCATTTTGGAATTATGTTGGATATTTTTATTCACGTCATGTCAGCCGGAAATCAAACCTGGAACCCTAGATCAAAGGCAGCCTTTTGTATCTCTACGCAACACACTCGTGGGTTACTATCAATCATGGCCAAAATTATATTGTATGTAAGGGTTGAGCTGAAAGGTTATCATTATCCAATCTATCACGCGCTAGGTCAACAAGCACACTAATAGCGCATTATGAAGTCTATTCACTAATAGTCGCTAATAACTCACTAGTTATTAGCGACCTTGTGATTGGTGGATTGTACTCTTTTTCGGGTCAAATAGTGCGCTTAATATTAAATAATAAAATGAACCCAGGAGCTTTCTTTACTTTCCTCTCAAAGATTTAAGGTACATGTCATTTGGAGTTCTAATTATTCAGTTTATTTTAATTATTCCATGTTTAAATAAATACTTTTTAAATTAAAATGACGTTTCAGTTACGTGTTAATGAAAGTGCATAATTAGTCTGATATTCCTGTGCATTCAGCTTATTAAATTCCTAATATAACTATATTAATTAATAAACGTTTGTTTTAAACAAAATCTTTATATTAAATAACAAAAGCTATTTGCTACAGGTTCAGTATATGACTGAAAATTTATTTTTGTCTATTTGTGTATCTGCTTGTCTGCTTGTTTGTTTGTAAATCAGACAAAAAATACTGCACTGGTTATGATGAAATTCAGTGTGGTTATAAGTTATTACCCTGGTCAATATATGATGCTTTTCGTTCTGGAAAATTATGTTATTTTAGCAAAAAACGGCTATAACAACAATAGAAGAGATTTACTTGACAGATTATAATGAAATTTGGCGTGATGTTGACTATCAAAATATTGATTGAAACAGGTTTTTTCATAAATCATTATGGCAAATTGTATATACCTATAATGTAAATAAAATTATTAATATAAATTCGAGATTCATATACAATCCATAAATTATATATATGTTAGGAGAAGAGGAAGAGAGAGGAAGTTGTTATAAATCTAGTTTTACATCTATAGTTATTTTTAAATTGTTTAACTGAGAAATAGACAAAAAGAACCTTGGATAACATTTTGTAGATTGATAAAATATAATACCGAATTTATTAACTTGTTATATTATTTAAGAAAATAATTAATCAATTAATATATTTTATCGACAAGAAACATAAAATGAGAAATTGTATAGTTTAGAATAAAATTGTAACATACAACATGATCCACAGACACACGAACTGAACGTTTTTGTGAATATATTGAATAATTACACCCCAAGTAGAATTTTCTTTACGTCTACTTCTTATATAATTATAGGTTTTAATCAATTATGTGTCATAGGATAATATTCTTTGTTAAATGTTTCATTTATACTAATTGGTTGCAGCTGTTACCATTACGAATTTATAGCACAATTATTTGATAGTAATATGGTAATTAATATAAATATTACAAGGAATATTTTGTTAAATATTACAAAATGCGTAGATGTGTATATTAATTTTAGATTACATACCTTCATCAAAATAACGACCGTGTATTCGGTAATGGTCCAATCTCGTTAGCATTCCGAATGTAACTTGCCAACTCTGAGGCTTGCTGTTTACAGCTGGTCGTCAAAGACGGATTTTATATTACTAAATGATTCCGTATATAATCTTTGTTTATGAAATGCTTGGGAAAAATAATTTGAGACTAAATTATAAAGATTTTACATATATATCCTCTAAATCTTATTTCAATCAGTTAAGCTGAAGTTTTAGGTTGATATACAATCTAATTGAATTCTACTTTTTGGTTTATAAAACTTATCACTAATAATTACTATATATTTTAACGCTATTGTCTAACAAGGTGCCTGGAGCGGTCACTAAGTAAGCTATAGTAGAGTCAACTACATTCTAACGACATATCATATAGACGTTCACTTGTCAATTGAAATTCAGATAAAGTCTAGGGGAAATGATAGATAAGTTATGGCACCGTTTATTATAAATATGCTGGTATAATATTCCTTCACACTTATAGCTGACATCAAAATCAGCTGGTGATTAAAATGGAATGAAAATGTTAAGAGTAATTCATATCTATAAATATTTTGATTAATAGTATTTATTTATTTCATTTACTTACTTTATTCAGTAAGTTCAAGTTGTTGTAAAAGAACTATCATTATTCTAACAAATTTATGAGAATGTGAGTTAACTATTAACTAACAAAGCGATCTACTACTAAACTACTAAACCGATCATATAATTTTGCACAGACGTCGTCAGAGATACACATATTTGTCATCCCGAAAAAAGGTACTGCTCCTGTGGGATACTTACAAAATACATTTTAACTTATAATAACAATACTTTCATAACCAGTACCAGTGAATATTTAACAAATTCTAGTATTTTGATGTTAATAACAAAATAGATCTGTATTTGTAATTGGAGTTGTAGTTTTATAAATAGGTTTCAAATGCTAAAGGTAAACAAAAAAACGTATATTTAAACTTGAGTACTTATCTAACTATCGTGTAATGACGCAGATGCGACATGTCAACATTAAAAGTCTCGTTAGAGAGCTGATAACGCGGAATTGGTATAGCAAATAGTTATCACAAGTTATCAGACTATTAAAGAAGATAACACAGCAATCTCAGTTTAGAAAGATACTAATCGATCGCGGTGTTTTTGTTTTGAATTAAATTAAAAGTAATTGGTATGAATTTGAATTAAATTAATAATAAATTGGTTATCAAAAAAAGATTGAATGTTCAAAAGTACAATCTTTACATACAGACGAGTGCCTTTATGTTATAAAATATATACTTAAGTTCGGAAAGCTTCTTATTACCTCACCAGCCTGGAGTTCATTTAATCGATAAAAGAGAAGGTCGTTCTACGAATTATATTTTATAAATAAATTTTACTTTTTTTCCCACACGATTTTAATGTTTGTTTGATCCTTGAAAACGTTGCTACAAATCTTAAATATTACATCATATAAAAAAGAATTAGTTTAAATTAAATTTTAATTGAAGGTTACCACAATACATCCTTGAAAGCCTTTAGGATTCTTTACTGAAAGTCTTAAAACTCCCAGTCATTATTTTTCCCAAATATAATATGTACAGCCAGCGATTGAGCGAAATAAGTATTTTATTATTGTAATTATTTAGAAATATTATAAAATTTTTATCGATTAAAATTATAAATTACTAGAGAAATCTCAAAAACAAAGACTCCTTATAAAATGTTATATAACTCGATATCTTAAGTATTTTATAGCTTGTCTGATTTTGTCTTGAGAAGCAGTTCTAAAAATTCTTGCCAAATCTAATATTTTATGCATTTGACCTAGCCTCTGACCTATTTTCGTAGAACTTAAATATCTTGAAATTGTAGATCCTAGGACATTTGTTGTTCTTAAAAAGATAATATATATGTTGATTTATATAAAATGTATTTGAAGTAATAAAACGGGAATAATATTTCTGAAGAATTTTTAAGAAACCTAATAGCTGTCGTAATAGAATGCCAAACTTATTTACGCGAGTACACGGAAGATCAGTTGTCAGTGCGCCCCTAGAATATTTACGGAGGTCGCAGGTTCTCGAGTAAGCTAATCTATTATAATATCAATATTATGACAAGTCTAAAAAGTAACTTTCAAATAAAGCATTATTTTAAATAGACAATTTAATATAAAACAGTGAAGATAACGATAATTGATCTAATTAAAGGCGGTAAAGTTAATAAAATGTAATAGGAATTGGAAAAGTTTGGGTAATGAATAAATTATAGCAGAGAAATCGAAAGTATCAGCCGTTAGATCAGAATTATAAAATGGAAAATTAAATTTCATCATCCCTTCCATCTTACTTTCAGAGAATATATCTTTTGCAGCCCTATGACTCCATCCTGTTAAGTATTTGGTATAACCTATTTAAAATTAGCCTATGACATATGATGATATTAAATTTATACTCGGAAGAAATTTATACATTAATTATTCATAATTGCTATTGTGTACTGCAATTTCACCGAATGCTGTGTCCCAGTTCACCAAATTGGCATCCGGGGCTGGCAGTCCACCAGACGCCTACGTAGACCCCGGTATATCTATCGTCTCATCTGCTTTCTATACACCAATGCATTCAGCATATTAAATGATTCTCTGTATTATTTATAACAAAATGACTATCAGCTTCAGTCATACCAGTTCTTATGTTACCAAGAAGTTATGATTATATATTAGAATGACATTGTTGAAATTAAAACATAAAACTAATTGTTGATGACAACTTTTTACGCTCCCCCTTCGACTTGGATATTAATAAATTAATAACCTATTAAAATTTTTCATTTTTAAGGTAATGATTAGTTTATCTTAATTATGAGTTTTCATAAGATAATGGATTTTTTTTGTATATATAAACTATAACCATTCTTCAACTTTATCAAAATCCGTAAAGAAGTTTGCATAAATACGAACAAATAGACAAATTTAAAAAGCGATTATTTGAGGTCTGTATCATGTTGCACACAGATAATATATAAAAACATAATAACCACATTTTGCTTCCTCACTATTTAATTGTTATACGATCTTATTCCGAATTTAGGATGTTTAACAAATAACCGACATCGGAAGTATTGTTTCAAGGAAGCCATGTGTTTGATTTTACATATGCAGATTTTATTAATAGACTAGCTGGGCCCATGACTTCGTTTTCGCAGAATATGTTTTCTTTATAAAAGAACTAAAGATGAGCAACTTTCTCCTTATAACATCAGCTATCCACCAGTGAAAGCTCTGTCATAATCGGTTCAGCCATTTTAGACATTAGCCGGATCTCACAAACAGAGAGAGAAAAATTTTAAATAATGTTTCTTTTTATGTAAATATCGTATATATTTTCGAAACTGTTCATTTGGAATTGCAAACAGACACTTAAACTTTATTTACATGTATAGATATGGTTTTAAGGTAATTTATAATTACTTTGATAGAACATGGTGATGCCATATAATCAACGAAGATACAGATCACTTATTTTTAGAATTATCATAATTAATTCATGGTTAGAGAATCACTCAATAACACTTCCCTTTTATTTCGCTTCCTCACTTTGTTCTATTTTCACGCACACGCTAATTCTTCATGAGAATTGTTGCCGTTGATTCTGCCCGAAGCACTTTAGGTTTAGTCCTTTTATATGCCTAAGGCCATGGCAGTATTGCTGACCGTATTGTCCATAACGAAGGTATTGCTAAAATAACCAATCAATACAATATTTTATTGATGTGTTCTGGACCGTATGTAGATATCTAACATTGTCCAATACCGGTAAAACTTTGTAAGGTCACGCAAAATTTAAATTTAATGAAGTTTGGTTTCGTGTATTATTCTTCAATACATAATCGCCCCTCTTAAATCTTTTAACCTTTGCCTTAGTATTACCAAAGTGACTTTTAATTTTTTCTGCTGCATCTGCCAAATCTTTGTTATGTCTTTAAATCTCTTCTATTTTAACCAAATTTCGTAGTTCTTCGGGTACAGTGTTGTCTTTCAGTCAAAATTGGTAAGGGCGAAAATCCTTTGGTTCTATTGGCTTTATAATTAATGGGAAGATGAAGTTTTTTAAGAGCTGCGTGCCTCTTATTCAGTTTCGCAGTTCGTAATGCATATAAAAGCTTTTTTAGTGTAGACTCTTTCGACTTGTCCATTTACTCGCCTTATATCAATACAAATAATTTAGGCCGAAAAGGCCGAAAAGATCGCAGTAAAATTATTAAATCATTAAATTCACTAAAATGTGCTCGATCTCCGTCAATAATCCTTTGTCCCGATGCACGAAACAAGTGGATTACCGGTTAAGTGCTGCTAGTGTGTTACGCTGACGTTTATTGATAGCGTAGCAGAGAAGAACGTATTTATATGCGCCGATACTAGCAACGAGGTACACATTGTTAAGTGGACTGAGTTTTCCAGCTTTAGGAATTGGATCAGAATGACCGTTACAAATTACTCAATTGTCTGCAAAAGATTCTTACAATTGTGTTTATTTTTGGAAACCAGTGACTTTTATTTAAGTAAAGTTTTCTCCCATCCAATATGCTTGAGAGCAGAATTAATCAGACTCCATTGAAATGTCAAGGGAATAACACACACCCTTTTGGGACCTATTACATTAAATTCCAGAGTAAAATAATGGAACCCTTTCGTAATTTATCAATAATAGGACGTAACGTCAGCAGGCTTTAAATTATTAATAACCTTAATATTCAAGTTGATAGGATTGCGACTGATAAAGTCGGCATTTGGTATTTCGCTTTTTCTATATTCAACTTCAAAACTAAAATGTTGCAAAAACGCCCACCAACGATCTATACGCGGTAATGCTGTTTACTTTTAGATGGAATGATGGAATTTTTAATGAATTGCAATCAGTAATTAATTTTACATTTCCACACAAAGAAAATGTCTAAAATGTTTAATGGATTATACTACAGCTAAGGTTTTAAATGTGTAGGAGTGGTATGTACTATTAAAATATGTGCTTTTTGACCCATCTAACCTACTATGTGTTGACGTTCATTGATTAACGACGAGGACAGTCCCAAAACCAAAGGAACTTGCATCGGTATATAGTTCAATAAGGGCTTCTTCTTGGTAGACTGATAGTGTAGGTTTGGATGTAAATAAATAAATTATTTTATTAAGAGTTTCCTTTTGTTCATATCCTCATTTAACGATTGAATCATGATTGAGGTAGGAGTATAAGAGAATCATTAAATGCAAAAAATAGAATACAACAACGAAAATAGTCGCTAAACCATGAAATTGACGTACCAGAAGAAACCGTTTTAGGAATTGGGCATTTAGATTCAATTTTAAGAGGACCTGTCCGAACCGTCAGAAATAATATTTCATGAATATTTGGCGGATCGTTTAAAGAATGAACATTTATCTATTATATTAATGAAGAAACCTGCCGATATTAGAGCCACTAAAACTTGTTCTAAGCTTGTGAGGCGGTCTGAAAAATATGTTGTTGTTACCTTTATAAACTTGAACCATCTTGCTAAGGAGGTTTTGGAGAGCCTCATTAATGCATCTCTGACAAACCGAAGGAGCATTTGAAAGCCCTAAAGGCATAGTTATACAGGCCATCAGGGATAATGAAAGCCAAGTTTTTAATCGAGTCTGCTGAAACAGGGATTTGATGGAAATCTGTACCCATATCAAGAGATGAAAAGTAGTCTGCAAGCTGACCAATTTGGTAGATATTAGTAGTAAAAAATCTCTAACAGTTTTTATAGCAAAAGATTATACATATATAGTTAAACTATGTGTTTTTCAAAATGTTCATTTGATCTGTTCAAAATATTACGTCGATAGTGACGTCGTTCGAGGTACTTATTCTTAAGTCGAATTTCAAATTTACAGGAATTTACTCTTGTTCTTGGATAATCCTTATAAAATCAAATTAGTACTTATTGAGTAAAATTTTAAATTAAATTTATCCTGTAAAATTAAATTTATCCTATCCTATTTTTATCTTTTTGCAGCCGGTCCTCTCGCCATGCCTTATGACAATCAGTAATATTATTTTCGGGCTTATTAAAGTAATTACAGCATTTGTAAGTGCTTCTCGAACTGAATTCTAATTTTTCGGTAAATCTTGTTTTTTATTTGTTTTGTTGGTTTTGTTTGTTTGTTTTTTTAGTTGTGGTTAAATTCCGTCTTTTGAGGCGTATGCAAAATGCAACAGATATTAATTCTGGAACTGATTTGGCTCTTGCATTCAATAATTTCATACAAATGCGTTTGTCATCAATAGTACCAATAACTGCTTCAACAGCATCTTCATTGGTTAGTTTATCTTTAGTAATTTTCTGCCACAAAACCATGAAGTGGCCAAATTTTTTATATGTCTTTAGAAGTATCAAATTGATATCCTCAAAAGTTTAAAATGTCTCTTGAATACCTATTTTCTGGTCAAATGTCATAATTAGGTTCTGTTCAAATTCTTCCCAAGAAGATGTTGTCACTAACCATCTATCAGCCCATTTTCTTGCACGTCCTTTTAAGAGTTGTAGCTTTCATCCGAAGGTCTTATTCCTCAAGATTGTGTTTATGTTTCGCAAATCTAATGAGCTTGCACCAGTCTGTTATGCTTATATCTTCGTCAGGATAAAACGAAGGTAGAAATATATCACTTATTTTGATTTGAGCGATGGTTGTTGAGCTGTCAATTTATCAGCATTTGTTGCATAGTGCTTATCATTGTTGTATAGAATGATAGTGGAATAGATTGCTCTACTCTAGTAGCCGTCCATCGTGATGGCAACGAGGGAGATAAGAGTCGTGTCTTCACTTCTGATAAGAGCTCTATTGTTGAGCTGCGGTCTTTATCTGCTCTTTGACCACTATTCATATAAATAAAATACTTATTAATTAATTCTAGTATCACTTTTATAAGTTCATGATTAGAAAATCGATAACACATCACTTTTATTTCACTTTAGTTTTGTTCTATTTTCACGCACACACAAATTCTTCTAGAGAACCGTCGTACTAGACGCTGCAGTAGACTTTGCTCGAAGCACTTCCGATTTAGTCCTTTTATAAGCCTAAGGTAACCATGACAGTCCTGCAGATAGCATAGTCAATAATGATGGTAGTCATATAATGAAATCAATCCAAGGTGAATGTTATGCGCCGAATTTTTGCGAGAGTAATTTATAATAAACTTCTGCAAGTTCTTCCGGTTTTGTATCACAAAAATAATCTGACAATATTTCCTTGTGGCTAAAAAGGTTTAACAAAGGCACATAAAATGTCTGCTAAAAATATTTCTTTATCATACTTAATAATTCTAAAAATACGCTAAACTAATTACATTTTACTTGAAGTTCAGTTTTATTTATTATTTATTCATGTACCTCATTTTTACATAGACATTTAAACTAGGTATTATGTACATGGGTTAGCTTATCTTGGAAGAGATCTCTTCCAGCTACCCCTGAGTGTAAGTGAAGAGTTTTAATAAAGTCAATCGACTTGAAAAATTAATAATTAGTGAACTTTATAAGGTTCAATAATTTCTTAACCAAAACTTCGATTAGTGATTATTGAATGCCAATGAACTTGGTTCGGTTGGATTGGAATCGATTGCAAGACTATTATTGAAATGTTTATCTTTAAAAATTAGGCGGTTAGTTTGATCTATTATATATTATGCGATAAGATATGACATATATTTGTTACGTGTAGTTCGATAATGAATAGATTAATATTATTTAAGTGTTTTAAAATGTTATTGCTAAGATCTTTGTCAAGTTTCATACATACATATCTCATACAAAAGGTTAAAAAATGACGTCGCGGTTGCAATAATTTGTAACGGCTGCAAAATTTTCGACATGACAAATTTTTCAGCGACATATACTACAAGTTAATAATAAAAAAATATGTCTGCTCGTATAATCAAAAAAATTATACGAGTTGGACATTTTTCGATGATATCTTAATCCACTTAGACAAATTGCTTTATGTTATACAGAGTTATCTTATCATTGCAGACGATATTATCCGTTTTGCATTTTTTTTGTATAAAAAAAAGTTACTGAAACAAACTGTTTGGGTAAATGGGAAATGTAATCATAGTAGGTAATTTCGACAATAGTTTTTTTGTTTTAAGTAATCTAAAATTAAAATGGACGATTGTTATGTGTGTAGCTATATAAAAATATACCCGAGATCAGGACTGGTGTCACTATACTACACGGTTTTAATATTTTTAATACAATTAAATATCAGTTATTCTTTAAAAAGTTTTTTGAAGTGAGAAAACTCTTTGTTTTGAATTATTTTCTGTTTGAAAAACCATTTCTTTTTATTATTAAAATTATGAATGAAATGAATTAAATCAAATGTAAAATTATACAATAAAATAACAGTTCCAAAAATTGTTTTTTATGACAAAAACAATGAAAATAAACACGTATAAAAATGTAATAGCATAATGAAAATAAATAATAGTTTCAAATTTCAATTATGTTTTGATATAACCGCAAATATAAACAACAATAACCCTATGAAAAAAAAATGCTCCAAATTCAAAGTGTGTTTGTTTTATGACAGCAAAATGTAAAATATGTAACCTCATTCAATTAAATTATAATTCTAAATACAGAATACGTTTCTCTTTTCTGTTTTTGGCTGCTCGTCTTATCTAGAGCAGGCAACGTAGGTATTGTATTTAGTGTTTTCAGAAAGCAAACGATAAGTTAACACAGCTACACTTCGCTTCACTCTAAATGTGGACTTTTGTAACATCCGGGGATTTAATTTCAACCTAAACATTCTCTTAGAGACAATCCCCGAGAGACACCTTGCTGTTTTAGACGGTGACGCAGATATCTCAACCTATTATACTCCGAGTATGATACGTAGGTATCAACTTAAACATCATTTGATGCTACTGTCGCCTTTAGAATTGTGAACCTGTCTGCATTCTGGCTATGCCTAGTAATGCGCAATCTACAGGTCATAGTAGTAATGCAGTAATGCAACTCTTGGGCCATGTACAAGCGAATATTGATGACCTGCTCTCACAGAGTCCTTCCGCTGAAGTCGTAATCCTTTTTTTTTTGTTCCGGCAAAATCCTCTGTCCCAGTTGGTTAAAATGTACACTCGTATATCGGTCGAGGATAGCCACATGTTCTATTAAGCAATTCCGTGTAACTTTTGCTAGCCGAAATTCATAAGTCGAGTGGGCCGGATGGCATTTCCCTAATGGTGTTACGAACATGTGTTCCTGAGTTGACTCCTGTGCTAATGCGTTTTTTCGGCACTGCTATTTTAAAGGCGTAGTCCCGGTCTCATACAAGCGTGCCCTTCTTTGTCCATTCGATACCTAAAAAAAAGTAAAAACTCGGACCCAGTTAACTACAGACCTATCGACATTATCTCACTTCTCTTCAAGATAATGGAGAGCATCATTAACCAAAAGTTTCTAACGTACCTCAAGCATCGCCAGTTAATCAATTACAAACAATATAGCTTTCGCCATGGTTGGTCGGCTGGTGATCTTCTATTACATCTTACGCACCGTTGGGCGGCGGTTATTGAAAGCAAGGGAAAGAATTTGAAAGTTGGTTTGGATATGGCAAAAGACTTCGATCGTGTATGGCCAAAAAGCTTTTTTCAAAGCTTCCTTTCTATGGGCTTCTAGAGAGTTTATGCAAGTGAATCACCAGCTTTCTTACCGGGCCGAGCGTACAGATCGTTCTCGATGGTTGCTATCCCCAACTCAATGATATGCGGATGACAGCATTGGGGATGTGATATATTCCGGCCGTGTAGGGCTCTCCCGGGAATATGTCGACGATTGCCGAAAGAAACTTGTATCTTATATAGAGATCCTCTTGGGGACGGTCTCATAGTGGGGTAAAAGAAATCAGGAGTGGTCAATAGAGCGAGGCAGTATTTTAAGTTTGGCCATAGACTTCCGCTATATAAGGCGTTTTCTTAAGAGGTATTTGACCTGATGCTTACCACCGAATTCATTAACATATAACACGTCTGCAATACCAATCCTACTATTCCTTACCACCTGGATGGTGATCTTCAACTGTGTGGTTTTAAAAAGTTTTTTCGCCTCGTAGTACTAAGATATGGAATGAACTTCCTTCGACGGTGTGTCAGGATCGAAACGACATGGGACCTTAAAAAAAGACGTATATCCCCCCTACCTACAAGGTCGGCAATGCTTTTGCGATTCCCCGGATGTTGAAAGAGTTCGTGAGCAGCAGTAATCACTTGACACCAGTGACCTTTACGCTCGTTTGCTCTCTAGTGTAAAAATATATTTAATCATTTGTTTATTTGTTTTTTTATTTTATACTTATAATTCAATATTCATTTCTTTCGTAGTAAGTGGTCGCTCTTCGATTTATTGCATATAAAGCTGCAGAATCGCTGTTTAAATTTAGAATTTTAAATGTTTTTTCAAGAAACTATGACGTTTTAAATTATTTTTATCCTAAACTCGAAAATTATAAACTGATCATCCAACTTTTAATACAATAACAATATTTCTAATTTCTCTGTTCATTATTAAAATAATTATTTATTCATGTTGACATTATCTGTACTTATCTTAGAAAGTGGTATAATTTATAGAAAATTAACTCAAGACGATACGTATCACTAAAGAACTTAACGAACGATACAAAAATGGGGTGTTAAAATATTTCCGAATCCAGTAAGTTTTATGGCGTAATAATTATAACGCCTATAACAGTAAATGTTGCTAATTTGAGTTATTACTGTACACGGTGTGGGTGAGACAATAAAATTTCATATTATGTCCGATGTGAAGAGAAAAATAATCATTGTATATCACCAACTTGTTTAATGACTGACTTGTATATTTTTATAGTTTAAAAGTATTTATGGGCCTTCCAGTATCCATTTGTAAGCGCTAAGTGATGCACCAATTACAAGCTCGCTAACTTGGTAGCTTGGATGTTGTCTGAATTAATAAAATATAAAGATAGTTTGATATGTTGGTTGGAATCAACAAAGAAATAACACTACATATTTTACATGAAATACAATTTACTCTTAACCGTTTGGGAGATCTTTTTTTGTGTTTAGTTGTGTCCAGAATGCGACGAGATAATTGGCTAAAAATTATGTCATGTATATTTGAACCGAACGCGGGTGCTATAGCGAAAACAGATTAAAAAAATGTTTAGCCATTCAAGTTATCAAGAAAAGAAGAAAGGAGAGGGGCTCAGCTCAACACCCGCCGCGCATGTTTGGCGGATCCTAGTATATATGATAAAATGTAATACGAAATTGATTTAATACTTAACTTAACAAATTTGTTAGGAGTATTTTTTTTCATACAAAAATATTGTATCTTCTGTTCTTGTTAGTTTAATTTAATTTATTTTTAGATATGTTCTTATGACATATGTTTTTAAAACCGGCGCCAGATCTCGAAATATTTGACTCTTTTATAGGTCAATATATATTTATATGATTTAATTAGATAAACAATTTAATATATCCGACCACTTCGGCCTTCTGGAAATAAATGATTGTCAAGGTTATTTTCCTATCGGATGCGTGATGAGTGATGATATTTATCGTTTAGATTTTGTTTCTGATATGATTTTACCCGCGACTTTGCACGCTTGGTCTATAGACGTAAAAACATATTCGCTAGTGCGTGTCTTGGTCAATTATAAAATTTATATTTAAGAAGTTTTAATTTGTTTTAATGGTATATACAGCCCATGTCCATCCTAAACGTTCGTTTTAAATGTTCGTAAATACTTATTGAAATTGGATGAGTACTTTTGAGAACATCTCCTATGTCCAAACTGATAAACTTTCTAAAACTGTATTTAAAATTATCTAGCCAGCCACAGTAAGCTAAAACAGGACTCAAACCCACGATCACCGGTATATTTTCTTATTGTTACGACCACTGTACCAATCAGTTCATATTACTTATTAGTGAAGAAAATAATCAAACAATAATTTTAACTTCTAGCTACAATGTTACTCTAACGACGTAAGAATGCAGTAAAATATATAAATAGCTGTTGATATAAAAGATTTCAGATTCATAACACACAAAAATATTGCAATTATTACTCACTAACATTCTTTTATTACTTGTGATGAAATTATATTGTTTGGTTCTTAGTATCGAGTGTTCAAGATTTGTATTTTTCCTCTTAGATGTGTTTTTCCTTTAATTTTTACTGGTTTCAGTCACGTAGGTCTCGATACAATGGGAATTTCAGGATAAAAATAGCCTTTGATACTCGCTGATATAGCTGTCGACAGGTGAAAGAATTTTTTAAATAGCTTCAGTATTTATCGAGCTTGTTCGTAACAAACAAACATACATACAAACAAAAACATTATAATTTATTGTATAATCATAATTTATGGTTATGTAATGCATTTTAGTATTAAATAGCATTGTTTTACGGTTAAACGGAAGTGTGAATAACTCAATAGACTGTTCCCAATAGCGATGTATGTATATATAAAATTAGCTCCACGTGATGTTAGTGTGTTAAATCGACATCCAGCACTGAATTAGAAGTTTCAGGTAGATTGGTTTGTTTGTTCACAGATCCTTATTTGTTTTAGACGAATTAATATAAATCTAAAGACATAAATTGTGTTATCTTAATATATAAAACACAAAGACACTCACTGACTCATTCATCGCTCTACAGCCCAAACCGTAATACCTAGAAAGCTGAAATTTGGACACAAGACTCTTGACATATTGAATAGGTGCAATAAGAAAGGATTTTGCAAAGGTCCAAACCGTTCCAAAGTTAAAGCTAAAAAACTGCAAGAAATGTAACGCGTCTGTTTGATAAATCCTAGGTGGTGTGGAAATTCAAACAAAATGTTTGATCTCTTTCGCCGTCCGTCGCTAAGCACGGGCAACCTGCTAGTTTTATATAAAATGTATTATTTTCATGATTTTTTTACGTGTAAGAAGAGTTAAGTATGAATGTGAATTGTAATAAGAGATGATGACGAAGCAGACATGGATGGGGTGCGTGATAAATGGTATTACAAAGAAGCAGTTCCACCGAATGACGTATGATTTCTGTCATACGTCATCTCGCTCTTCTGAGCATAGAAGGAATTGACATATTGCATCCCAAATAATTGGGATAAGGAAGGATGGTAATACTTTAAAGCACTCCCGTTGTAGTATGAAGGTCTCTTAGTTTAGCACTAATTATTTATCAGATATTCAGTCTTCTCTTATTATGATAAAATAGCAGTAGTGATTAGTATCAAACGTAAGATAGTAATTTCCTTTACTTAGTAATCATATTATAACTTATCATAAAACGTCATAAATAGTCTTCTATTAAAATATTCTATTCTATTATAAACATTACTGTTAATTATTTTGCTTATTTTAATTAAAATGAGTGACGCAAAGAGATCTCATAAATGTATTAAGCGACAGCTTTTCAAAACTTTTTAAATACCTTGAGGAATATGATATAAGTGAAATTAATTTTAACGAACTTAAATGTTGTCTTAATTATATGAAAAATATACAGTTATTAAATGTACTCGTTATTTTTAATAATATAATATTTAAGTAATAATTTGCATAGTACATATATTTATAAATACATTGTAATTGGTTATTACAATTGCATCCATTTCATCTCATTTACCGAGCGCTAGGTCAACTAGCATACTAACATCGTATTGTGCACAAGCTCAGTGAATGCTCGTGATTGGCAGACATTTTAACTGGCTATTTTTGGGGTCAAATAGTGTGCTTACAATTGTATATTTAAATGGAGTCGTTCCACAACTTTTGTTCTTTAAAATGGTAGTAACTTTGTAATATATCAATTTAGATTATTTAACCCATCATGTAATCAAGTCCAATAAAAAAATATATAAAATAAGAGTAGATAATCATGTTACAAATGAACTTAATGACGTTTTTAATATTAATTCTATGACATTGACTCCTGCTAGGTCGATGCTGGAACAGCTGCTGGCCAATGTATCATAAAATGGCGGAATTGATCATAAATTAGACCATTATTGATAGTCATTAAATAAAACACTTTATAGATCACGGTAAAAGCAGACTCTGTTCTGTTACATTTATCCTAACCGCGTTTTTAGCATGTGTCAGTTCATGTACAGCCTCTCATTTGATTTAAGAGGCGGATGACGAGAAATCTTTCAAAAGATTAAAAATTATTATAGAAGCGTTTAAAATATATTAATTTGGAAATAAATATAAAATTATATCAGAAAGATAAGATAATATTGTTGTATAATGGTATCATTTTATATATAATTTCACGGTAAATCTATTCAAGTCGTTGAAGTAGTTTTTATTTGTGGTCACAGAAAACACATTATTTATAGCCGGATGAATAAAATAAATATAGTTTTATGGATTTAGATTTGTTTACTGTAATAACAGATTTAGTTAGATCATTTAATTTAATCTACTGCAGTCTAGTATATATAACTAAGTTTGATTGTAGTAAATGAATTAAATTTTCATTTATTTTTCTATTCCTAATGTACGTGTGACTTTTGGTATCATGATGTAATAATGATATTAAGTAGAGGACAACCTTCCCATTGATCTTGATGTCTATTTATAAACAGATTATATTTATTTTGTCGCTGTCTGTTATAAAGGAACTTCTCAAGAACTTTAGTATCGTTCGCCTTATCTCGGGAACCACTCGATAAAAGGCGGAACACAATGATTTTATTTTATCAGATTCTTTTAAAATTCTTTTAAGTATAAGTTTATGATGAAAAAAAAAACATTTTTTAAAGAATGAAGTTACTGCACCTTATGAATATTTATTCCATATTATTACGTAATTAAACATGCTTACGTAAAAATCACCACAATGGGTTATTTTTGTATTGAATCCAAACTGGGGTCATCGAACCAGATGACGTAAGGAATGCTGAAAAATTATTTCCAGTTTCATTTATGTTTATTAATCTGACAAGTGAAGAGCTTTAAAGATGGTAGACTGAAGCTGGAATCGTTTGACTACAGCTCGTAAGTAGTGCTTCGAGAGTATCAAGCTCTCAGGAGAAAGGCGTGAAGTAGCTTTTGTAGCTGAGTTTTGTATGACCGACAAGATAGAGGTCCCTTTCCCCTCCTCTACTGTTCTTTATAACCCCATTTTTCGAAGATAGCAAGGGATTTTAATTCATATTTGCATGCGATGATACCATTTATCACTAGGTAGACCTTCTGCTATTTTGCAATCTGCCACCAAAGAATACATATCTACCGTATCTCCTAATATAATGCCGCACTTCAATTCACTTCACTCAGTAAAATTATTTCATAATCTAATAATTCTAAATGCATTTAGTCCGTGACCCCACACACGCAGCTGCGTCGTAAATATCACAAGATATCTATTTAGACATCGTGTTTGAGCATGCGGTCCTAACCGACATACAGATAGGTCAATGTCTTGGACTAGATTAGTGTCCCGATCTATTACACGTATGTGTTGTGACGTAAACCGAGAAAAGTGGACCGAATACCTTATCGTGGAGTCGGAATGTGCAGTGGGTGCATTTCAGAATTTTTTAGACTTCAGAATTGCCTTAGGATAAATATTTAATAAATTGTTATTATATTCTTAAAGCGTTTATAAGTATTACTTTTAATCAATTATATCAAGGGCATGTTATATATCTAAGATGGCGTGGGTTAGTCACGTAATCTTATTTCGCTTGTCGTATGATATCTTCCAAGATGGCTGACGGAAGTTTTTTATTAAACTATATTATACGTCATGGCCCTGTATCAAGGAGAGGACAAAAATAATCTTTGGAACGTCGAAACATTATATTAATTTAAAGACTAAGACTAAGAAGAATATAAATATCTGTATTCATTAGCGCTCGAGCTAATGTAACTTTAAAGTAAAAAAAATTGAATATTTATAAATTAATATTGATTACCCGCTCGTAAAAATTATTGTGATATTTAATCTAAATTATATATTTTTTTCATATCTGATTTTAATGTGACCGTAAATGTTTATTATTTATTATTGTTTTTTTTTATATTAATAACTGTACACCTAACATTTTTTTATAATTGGATATTAAAATTTGGATTATTTACGTTTTTTTTAAATATCTTTATATAATACGGAATTGATATCTGAACAGTTTGCATGTACAAGCTTCAGCGTTTCAATTCTGAATTCTTTGTTACCTTATATGGTCTAAGATTGTTTACATTGTTTGTGAAAAATAGGAAACTCAATCCTCTCTTTTCCTCTACCCCATTTTTATGACATAATTTTAAGTAATAAAATGTTTGGCGCTTCCAGCTTCTCAGCTCTTCCTCACTTTCCATTTATAATAATGGCGTATCCATAACATAATCTAAATATGACAGTGTCTCCAGTCAAACTCTTACTCTAATCTTATCTATGTATTTTGCATAATTAATGTAGAATATTGCTAGATATAATAATTCTAAATAAACCCATATTTTATGCTGTTTAAATTAAAATCTGTGAAACAAATTTAAAAATAAAATTCTAATGCGCAATTTAAAACTAGACTCACGTTATCATCAGTAAAATAAAAAATTATCAAATGTTTAACATTTGTAAACGTAAAGTTAATACATAATTTTAGGAAGTGTTGTATTAGTGTAGTCATAATTCTGAGTCAAAGTATCGTGTGGATGACAGTGTTGAAAACTATAACACTTTGTATCCGACAGACGGTTTTTTCGGCCACAAACATCACCATGATTCATCAACTTCGATTAATAGTAACAGAAAAAAAACAATATATATATATATATATAAAACTTTTATGTAAATTAATTTATTAAGTAACTAAAAATAATTTAATGTTAAAATTAAACTAGATATACCAAGGGAATGACCGCTCGAAATTTCGAGGAGTTAATAAAAAAATTTAGTTTCGCGCTAGCGAGTGAAAACGGGAAGAACCCGGGAGGCATGCCAAGAACACTTGTCGGTCTAAAAGCGGATGACACGTCACTTTTCTGTCATGAAGCGGGCAAGAAACTGGCCCACGACGCCCGAACTATCCTAATTGCTGTAGTATTTATAAATATCATTGTTGTGTCAAGCTAATAACGCGTTACACTATCCTACTAATATTATAGAAGATAAAGTTTTTGAGGATGTATGTGTTTGTTACTTTATCCATTTAAACTAAAACAGATCAGAGAAGCTTTACAGTAATATGACTTATAAATCAGACTAACACATTTTATAATTTAGTAAGAATTTATGTAATTTAATCATAACATAGCAATAAAAATATATAAAGTAAATCAGAAAAAAATCTGCCTTAGAACTATCTTGGTGTCTGCTTAAAATAATTGAGCTAATTGTTTGTTTTAAATAGATCTAACGGAAATCTGCGACCGCCTAATCTATCTTCTATCTTATCCCATATCAAACTTAATGTGACCGGTGCCGCGGGCAAAAGCTTGTGTATTACAAAAACCATCCAAAGAACAATTTATTAGATACATTATATACAGGTAAAAATGTATTTTAAACATTTATTGTACCAAATATATCAAATATATAGAAAAATTAACTATCTAACTCTCATCAAAACTATTTCTTTCTTAAACGCTACCTATTACTCAAACAAGATACTATACAATATATTAACTCTGACATTCAAACAAACAAACAAGCAGTAATGATCCATAAAATTCATCTTTTGTAAACAACCACAGATCAATAGGAACATAAAAAACATTTAATGTCTTATTCAACTATTATTTGGTTATAAATAAATTAAACCCATTGATTATTAGTAAGGGTATATTTAAATATATATATAATATTAATTATAAATACCATAATAAAGGGGAAATAAACAACACCATAATTACAACCATTAGCTGTGAACCATTCCCTGTTATTTGCTTCAGTTTAATCGCTCAGAAAAGATATTCCATTGTATTCAGATTATACACAAGGAGAGGATACCTTTTAAATTGAGTTAAAAATATGAAGAATTCATTACAATAAACGTCTTAATTATTATAATAGGATAAATATACATATTTATAGACAATTTGAAAAATCATTTCGGTTGTGAAACTTTTTTCTGTTATCTATCCTGCAAAGTTAGAAACATTGGTTAAGATTTTCGACAAAACCCTAATAGATGTCGCTTCCGTCTGCAAAGAAGATTATATATATAATGATAATATCATTTAATGATGGCGAGATGGTAGCTTAATTAGTAGAGCGAAGGAAGTGTTACTCAGTCTGATATTTTTGCTTGCTGTGTCGTTAAAGTGTACAATTTCTTTTGTTGGGTTGCGTATTCCACTTCGATTACAGTTTTGTCATGTCCATTCGTCTATCCGCAAACTGAGTCAGAAACTCTTAGCAACATACGAGTATATATTAGCCATATCAACAAAGTAGTAGTAATATTAATTAATTTGATAGCGATTCATAACGAATTTAAAAGAAAATCTATTTAACAATTACGTAGGTTTTACAAGTTTACGAGTTATAGTCGGTTGACTTAAATAATATATATTTGTATTCTATTCTGCAACCGCTAAATATCAGAAGATAGATCTAAGTAGTATTCTATAGAATGTTATATATCAAAAGGATTAACAAAATTCCGCGAGTGTATACGTCTATCTATCTATCTATCTATGCATCATGTGTAACTACAGAACCCTACATTGCGCATGGTCCGACAGGCACTTAGCCGTTTTTTATAACAAAATAGTTAAATAGTTAACCAGAATATTTCATTGTTTCAATATAATAATGTATCCGTGGGGTAAATTATTTATTACCGGCGATCAATTAAAAAGGGTTTAACAACGCAGGCCTTGGGGAAGTAGTATTTAAATGTCACCCCCATTTGGCAGCTATAATATATTGGTATTCGACAGTTTATCGTTATTCAAACGACCCCTCTTAATAACCGAATCAATATGCTATTTAGCTTAATTGTTATTTCCCTCCTTTGTATCTGCAAATTTAGCTATTCATATATTTTAATATATTTTGAATGTAATCTACAATATTAAATGTTCTATTTTGTTATTGCAAATAATATTTCGAAGCTATAGTGGCGTAAATTATTCATAGGTATCCGTATTCCTAAACAAGGATCCGGTGCCCGAAGCCGTGTGCTGAATCAGCAAACACAATTATGAGTCAGCGTTTTGTGGAAAAGGTAAATTGACTTTGCTTAGAATTGCCGCTTTTGAAATGGTTTATTCATACACTGATTCAATTATAAATGGTTCTATAGGCAATAACTAGAACGATCAAAGGTCAGAGGTTACGTAGATAGCTACGACAGAGCTACGAACATCCACTCTACGGATCGTAGCACTTAGAGGCTGTAACACAAATGCAATCCATTGTGTGCTCAGTGTAATGGTATTGCATTCAATGGTATTCTGTTATTGAATTTTATATTTAGGCTGCGAACAGACTGCAATGTTGCAATGTAAATGTTACTATAAAAAATATAATATAAGTAATTGTTGTTTTCTTATAACGCCGAATGTCGTTCGATACTGGCAACTTCTGGTATTATAACCAATATAAAACAATATATATTATTATTTGACCTACATTTATTATATTAAGGTGGTGCTTTAACTTTGTAAGTATATACACGTTTATCTCTTGGTTATTTGCCAATTTCATGAAGTGCTTTATTTCATCAAATTTGTTAAATGTCAAAGTTTGACATCTCTCTTGTACGAGGAGTGCATGCACCAACTCTCAATAAATTAATCAATTAATTAGTTACATTAATATATTAAAGTAAATGAAATTATGTATTAAATAACTTCTCACAAATATCTGTATATAAAATAAGATAAGCGAGAACATTTTCTGTACAAGTTATATGATAGCCACTTCTTCATTTCTTTATCTATTTAATTCTTTGCGTATTATTCAAAAATTACTGAAGTGATTTTGATGAAATTTAGTATAATTTTTGGTTATTGTTATAAGGTAAAATATTATACACTGTTATTTATTTATTTTTTCTTAGGGAAAAGTACAAAAAATATAATGTTTAATGTAATAAAAGTACGAGGCGGATTATAAAGGAACTGAAGGATGTTATTTGGGTCAGAGAAAAAACAGAATACAATTATTACTGAAATACATAAGTATTGCAAACGTTATACATAGTGTTGATTTTGTCGGGTTAAACAATTCTCAACGTAACATTTCTATAGACGTGGACGGAGTCGCAGGCAACAGCTGGTTTATAAATAATAATATACATTTTGACAGAACGACACTGATTGATATGAAAAATAAATAAAAAAATGGAGTGGAAACAAAAAAGAACTAAAACAACAGACAATAAAATCTAAACACATGTTAAATAGAAAGAAAGCTTCGTGTTGGTTTGTTTTGAATCTCAAAAATGTTGCGTTAAGATCTAATATTAAAATCGTGTGTAACAAATCATAAATTCACAAAACACATTTCTGGTAATGGGTCTGACTTGTGAATTATGGGGTGGCGTTATGCCAGTAATCAAGTATTTGATTTATATATTCTGAGTGAGTTAAGTATATAAAGTTACGAGTAAGCTTTTAGCTCCACATACTTTATTTGTGATTAAGGAACCTTGTTATTGCACTGATTATATTTATTTTATTATTTCGTAACACTTTTTAGATTGACACGGTTATAACACTTAATAAAACTACTATTTACATTGTTTATCGAGCTCTCAATGTTTCGACACATTTGAATACCGAAATCTAGTTAATAAATATCCCATAAAAAATAGGTTTATTCTATTACAGTTCCAATTGTACAATAACCTATATCTGTATGAAATAATAAAGAGAAAAGTTTTGTTTGTTTGTAACGAATGTCCCCAATAACTACAAAGCTGATAAATTTTTCATAATTTGTACTACCTTTTATCCCGACATGCCACGAGATTATAGAAAAAGAACTACTTTGAAAATCAATACATCCAACAAGTAATAAACTAAATATATTATTTTTTTTATACCAGCTAGATTAATGCTTGACTACATTCCACCTGATGGGAAGTGGAAATGTAGCCATAGGTGGTAAGGCGCATTCTCTTCTTCTTCTCTTGGAAACACCCACATTGTATTGGGACGGAAATCCGACGCAGGCAAGCTGTTCCAGTCCTTTGTTGTACGAATTAAAAGGACAGGGGGAATGTCCACAACGTAAGGATGGATACCTGCCGTGCGTCGGAACGTCCTGTGATGGAAGGGGGACGGAGGAATTAGATCGTGTAATTCCAGCGCACACTCACCAATACGTATCCTAATGAATACTGACAGACTAGCAATTCTACACCTGTGTTCAAGGCTGTGGAGGTTGGCAAATTAAGAAATCCGAAACATTTATTAAGAACGACCCAAGAATATTTTATTATGAGTATAAATATTTTACCGAACAAAGTGGACACGGGTCATTGTTAATTTTTTTGGACTAACTACTCCAATATTATTCACATGTAACTTTCTCTATAATAATGTCAATTAATTGAATTATTAAGATTTATGTTATGATAATGTTAATGTACTCTGACGTAAAGTTTCAACTTGTTTGAGATAAAAATTAGTTCAGCGAAGCTTGCCTGACGTCGCCCTGTCTGTAGGGTGGCAGTATACACTTACATTTGATATATATGTGTAGAGAGATCTGTGGTATTATATATCTTGTAATTTTTTTTATTTGATATTTTTTATTGTTAACAAGATCAGTTTTATAAGGTTACTAAGTTTGTCTGTTGGAGAAATCCTCGAAACTGTCCATCCGAAAAAGCAATTTTTTACCAATATGTAGATTGACTTTCCAGTGGACACTGGGTACATTATATTTTCTTACGAAGATTTCCTTCCACAATCCGGACAAAGTCACCGGCAATAACTAGTTGCAGTATATAAATATGTTTGTTGAATGTCCGTTTATAAAACTCTATAGAAACTTTATAATAATAGATAACAAAATGCTGGTGTTTGAATAGATTTGAAATGTCTGTCAAAGATAACTTTAGATTTATTTCAAATGGAATCAATTTTATTAAAAAGAAGACATTTCTTGTCACACTTATAATACCAAATTCAAAATCGATTTAAGAATACTATATTAATATTTTATTATATAAAAAGTTGCTCTTAAGGTTCTAATACTAAATCTCAAATCAAACGTCAGTGTTACTTACTTACCAGCTTACTGGCTTACCAAAAAGCCAGTAAGATCGTTGACAATTAGGCTAAGAGATTATTTACTACCGTCGGCGCCTCCACGCCTGTCCCGTATCAGATCAATACGGAGGCTGTCTCCACCCTACCGCCAGATATCGTTACTACATTATATACATATTATGTATATGCTGAATATTTTATGGAAAACATAATAAAAATAATGTACATAGAGAGTGTCCCTTGCCAAGAGCCTTGTCATGGTTGGCAATAACTTAGATTATACTTTCACTTCAACATTTCATAGTCGAAGTCAAAGTCAAAATCAAAGTCAAAGTTTTATTTCAATGAAGCATACATTGCAATTATAACATGATTTTAGTTTGACCATTTCAAAAGATAGGGTTATGGATGAGAACCGGGAAGTAATTGCAATAATTAAGTAATTTAAGTATTGACTCATCTTACAAGCACCTTATCAGATTAAGTTTGTCTTCAGTTAGGTTTATTTTAAAATAATGTTTTATAGATACAATTTATTAAGAAATAATGTATTGAACAACTTCTTTTTATATTTTTTATTACATCAGCTTACTAAGATAAACTATAAACTGTATATTAAATGCCTTTCAGATCTTTGTGTGTAATATAAAAAATCCGTGAGAACGTCAATGATGGATCTGATATATTACTTATAAAAATGATTGATACATTTAATACATTCGCGACCGCTGACGTGAATTCACGTCATTTCAAATTTTATTCCTGGTTGTCGCTGACGTGAATTCACGTCATATCAAATTCTATTCCTGGTTGTCGCTGACGTGAATTCACGTCATATCAAATTCTTTTCCTGGTTGTCGCTGACGTGAATTCAAATTATTTCAAATTTTATACCTGGGCGCCGCAAACAAATTTACTTTTTACCCTTGACGATACAAGTTTGCGGCAATCGGCTTCAGAATTTCATTATATTAGCCGGTACTCAGAATTAGAAACGTAGAAAATTAGCCGGACTCGAATGTGTTAATATATTTTCCAATATTAGAGTAATTTTTATTAATAAGTGCGATTTATTTAAAATCTTCTATTATAGTCTATTTTTAATTATAAATTCATATTATTGATTTCTAAACGCATATTCATTTAGTTTTATCGTTAATAAGACCTTATTAATTACTAATATAACAGAACAATTGTGACCGGTAGAATACATTACGGGAAACATTTCTTTGATAAAGACTTCTCAGTACGTCAATATTAACCGCGTCTCTTTGTCTCCACAATATCCTTAATTTTCTGAACAGAATTAAAAATATATTTTTTTCACCTTAGTTTTATTTATTTTTATTATTAATAAAGATAATAACTATAGTTACTAAATTTAGATATTGAGTCGTTTTTAGGAATGTATTCCTACTCAACAATCAAAATTTTTCAGAAGGGCTCATTTTAATACTTACGATATCAAAATAGGCCCTCCCGTTACTTCCATTTGACGTACACAAGTGATCACTGGTATGGATTCAAAGTGGAAAATATAAATAAATAAATAAATAAATAAAAATACTTATTGATATAAAATAACAATAATTATTATATAAGATCAAGTTACCTTCTCACTTGGTATGTTAATATGAAATATGTTAAAATAAGCTGGTAATCTAATTGTCATATTCGGTGAGGGTGTGTTGTGTTTAACATTTACTGCCACCCTCAACTCTCACCCTGCAATTAGGTTACGGAACAAGAACCTCTTTGTTCAACTTACATTAGTGGACTATTTTTATCTAACTTTTTGTTTAACTATTTTTAATTATGTACCTAACTGGATGGAAACTGAGAAGAGATAATTAAAGTTTTCAATGATATGATATATGGTATATGATATATAACATATGATGTATAAATATGATAATTGTATTTATGAGACAATAATAAGCTGTTGTAAGTATTTAATTTTTTTATTATTTTTGTAATAACATAGGAATTTATTTATATTTGTATTCAATCGATTGACAATTCGTTTCGTTATATTGTTTCTTTGTCTTTATGTTCTTCGATTATTTGTAAATATTTCATTGAAAACATGAAATTACAAACTCACGAAAGTTTAAGTATCTTGTAATATATAATTTTAAGCTACCAAAGATAAATACTGTTTGCATAAAAAACAAATGATTTATATATAGGTATTTATAAACAATTTATATTTTTTTAATAATTACATGTTCATACTATAGTATATACTATAAATTTCTCTTAATATTTAAAACATTTTTATGGTTTTTAATCTATTTTACAAACGGAAAGACGTTTTAATATGTATAATGTAACTAAATTTGTAATTGATGTTACGCACTTTGGTGTTAAAAACTTGAAAATTATATTTTATAGTTATTAACTTATGTAGCCATTATCCAATCTATCGCACGCTAGGTCAACTAGCTCACTAACATCGAATAGCGAAAAGGCTGTTAGGGAGCTGTTAGCGAGCGTGTGGAGCGTGATTGGTAGATTTTTAACTCGAATATTTTAGCATCGAATAGTGTGCTTAAAATTGGATTATGTATGGCACATATATAATGTTCTCATAGATTTTTTATATTCAAACTTTATTATTGAATCTCATCTTTAGCTCTAATAACAATTACTAAGAGGTGATTATTTGTATCTGTATAGTACTTTGACACTACATTTATCAGTTTTCCCAAGAATAATATATTAAGATAAATTATACATATTAAGTTTGTATTATTGATCATATTATTGTGTGTCTGTAAAATATGTTCTTGTAAGAGTTAAAAAAAGTTCATTTTATTCAGAAAGGAGCGGTCTAATTAAGTTTATTTTTATTTACTTTTTTTTTCTTCTTTGAATGCATACCAGTGATCACTTGTGTATCAAATGGGAGTAGCAGGAGGGCCTTTGATAGCATACTTATCGAAATAAGCCCTCTGTAGAGACTCTCCAACTTAAAATGAAAGTTACGAGGCTTCTAACGCGTCCTGGCCTGAGAAGATCCACACACTTCACAAACATCAATAGTTTGATAGCTCCTTTAAATTTAAATATTATATTAATAATGTTAATAATATATATGTATGTGTGTGTGTGTTCTCACTAATAGTATGTTTATTAAATGCGTTCAACAATAGTGTGGCTATAAATATCAAAATAGCCAAATATAATTTGAATTGATGATATTAATTTTGTTTATTGGAATTATTCCAACTTTAAGAGTCGTATCAACATCTTGTAAATAACGATGTTGTTGTCTGTTTTCATATACATATGAAGTGTATTGTAATATATATACAATACGTTTCACTGGAATAATATGACGATAGTATTGTCACGTGAAATAATATGAAAAATACTCAAATATTTGGATACTAATATACAATATTGGCAAAAATATAAACGTAATGAGAGTATTACGAATATTATTTATTGAATTATAAATATTACAAGACAAATATCCGATATTGGCGAAAATGTGCTCGTAATCGGGGTATAATGAATATTATTAATAGAATAACTAAATATTATAAGACATATACCCAATATTGGTAAGCTGGTACCGGGGGTAATGCATCGAATGCTATTAATAGATTAGGTCGAATCGAAGGCTTGATACAGGGCGCGCCACGCGATCTGTTGATCGATTTCCTCCGCCCACTCTCCATCTAGTCCCAACAAATACTGGTCACTTATTTGTACGTCATGCGTTTCATGTGTCCCCGCACTGCTTCTGTTTTATGTTGTTTGCTCTGATTACTCCTGTTTTAAACTGCTCTGGGGAAATATAACGCATTCATAATCTTTGTTTCGTTTCATATAATATTGTATTATGGAAGTCTCACACCTTTCATGATAAGAATAAGTTAAATTTATTTTATTATAATTAACATGTAATGTGGTATGTTTTATCCATGATGATACATATATGGTAACTGTAAAGATACGCGTTTTATCCTAGTCGTCTAATATTTTAAAGAGAAAACTTTGAAAATTTAGTTTTCGTATTTTTTTTATATAATTAATTATTATATTATTTAAGACGTGCTTTTACCACTATTACTATAGATTAAAAGTATCTGTTGTATTCTTTCAGTGCGAATTGCGTTAAGAGGCAAATGGGGAGGCGGCGGGTGTCACGATGAGCTAGCGGAATGGGGGGCGAGGGGGCGGGCCGCGGTGCCGCGCGCTGGCAAGTGGGCGACTCGCCCCCGCGCGCGCCCATGGGCTACGCGGCGCCTGCGCAGGATGCGCCGCTCGACCGCGGCCTCGCGCCAGCGCCGGCGCCCGCTCAGCCAGCAGCGGCGGCTGCTGCCGCGCTGCAGCGGGCGCACTCGAGGTACAGTAATCAAATATATCATAGATCACAGCATTCTACCAGGGCGTTATGCTGACTGCGAAACCGATCTAGTGACGTCTCACTAAGGCAATGAGGGCAAACGTAGGTTTAGTGGGTATCCTTAAAAATGATAGTGTCCTCTTTCCGGCCGGGTTGTTCCATATAATCTCCTAATCGTTTTCCTGGCCAGCGGGTATCCGTAATGGAAGTAATACCATACTTAGTACTAGGTCTCATATAAATCTTTAATCTTTCAGGTCGATGTCGTCTCTACCGCCCGAGCCGTTTATGATGCTCCGGGCGAAAGCTCTGAGCAAACGAGTGATCATCAACGTGGGCGGTGTTAGACATGAAGTGTTGTGGCGGACCCTCGAGCGGCTCCCTCACACACGCCTCGGCAGGTTACGGGATTGCAACACACATGAGGCGATCACGGAACTCTGTGACGATTACTCATTACAGGATAACGAGTATTTCTTTGACAGGTACGTTAGTTTAGGTTAAGTTATTTAAGTAGTTTTAAGGTAGGTAGTCTCTAGTGTGTAGGTTTAAACCAAACGGTTTCTTGTGTTTAGTATTCTTTAGACTTATAGATATTTTGTGACAATGCACTTTTTTTTTTCAAAACTACGATTAGGAAATTTTGCTTAATGTTCCATAATTATCTAAGTCAATATTTCTAAATCTTTTTCGAATAATATTTTCAGACATCCGAAGAGTTTTAGTTCAATCTTAAACTTTTATCGAACTGGAAAGTTACATTTAGTGGATGAGATGTGCGTGTTGGCGTTCAGTGACGATCTCGAGTACTGGGGTGTGGATGAACTTTACCTGGAATCCTGCTGTCAGCATAAATATCATCAAAGAAAAGAACACGTTCACGAAGAAATGAGAAAGGAAGCTGAAAGCTTGCGGCAAAGAGAAGAAGAAGAATTCGGACAGGGCACCTGTGCTCAGTACCAGAAGTGGCTGTGGGATCTTCTGGAGAAACCAACTACGAGTATTGCGGCTCGGGTAATGTATTGAATAATCCTACATAGTATCTATATCAATTATTATATATAATACCGCCGCTTTAGCAAGCTGCCAAGGAATTATAATAAATCAAGTAAAAGGTATATAAAGGTATCATATTTTCTTATTAAGTTTATTTTATAAATTATATTAAAATTTGTAGATATAGATGCTTTTGTGAATCGTGAGCTAGAATTTATTCACAACAATTAATAATAAAATGCAAATCGTAATAGACAGATTACAAATTCTTTTTGTAAAGATATCACAAAAACGGCTGTCAGCACCATATTCTACGGCTCAGATATTAAAATATATTGGCGGGTATTGAAATCAAGACATTAATATATCAAAAAACACAAATTCTTTTAAACATTGGGCATGAAATTGTTCGTTTGAGGCTGTAAGTGTCACATGGTGCATGAATAACATCTATCCCATAGGATATATTGTAGATTATGTTATTTATTATGAAATGTGGTGTTGTGTTCCGATGTTGTATAGTGTTCCGCTTTTGTCGATGTCGTCCGAGACCTTGCCATTCCTCCGTTACTTGTCTAATAATTCATGCTTTGGTTTCGAGAACTCCGAGAAATAAGTAAGTATTATTAGTAATAATTCTTTTAATTTTCCAAGTACTTCATATGTATTTTATTTTATTTTTCATTTATGTATTTAACATTATTTTGTATGTAACTTATGTTTTGTGGGAATGAAGTGGTAAACTATTTAATCGATTCGATGCGATTATTCGATAAGAATTATTCATTCTATGATAGATTAATATCCCGCCTTGTTAAATATACACTCAAATTTATATTCCAAGACAATAAGTACAGGGTGAAAACATAATTAAGTAAACAGACTTGACAGACAGGGGGCGGTAAAACAAATATTTGTAATTTGGACAGTTGGTTCTTAATTTCAATTTGCAGCTCAATTTATAAGACTCTTCTGATTAATATTTTTATTATTATTTATATATACTATCTTTAATTACATTGTTTTTGTAATTATTTATATTTTATACACAACCTTATATAATGCCGATTTTAGTATAATGCGTACCTACAAAGCTACTTTATATTCGTAATAAATGTAGTTGATTTTTAAATATTTCTAATATCTAACCAGTATGTAACTTATGTTCAAGGGGCACTCGGTGCCATATAATATCTTTTGACGAATATTTTTAATGTTCACAGCAGCGTGGATAGTTCTCAGACAGAGATCACTATATAAAAAAACAGAGCTTAATTGTTGTCGCAAAAGTTGCAAATATGGGATGGGCTTACGCGATGTGACCAGCCGCTGCCGGCGTTGCTCTGCGGCCCGCGTGCGGTGCGACACGGGACGGAAGGCGCGCCCTTCGGACCGGCACGGCCCGTCCGCAGTGCGCGCACCGCGCCCGCGCCGCTCCCCACCACGGCTGAGCCTCGCTCCACCGGCGTCTCGCACCCCCCCTCCATCCCCACTCCTCCCTGCCCAATTAACCCACCAGCGCTTCCGCTTCGTCGTACTGAACTAACAAGCGACGCAGACGCATGGACGGACGTGCGTTGGTGTCGGTTTCTATATAAACGCTCGTCCGTTCATTTAATTACATGTAATTTATCCTACTTACCTACACTTCGACCACACAACACTACTTACATCTAACCGACACTAATAGATGTTATTTTTACACCAAAATTGCGAAATAATATAAAGGCCGTTGTTGCAGCTACCAACATTAGATATATCAGTATCAGTACTAAAAACTGTAAATACTTACCAACCCACCTTACTTACAAACTTATTCATACATAATATATAACATTTATTTTAAATTTTTATTGTAACATTGCCATTGTACATACAAAAATTGGTTTTTAAGATCTGTATAGACACCTCGTGAGGTACACGTTTATATATACTATCCATACTTCTTACTTAACAACTTACAAATCTGGTATTTTCTGTGCGACAGTACGGTGGCGGGGAGCGCACGACGCTCACTCAGTACATGCTTGCAGGTGATCGCGGTTATCTCGATCCTCTTCATCGTGCTGTCCACGATAGGGCTCACTCTCAACACCATTCCTCAAATGCAAATGTACGACGAGAAGGGCACCCCCATGGACAACCCGCAGCTAGCCATGGTCGAAGCCGTATGCATCACATGGTTTACCCTCGAGTACGTGCTGCGGTTTAGTGCTTCACCGGATAAATGGAAATTCTTCAAGGGTGGACTGAATGTAATTGATTTGTTGGCAATATTGCCCTATTTCGTGTCTCTCTTCCTACTCGAAACCAATAAAAACGCGACAGACCAATTTCAAGACGTGCGTCGGGTTGTGCAAATATTTCGTATAATGCGAATATTGCGTATTCTTAAACTCGCCCGACACTCGACCGGGCTGCAGTCTCTCGGCTTTACCCTCAGAAATTCGTACAAAGAACTTGGACTACTCATGTTGTTTCTCGCAATGGGAGTGCTTATATTTTCTTCACTGGCATACTTTGCCGAAAAGGAAGAACCGGGAACTAAATTTATTTCTATTCCGGAAACGTTCTGGTGGGCCGGCATCACGATGACCACAGTCGGATACGGTGACATTTACCCCACGACCCCGTTGGGCAAGGTCATCGGCTCAGTTTGCTGTATTTGCGGCGTGTTGGTAATTGCGTTACCCATTCCCATAATCGTCAACAATTTCGCCGAGTTTTACAAGAATCAGATGCGGCGAGAGAAAGCTCTCAAGCGACGAGAGGCGCTCGAGCGCGCCAAGCGCGAGGGCTCCATAGTCTCCTTCCACCACATTAACTTGCGGGACGCGTTCGCCAAGAGCATGGACCTCATCGACGTCATAGTCGACACAGGTCAGTAGTTCGGATACTCCTCACGCCTACCGCTTATCCATGTCATGTGACCTATGCTCGTGTTCGTAACATTACCGTATCGCACGCATGCTTTCGTTCCAATGCTCGATCAGTGTTAATGAATGTGATGGATGTTATTGTTGTTGAGTGCACGCATCGTTTAGCTCTCCGGACTCGCAGGCATACTCAAAAATCAGAACAGTTCACGTAACATCGCAGCTACAGCTATATTCACCCGTTCGTTCCAAAGAGGTGTATCAGAGTGTTTTATTCCTTGTCTTCAGGTGACAAATGCGTCCTCATAGAGGCGAGAGACGACGCCAGATGAGCTACTTACCACTATCGCACTCGTCACACTCGACCCCCTTATTATTATTTCCGTAGCTTGGGGTCGGGTTCGCGTCGCGTGTAGCTTGCGATGTGAGACGAAGAATCTTTATATAAGGTCGATTACATTGTCAGCGTAAGCCTAACGCTTCATAAAACTAACATTCATTTACTCTGTGGACTGTACGTTGTGTGTATCCGGAGAACGCTGGATTTCTTAGACTGTTCGTGTGTAAATGTGTTGTGTAGTTCACGCCGCTTCATTTTTTCTAAATGTCGTTTAATTCGCATGAGATTATTATATACGATACATAGGTGACGCGAACGCTTAATGAAAATAATATGAAGAAAGGAGAGAAAGCGTTGCTACTTAAGATGGTATGTGTCTCCAGGACATAACCTGTCACAAGCGGACGCGACTAGCCTGGAGGGCGAAGCACCGGCCACCACAGGTTGCTACAAACAATATGAACATGCACTGGCCAATAAGATACCACAAGCTACTGATCCTAATCAGGTAAGTTTGAAGCTATGTGGAGCCATTAGAAGCTATATAAAACACAAAAGAAAATAAGTATTTATGCAGCTGTTCACATTTATATATCTATGCACTATAATAAGTTGGGAAATATTTTTCAACTTGGACACAGTGAAGCTTTTGTACTGAATAGGCTATAAATAATTGAAATTACATTTAACACAGTATAGATCAGCTTATTATGCTCATTATCCCAAACGATGAACTTATTGTTTTAATTAGATTTATATCTTATATATAATCAAAAGTCACTACTACCATAGCGTTAACAGATTCGTAGTTATAGTAACTAATTAAACAGTAGTCACTAACTCATTTAGGCGTAGTTTCAGACCAGCCCTAATAAGGACCGTCGCTATTCAACTGAGGGCTTGGGCACGCCGGAGAAACGCTTGCTTATTAACCCAGAGCCAACTCCAGTAAGATAATTCACAAAACCATCATCCTTAGCTACCGCTTATTAATTATAAGTAGTTTTGTATTAGATTACCATAAGTGTATAGATAACAGAGTCCTCTACCTTTGGCATAAGGTACTATAATAATACCTAGACACAAACGACTGGCGACTTTAAAACTAACAAGGTACAAAGACTTAGTATAGGTAACTGATTTATTAAAGGTGATTGTTATATACTAATATCGCCATATTTAGTAGGTAACCACTAATATTTTCTCTTTTTTTAGGAAAAGAAGATGGCTGAAAAACAGCTTGACTTGGATCAGCTGCCTTCTGAGTTTGAATGTTGTTTTTGCACGTTCAAGGTACTAAGTACTAACAGATTGGAAAATTATATTGCTAACAAACTGGGGTTTTATTTTTAACATTAACATAACGTGTTAACCTTATTTTAATCGTATTATTTTTTCTATCAGCTTAATCCGTAAGTACATGCTGCTTCATATTTTAATTTATATAAATTATTATACTATACAAAAAAGGTGAGATATTTGGCATATTTCAAAAATATATATTCTTTACAAAATATACCTTATAGTACAGATAACAAAAATATAAATGTTTTATATGATAAGTAGATGTGCTTATAGAATACGATAGGTCTAATTAGTGAGATCAGAGAATACGGGGCCCTAGTGGAATATTTTTTTTAGTTTTTATTAGTTGGCACTATTAATTTAGTTAGATATAGGTAGATTAAATAGTTAATAAAGGATTGATCTGTTTGATTGATTAGGTATTTTTTAGTCGTGAACTATCAAGATAATGAGATTTTGAAATGATTTTTATATTATTTAGGGTTACAAAGAGTTCATAGACGCCGAGCAACTGATGCCTATGTCGACTTCGGACCTTCGGCAACCTGTGTGCGTGGAGCTGGCTTGCCTACAGCGTCACCCGGCGCCACGTGCCTTGCCAGAAGCGACTCCCAACAGCCTCGATAGTCCTGGTACATATATTTTCTACTGTTGCGTTTAAATTATTTGTAAATCTAAGCGATCTTAACAAATTAAAAACTTTTGAGCAAAAAAAAACGAAAACTTATTGCCTTCTACATATTCCCAAATGCTTTATTATGTTCTTTTATTATGTATGATTTTTTAATTTTATATTTTATGATTATAATGCATCTGTAGATTAATAACAGTGGACCAATTGTTGTCAGTGTGTAAATCCCTTGTTCCAAGCTAGCACGTGTATCTTGCCGTCTATATATCTAGAATAGTATCCTTGTGTTTAATCCGCCCACGCCATAGAACAAGCTGGGCGTGCGACTCCACATGCGTCTATGTCTTACATTGCAGATACATTTGCATCATGCCTTACGCACCCTTTTCCTTCAGAGGGCGACATCACTGGCGAGAACGACTCGTCAAACTTGTATGTGAATCCTTTGGATGGTAGCGGCGGTGGCGGTGCGGGGGAGGGAGGGGGCGATGCGGGAGGGGTTTCGGGAGAGTTTAACGGTGTGCGCAAGAGCGCGTCGGGGGATGGAAGCGTATTGTGTGCGAAAGGTTCGCAGGGCGAGGGGTCGCCGCGCGGGTCGAAGGGCAGCCTGTCGGGCGTGGGGGGGGCCGGGGGGGAGGCGGGGGCGGGCGAGCTGATGTTGGACGCCCGCACTCCGGACGACTCGCCCGCCGCCACCGACGACGCCAAGCCCAAACACAGGAAAGCGCGCTTTCAACAGGTCAGTCTGCGTATGTATTAGTTTACGGATACACGCAGGCCGTTGCAAGCGCGTTTCATTTAAATGGTCACCCCTTGTTACGTGCATGTTTGGTGTTATATAAAATATGTTATATGATAGATATGAACAATATGCTATTTAATTTCCTTTGTAAAAACATGGTTCAGGAAGTAGCTTCTACAGTGAATTATTCCACAGTGGTGTTGACTAGAAGGTAGTTTTATTAATATGTAATAAATCAAACTATTTTAGTAACAACGGACTGTATTTTGATTACAGGAGTGGTCCGAGGAGGAGAAGAGGCCGCCGAGAGGGATAGCAACGAGAATTATCAATCACCACATCCTTTTTGGTAATAAAGTTATAAATACATTGGAATTGAAATTTATAGCTCGAGACATAATAAATATGTTTCCAGGTAAAAACGGCAATAAACGTGGAGGTGGCGGCTGGCCTCTAGAGAGCGATTCCCGATCTCGCTCCATCCTCAAGAACAAAGAAGCCCGCGGCACAGACAGTGAGCTGCTCTTGCAAGAGACTACTTCTCTTGGTGCCAATGTATGACAATTATTTAATATAAATTTGAATAAATATATATAAATATATGTACATTGTTTTTGCTGTGCTTATATTTATATAAATATAATATCAAGAGGGAAGGTCCTGGAATTTATGTCTTTTACTGACTCCTCTTCGGTCTTTAACATTTGTTTAGCCATTACATTATCCAATCTATCAAGCGCTAGGTCAACTAGCATACTAATATCGTATAGTGAAAAGGCTGGTAGTCAGCTGTTAGCGAGCTTGAGATTTGGTGATTTGGTATTTATGGGATCCAATAGAACGAGTTTAGATAATGAAACAGGGCTGGGCATTTTAATATAATGAATTATGATATTTCAGGGCGACTCTGGCAGCGAGTCCTCACCCATTCGCCTCAAAGACTTCAAGGCCCAAAACCATAAAGGCGGTGCGACGGATAGAAGCAACCTCGTGTCTTAGTACATAGAAGCCTCGCACTCCACGCCCGTAGTAGCGTACGCAAATTCATACATTAATAAATTAGTGCAATAAACACAAATAATTTTAACATATCACTGGGCGATTGTGACTGCTTGTTGATAGATTCTCATTTTGTAGTTTAAGTATTGTAAAAATATATATATATTATTATATAATAACCGTTCATTCCAATCGAAAAGTTGAGAGTACCTATTTGTTAAGTTTTTTTACGTGCAATTATTAATTGCTAATTCTAATTTAAGCGGATATAGTTTATACAGCATAGTTGATGAGAAAGAAGCAATTATTAAAATTAAAAATTTTGGGAAATTGTTTTTTATTGTTTTATTCTTTGATTTTTTTCTGAGACAGCATCTTCATGGCAGCACATCACTGTTATAAGGATTCGCATTTTCACAATTAAATTTATTGACCAAGCGAGGAGCGTCAGGATGGTGCCTCCAAATCAGCATGGGTAAAATGCTTCCATGTCTGTCGAGCATTCCCCTCATGTATCTCAACGGATTCTAGTGAAATTTCTGTGAGATGGATGGATTTTAGTTTATCGATTCAATTTGAATTCTCTAAATAACGGGGATATTAGGATTGAACAAGTAAAATCCGCGATTTCGATGTTACAAAACTTTTATTACCCTTATTGGGTAACTTTTTGTTAATTAAATCGGAATTTGATCGGTCCAGGGTCCCTAATCATGAGCTGGAAGCATGACGGGACCGCGACATTAACAATAAACGCTTTAGATATACTTTGCAAATACGTATCGTATTTCAAAACCTTCTTTCACAAATGAAAGAATAAAAATCAACTGTTGAGTTTCTGGGCGGCTCTTCTCAGCAGAACAGCATTCCGAGCTGGTAACTTACTCACAGACTGACTACGTTGACTTTTTAATGTAATAATTGAAGATTCATAGGTGCATGTAAATGCCTACTTGAATTAAGATATTTAAATTTACTGAATAAGCTATACAGTATACAATCATCAAAAATAAGAAAAGGTAAATATATAAAAGCATTGGACTTTTCTTTTATATATTTTTTTTAAAGATAAGACAAGATAAGATTCTATTGAAATCAACCAATTTATCGCAGGGTTAACTGAATTTTCTACATATTAAAACAGTTCTCACATATTATAAAAAAGGCAGGTAATAAAAAAAACATGTAATAGTACTCAACAATTATATTTTATTTTAAAAGCAAAAATATAAATAAATAAAATTCGCCATCAACAAACATTTGCGAGTGAATGTCGTTTAAATTAAAATAAAATTTAGAATTCCGAAAATAATATCACAATTTAATGATAACCTAAATAAAAAAATACCTCACAGCGTAATACTTAATGTCAGTACAATAAATAAATTTACTTTGGTACAGATTAAATTAATTATATATCTTATTATTATTATTAATTATAGTATAACAGGATGTTTTTGATATTTTTATTTAATCTATATAAAGTGAACACGCAGGCACCTTACTCCGATCGTGGTTTACATGGCACTACTAACCAACAGCACTATGCTTATACTTTATACTTTTTTTTTTTTTTAATTTAAATTTTAAAGTTTTTTTTTATTTCCAGCCAATAATTTAATTTGCCATGACGTTAAAAACATTGTTAATCTGTTAATATTTTTTGGTATATCTAAATACAAATAATGAAATGTTTAGTAAAAATAATGATTTTAGGTTAACTCATGAAGTAATTTAAATTTGTCGTCATATATATTTTAATGTATTATTTTCTAAATGTCATTAATGATATCCTTAGAATTATTATCGACAAATACATAAACTGACAGAAATACATTTATTTAGTCATGTACAGTAATAAAGCAATAATAATGTAGTCAAGTTTCAAAATACAGTCAAAAAAATCTCCATGTCAAGACTTGTGTATAATCTGTATTAAAGTCACACGTCATTTTTTTTTTAATTTATGAACATTTGAGACAATAACTGGGAATTGAAATTCTTAAATACAGATAAAAAATATCAAACTACAATATTATTATTATATTTGGATATTTGTTTTGAGAAAAGTATTTATTAATAGCTACTGAAATATGTATTCACAAATAAATTAAACAGTTCTTTGAATAAGGGAAACACATTCAACATTTATTAAGAGTATATGATACTGAAAATTATAAAGCAATTCCGAGGCAAAATTAATGAACTTAAAATCCATTCCACTATAATTTCTTGTTTCTAAAAGACGTATATTTGTTACGTTACACTGTTTTGCGTGTTGAGCCGCAAACGCATTACGTCTCGCTATACGAGTGCGGCTCACACGTTCTGCGTGTCGCCGCATTGTTGTAGTGTCATCGTTTTATGCGCCGCAGCCAGTGTTAATAAATATATATTATTTAATAATAAACTTTACATAAAGCGGAACATAAATAAGCCATTAAACAATGATGATGCCACTACAAAACATTACAGATAATTTAAATTTATCGCTAATATAAAGAAGAAAGCCAACAAAAGATGTTCTATGCTTTTACTCTTTTCAGTATGTTTATAAAATAATTAAATTGTTCTGTAATGTCCGAAAATGATAAAATCTACATGAGATGGCTTCCTAAAAACAAATCAAGCCAATATTTACTTATAACTCAAAAATAGTTTGTACAGTAATTCCCCTATAACACGGTAGACGCGTTCCGCGTTATAGGAAAACGCGTTGTAGGAATATTCTTGTATAACGTGCTCATATGACCGTAGAACGCGTTATGTACAAATAATTCACATTTAAATTTCTCGTTAGAGGCGGTTGAATTTTATAACAACACAATGTGCAAAGGGAAGCAAAATTAATTATGGACTCTAAAAAATATTCATAAATTTCATAGTATAGGAATTATAACGTTATATGGGGGGAAACAGGTGTTATACTAGGGACTGAAATCGCGTTATACGAACACTCGTTACAAGAGTACCGTGTTATGGGGGGAATATTGTATTTTTTTTATTTTTGTGGAAGTGAAAGATTTTTGGAAGATATAAATAACTATGAAGTTTTTAATGAAAAGTGTTTTTTTATGCAACAAATACGATGCAGTAGTGTGATATGCTGTTCTATATACAATATAGAAACGAAGCAATAAAAATATTTTCACTTCTATATATACCGGTATATATATATACAATTTTAGTGTGTACATCCGTGTGTACATAATGTTTTGGCATTAAAACTCTTAGACTGGGATGTTTATTCAAATCAAATTAGTATAACCACTAATAGTAATTTAGAGGTTACGAATTTTTGAATAAAAACAAAATGTCCGCTGGTAATAGCAATATGATTGATTACTTTAAAACTTATCTTCAAATTAGAAAGTATATTTTTGTAGATAAGTATGTTATTTTGAAATAATTTCGTATCAAATATTTTAAAACTAATGTATCACTAATATCTTTAGTTAGTTGTAAGAGCAAGCTGTGTAAATTTTTTACAAGTGACGTAAGGGTGACGTGACACTGACATAAGAAAAACGATTACGTGTAGACTTTTACGGCCTTTTCGTTAACCAATCTACCAAGCGCTAGGTCAACTAGTGCACTACCATGGCGTAGTGAAGGCGGTTAGCGCGCTATTTTTGGGGCCATATTTGCGCTTAAAATTGAATAATAAAATGTGCCTATTTTAGGTTAACTAAAAGCCATCTACTAAGAGTGTGTAAGGTGACAGATAAAAGCACAGCTTGTCAAATGTCAATGTCAAATTTAAAACACGTCGTGACATGACAGTGACATAAGAAAAAGTAATGTCTTGGACTTCAAAGGTTTAACAATTATTACCAATTAGGTAAGCCATTTTAACTCTATCCAATACACGAACGGATTTCCCTTAAATATAAAATATATGTAAAATATTACATAAATGTAATGTACAATTGTCATATTATTAAATTCGATCGTGTTAATGTTATAAGCATAATGATAACGCATGCACAGAAGATAAATATAGTAAGGTCGTGTGTCAATATATGTATTAAATTATTTTATCTGTATATATTATGTAATATCTATGGTCTAGTACAATTCCGTCACATATAACTCTGTTTTGTTTATGGTTAAGTGCTTCAGTCCATTAATAACAAAACTCGTCCGAAACCCTCAAGTTACCCAAAAGAGTCAATCCCAAACATTCAATAGGCCACTTAGTAAATTGCTTATAAAAAATTTGTTCAACAATTTACAATACACAATACAATACAGTACAATACATGCGATGAGATGTAACACATACAATACCATCACACATTATATTCATAAATTAAAACATTTACCACCATTTTCATACTCAGCGGCAGTCCTTGTATAGTACCTATACAATATAGTCAATTAAACCGCTGTTAAAATAATCACCAACGCTTAACAGTCCACTATAAGGCGCTTATAGATCATAAGTTCTCAACGCCTCTATAAAGCTGGGTATACACTACCTGTGCCAGGCTATAGTTAGCGCGGTGAGTTTCCCCCACAGCCAAGGGTACAGCCCCCCTCCCCGCCACGCGGCCCGGGCCACATACTTCACGTAGTCGTACAACCCCCAGGGGGCGTGACCTCCGTTCACGTAGTACACGTATGTGAAACCGTCTTTACAACGACCTTTTATTGAATAGTAATAAGGCAGGAATGAGTGCAATTTGAATCTGGAATAAAATTGTTCACTATTACTAAACTGGACAAATATTTAATTATATATATATATATATATATATATATATCATAATATTTGTATAAATTGGATTATAATTGTTAAATAATTATAGCTGACTCTTGCAAAAAGAATAATAAAAAAAAACTTATTATATTTTTTTCTGAAATTGCTTTTATGGCTCCTTATATAGAATTAATTGTGTATGTAGCACAAAAACAGTATTTTAATATCATGTATGGGCTTTAGGAAAAAATCCTTAATTATAAAAATATTCTATGATAGTTAATCAAAACTACTATATATAAGTTTTGGACAACAGGCACCTCCAATTTATAAGACATACCTTCTTTTCTCATAAAATAATATTGCTTCATTATTAGTGGTGAGAACATGAAGGAATATAGCCTTAACTCTGTGCTCGTGGGGTGGCTGTGGTATTGGTCCGGAGAGATGGTTGATGAGGACGTCTAGAAGCATTGTCGCTACCCCAGAACGACGGTAGGCCTGGACTACACCTGGAATAGATCAGTTGTTTTTGAAACTCACAATACAATGCTTTGGGATACAAGAACTTTAGTTCCTTTGGCCGGTTGTCGATCATTTTCTCATTCACAATATAAACATCATCTTTCAGACATACAATCCATCTTTTCTTTGTCTTAAATTTTATAGCAATCCACATTCATATTTAAAACTTTCGTTATTGGGCCCTTCTACTTTTTGCTCGTATTAATTTTATCTCTGTGGAACTGAGCGACTGGAGTTTAAGAGTAGCAAGTTCCACGAAATGATATCCAAACAGTGATTAACTAATTCTGTAAGACTGTCTAGCGATCATGTATATAATACAAGATGGGTCTCAATACAAGTTGGTTACAAAAGAGATGGCACTAAAAAAGCCTGCGGGGTTCTTGGATATTACCGCAGTCAACAGTCTGGCCTCTAATGGGTACATTTTTCTCAATGTACGCTATCAATTTCATTATATGCTGATCATACAATGGAGACAAGGTTCAACTGATAGCTCAGATGCTGCTCAACTCAAAGATCCATCTGTCGAATTACTTTTACTGGAGAATTTTAATTGTATGGTAATTCCTCAAAAAGTTCAATAAATAATATTTAGAAGCAAAACAACATGGAGAAGCTTGCTGTTTTTTGTGACATTTTAAATCTTTAATAGAATTTTGCACAACAGCCATCTTAGCTACCTTATAGTCTAGCCCCTGGATTTAAATTTTTCTAAGGACTGCTTGTCTAACCACAGGTCTATCTATGAAGGAGCACTTTAAGGATCACTGCTTCCAATAATCCTTACCCTTCCACACAGTAATGATCTGCTGAAGCTCAATATGTAAAGTATTAAGAGTTACATCTTGTGCCAGGTTCAATAGTTATTATCTAGGGTTTTAAAGGCAAAATAAGTTAACAATGGAAATTGTAAAATTGCTCTCTGAGTGGGATAATACTCCTCTGTCAAGTTCAATGAATCAGCCAGGTGTCGCTACTCTCTGCCAAAGTCCTTTTTAAATAACTCCTACTTTCTGTGACTTATTAATGTCTAAAACCACCTTGAGCTTCATATCTCCTTATCATTAACACTCAACTTTGACTTTGTTTATCGAACCTATAGTCCTAACTATAACATATGATTCACCTGTTATCATATCATAACTACATTCATAACAAAATGACTCATTAAACATTCACATATGTAGTGTATTTAGTAATAAAAAAAGATATATTTACCTAATGATAGTATATACGCAACAAGTGTGTCTTTTGATGCAAACCATCTAGAAAGTATTCCACGGTCTTCAGCATTTAATTTTAAGTAAGGTTTTATCTCGGCAACAATTAATGCAATTATCTGGCTTTTATAAACAGCGGCTAGAGCAAAAAATCTCTCTGAAGATGTAATGTCCTCATACCATGATTGCGGATACTCTATTGGAAACCAATCTCTACATAGACATCTCACCTGAAATGTTTTTGTAATATCTTTTTAAGTTTACCAATTAATAATAATAAGGTCATAAAAAATATAACTTCTGTTGTAAATATGGTATGTTACTTAAAGATAAAATGCTTATAATAAATAATAATATTATTTGTACTGTAACGAATAAATAAATATTTGTTTTTTATAAGAAAATGCAATACCTCTTCCAAATCATCAGGACACAAGAAACGCAATTGTACATCTTTTAATGAACATTTTGCATCTTTTGACTTCTCAATAATTACCTGGAAGCCTTCAGAGAGATACCTATAAACATCAACACTTTATTAATCTAATCAAACTAATTGAGAAAAACTATGCAATCCAATTAAGAGTATCTGAAAGGCTTATTAACGTTTAATAAATCTTGCAAATTACAAGGGGAACTATTGGGGGAACTGTGGTGAAACATTGAGCAAACTAAATCAATTAGTCTTCAATAACTTCAATTAAAGCACCTACCAGCTGAATCCAGCCATTCGGCAGTTTGGCCATTAAAACAGAATCTAAAGTCTCATCTCCGTTAATCTCCACATTACTTCAATAATTAACAATTATTGCGAATTATTTCTAGGATTATTTATATAATTTAAAGATATTAAATTCTCACTTATTGTAGTTTTGAGTTTGACAACTACTATGAAGTAAATATCGAAATGTCACTTGTCAAATGACAAATCAACATGACAGCTAGTCGCTTTAATCCCGGTTCTTAGTAATATTAGAGATTAATACAGATAACAGACAGAAAAAAAATAAAATGTTAATATTTCCATATATTTTTTAATAAAACAATGATTACTGAATTTAAGACACTGCAAAATCTCTCTACAACTTATTTAACAATCTTGGCCTTTCTAGAACGATCATCAGTCATTTCTAGAACGTATTTCAAAGGCGGCTTTCGTAGGTTCTTAAGATATTTGGTTAGGTAGGGAGAGGAGCGTGAACAGTGAAGGTGAGCGTGTAAGCGCATAGTAAAGGGGCCCCTTGAACCTGGGTTGCAAGTCCCAGACATTGTTTGCGCTCCTTTTCTTGCAACGCGATAGGCCCGGCACCCACACGGTGAATCTATGGAATGCTAAGAAGCTTCGTCTCATTTTAAATTTTAAGAAAACAATTTAATGCAACATTTTGAATGCTTCGCAGTAAGCGTGCTGTAGGAACGATGAGATATAGGTGGCCTTCTATAAGTCAAGGAATAAATGAAAGTAGATGCCTTAAACGGTTTTTTACTTTTCAAGCTTAGAGTTCAGGATACATATGATACTCACAAAAAATATTTTGAGAACACACTAATGTTTAAAGCTTATTCAAATTAATTATCGATCTCATAGGATGAAGAAAGCTGATCGTTTTCCGTGATTTTATGGGTATTGACTGTGTGGTTCAAAGATCTGTTGTAAAACTTCTAAAGCTCCTAAAAATATCTCAAAATATTTCAAATTTATTTTGCTATCTGTTAGATTTTCTAAAATAGATAATCTATTATTTATTTTAAGAATATTTTAATTATATTCCAAAGGTGTTTTATTTAAGGAGATTATTTATAAAATCTTATATTGGTCCAATGTTTTGTGCTATTAAATAATAATTATAAAGAATTCCGCTATTGTTTGATACGGGCATCTGCAAATTCCTTAAGATCCTGTAGGTTCCATGACACAATTTTCGTCCTACAAAGTTTTGCTGGTTGCTTATAATGGAGTTGAGCGGCCCCTGTTTTTGGGAGCCCGCCAGTACTGTAGGCCTAACAGGCTCCCGGGCGTTGGTCCTCCAAGTAATGTTCTGAATCGAGCTGTGTCTGGGGTAGATATCATTCATGCCTTACCCGGTACGTTAATATTAAAATAACTTGATGAAAAATATTGAAAACTGCGATCGACTAAAGCGTTAATAACCTTTTTATGATGTTTTTGTGATGTTTTAGTTCTCCAATAAGCAAATATAGTATTTTTTACTGAAAAATATGGTCTTATATTCAGAGAAAACATTAACAATTAATTTAAACATTAATTACAATACAATACACAAACAAATTACTTTAAACAATATTAATTTAAACGTTAATTACAATACAATACAAATACAAAAACTTCCGGACGACTTTGACAAAATCTGATAGTGTTAGTTACTTATCTGTGTCAATATTTAACTGGTTTTTAACGCAAATCAATATAATTTTCTAGAAAAAGAATAAGAAAAATGTACAAATGTTATATAAATTCTATGATTAATCTATGATTACATTGGACAGGACGGAGATGCAGACAAAGTTGTTATCAAAGGCTAGTCTTGTGGTTTAGGTAACAAAAGTTTTTGATTTCCAAATACTAACAAGGCCACTTAGCATCAGTTTTTATTGAAAGGTTGTTTTAATTGTTCAAAGTATTATAAATGAATTAGGCTTATATTATACTTATGAAAAAGCTGATTTTATTTGCACAGTTCTATAGAGAAGAATCTTCGTGGTAATAAACTCCATAGCTACAACTATAACTTCATTAGTATCATGTTTAGGATGAAAAAAAAAGTTATTCTCTACTAATGTACTAACTATGCTATAAATGTTATATAAAAGTATCTGCGCCTTTTTTTGTATAGTATAAATTTGCAGTTTCTGATATGCACAAAAAATTACAGTAATTCTAATGTTCATTGCCCTCAGAGCATTTCTGATGTAACTCGTAATGATTCATGTATATTGTACACATGTTGGCACTTATGGTACTTTCACATTGTTGGATTTGATTTTAAGCGATGTTCACCAGACGCTGTGGTATCGTCTTACAGTATCTGGTAACTGGACCATCTTCACACGGAGAGACGTATACTTTTTTCGAAACTACTTAACAATACGCAAGTCTTTTATGTGGATATTATTGTAATATTTTTTTTGTCATGGCTTTATTCATAATTATGCGTGAAATATTTTGCCAATTCCAAGTGTTTATTTATGAGATACTTGTGGTGAAGTGTGGAGAAAATATAATAGAAATTGTTAGATATATTAAATCGTTAATCAATACTGAAATATATATTTGGATAATTACTATTATGTTTCTACAGCTACCTGACAATCCTTGCAAGTAAAAATATAATTTAAGAGAAGTGATTAAAAAAAAATATTATTGTATCCAATATCTTGACCATTGTCTACTTTAAATTACACAATACTTGATATAATATTACACATGTTTGGATAAGCATCATTTCCGTGGGTAAAGCTAAATTGAAAAAAAATAATGTCAAATATGTCATATGATTGACATTTGACATGTGAAAAGAAGATATTAAAGCGTAAAATTGAGCGTGATACCCTCCGCCCATTTAATTAATATCTTATGTGGGATGCAAAAAGTTCAACGGTTATCGGATAGGGTGTCTTTCGGCTTATGTCTTATGTGTAACCCAAGTCGCCGCACGCGCTTCCTCGGCTCATTTGCAGTCAATCTTAACTAAGATGCACCATTACGTTTTCGTAACACCCATCGCCTGTTTTTGTTCTTAGAAACCAAATATTGTTATTTTGTATTATTCGATTATAAGGGTATTATATCTATATAATGTTTAACGCTGGGGAGTTTTTTGTGAGGTAAAACGCATTCTACTACCAGTCGGTTTGAAAAATCTTTTTATAAGATATTATGAAAATTACAACCATATTAGAAAGGTATTTTCTAAACACAAACTATAAAAAAATCTCAAAATATAACAAACCTTTGATGCGGCTCATTTACCGGTGTTAACGTAAACGTCTCTTCATAGTTCACTCGGAGTCGTAGACAATAGCTACTGTTAATAAAAATACTTAAAACAAGAGTAATGAAATTACTTTATCTTTATTGGAGTATAATATTTATAAGTAGGTGAGTTTTACCTACATCTCAGATTATTATAATTTTTTTTTAAATAGTAGGTACTGAAAGTCAAAGAATAGTTACATTCATAAACTACCTATATCATATGATAAATTCAATAAATATATTATAATAATTTGTGCAATAAACATGAATTCTCAATATGAATTTAATTTACTGCTGGTGGCCTCATTAACCGTCGCTAAAACGTGGATAAGATACGTGAACAGGCGGCCTTTGTTGCACAGGACCCGACCGGAAGCAGGGTAAGCAAGGGTCGTCGATGGCTTGCCTTCTGATATGTATTAGATAGAATAAGATAATTAATTATCATTTATCTATACGTTAAAAGGAAAACTTATGTCAGTTTGTATGTTATGTGACGAATAGGCTTAATAACTGGACCGATTTGAATAATTATTTCATGTTTAAAGATATTTTATAGTGACATAGGCTACTTTTTATCCCGATATTAAAACGGGATTTGAACCTAAATAAATCTTAAACTAAATTTATATAATTTAACTTGTAATATAGAAAAAAAAATATTTTCTCAAATTATTTTATTTTAAAAGTAACATTCACAACTTAAAAACTAATTAATCACAATAATAACTTACTTGTTTATAAATCAAATATTATATTATATAACTAATTACTTAAATATTTTTAGATATAGGAATATAATTTAAGCTTTGGAACCTGAGGCTTTCGTAGCGTTCTATGATAAACCTTAATTATGTATAATCTATAATAAAAAGAACTTAAAAGTAACATGAAATCTGATATAGAAAAGTTCAAGCTGGAAATGCTCATTGCAGGTTGGACAATACTCTTAACCGTTTGGGAAACCTTTTTATGTGTTTAGTTGTCTCCAAAATGCGAAGAGATAATTTGATAAAAATTTTCTCATGTATGTTTGAGCCGAACGCGTATGTTATAGCGAAAACAGTTTGAAAAAATGTTTAGCCATTCAAAAGTTATCAAGGAAAGAAGAAAGGAGAGGGGCTCAGCTCAACACCCACCGCGCACGGTTGGCAGATCCTAGTAATGTTTATTTTTCAAATTGGAATATGAGATTCTTTATATGATATTTTCGTTATTTATCAAGTTTGCGTTCTGATTAAAGACACGTGCTGTGAAGTCAGCTGAGCCCCATATTGTATTTACATATGACATTTGTGTGACCTATTTCCAAAGATTAGATTTGGTAATGATTATGTGTGTTTTATGAGCGTAGTTATAATAAAATGTATCTAAGAATAATTTAAGGGTGAGGATAGTGCTGCCAGTCGCACGGTGGATGTAAGTGTGACGTCACGGGGGTGTACAGACCCGGTGGGTGGTGGGATAGGGTGTGGGTGTAACGCGGCTGCATTTCATGGTAATCTGGCACTGGTTTTAAATACTGATCCAACTCAGCGCCATCTGGCGGCCCGTCCAGCAATGCGCCATCAACTTCGATCCGTGAGAAGTCGATCTGCGAGCGTTCTGGAGTAGGTTCCCGTTTGAGCCTGTTCGAAGACGCCGGTGGAGGCTTGCGACGTCTGGGCTGATACTTATAGTCTGGATATTCCAGTTTGTGTTGAGTTCGTAGTTTTTCTGCTTCCTTTACAAATGGAAGCTTTTCAAATTCACTTAGGCTCCTGTGGGAGAAAACATTATGTGGCTAAGTTACACTTATATATTTAATTATACTTTGGCATTCATAATGTTAATATATTAATGACACATTTTGAGGAATGCAATATTGGCACCAGATAGCATCAGACTATCCAGATGAGCTGTCTGAGCCATATTTAATTCACCGTTATCTGATCTGATTATAATTATATCAATATTAATCAAATAATGAAGAAATTCATTTAATTTAATGTGTATAAACTTTTTTAACAATAATTATAGATAATATTATGTTTTTTTTTTATTAATTTATGTCTATGGTTTAAATATTGCGAATGTCCATAGATAATGCACATTCTGTCATTCGTTGACAGTTCTTGAGATGTTATTTAAGACGTAAGAAAACAATCAGCATTTCACCGACTGTTTTCTTTGGAGTTGAGAGTTGATCCGAATAAGCATGTCATTCTTGGGTCACAATAAACCATCGCGGGTGGTCGTGATATAGGTAAAAGTTGAATTCCGAAATCGATGAGTAATTATTTATAATATTAATCACAATACATATATCGTAGATATTATATAAAAAAAATGGCGGCATTTTTTTCCCTTTACAAATTTTTAACACAACCTTAGGTTGCGAAGGCCTGGTACGATTTGAAGGGATACAAAAATAACTGAGAGATCAAAAGAAAGCAACATCAAAATATTTGAAAATATCAACCAAAAACGGCGGCGTAAGGCCGAGACAGTTAGAGATGTTATCACATCACTTAGCGGCGATAGCATTTTAATGACTAAACAATCGATCCACGAAGCTCTGCTGGGCGCCGCACGCATTTAATTATGACATTTAAAAATATACTTTATCACAATTAAATAGAGTTGGTAATAGCGGATATAAGAGTACTCCTTCCTCATCCACTTTCTCAACCCCGCAATACTTGATATTAGTCATCTCATCTGAGATGTGCTCATTAAGATAGAACGGCATGAACTTAAATCGCAATACGATGTTAAAAATATAGAATACGAATACGATATTCTCATTCGAATGTCGTTAATTTTGAATTATCTATTATATTATAACGTCCGTTATATTATACAATCTTAAGCGCACTATTTGGTACCAAAAATAGGGGAAGTCCACCAATCGCTAACTAACACTTAGCATTATCACTGCGCTGTTAGTATGCTAGTTGATCTAGTGTTAGATAGATTGGATTATGATATATTGCATTAACACTAAACCTACCGACGATTCTTGTGTACCTGTTCCTACCGCACGCGGTCAAATTGACCGGAAATTAAAAGTTATTTTACTATATAATGCAGGTAATAATGGAAATAACTAAAAGTTAAGAAAATATTATATGCATATTCTAAGAATTGTTATGTAGTTTGATTGAATTGTGATGAGTTTTACAAAAGTTTAAGAACGGTCAATTTGATCGGTACTTGGTAGGTTTAGTGTTAAAGCAATAATTAATTACAATATTTTAAATTAAAAAATATATATATAAATCGACAATCCCCTCATTGGTCTAGTGGCCGAAATGTGACAGTTGTAATCAATAGAACTCAGGTTCGAATCCCTTTTCAGGCACTGTCTGTATCCGATATGGTAATATTCACCTTATCACGCCATGACAGTCTGCTTCACTCTCTTCGGACGAAACAGATTTGTACGAAACGGATCAATAGAGTTAAAATTAAGTTAATATATAAAATAATAAAAATAAAACAATATTACGAAGACAATATAATACGTTTAAATCATAAAAACAAAAGGTTTTTTTTTTTTTAATAACTAGAGTAAAGGAAAGAAAAAAAGGTACAAAAACAAAAGGCGACCTTATAACTAAAATAATTTCTTTCTTATAACACACACACACACACACACACACACACACACACACACACACACACACACACACACACACACACACACACACACACACACACACACACAACACACACACACACGCACGTAGTCATATATATTGTATTATACTCACTTCCACATAGATCCCAGTGACTTGCTGAGCTCAGCGTTATGTAGAGACGGTCGCTGTTCAGACAGCCGTCTCCGCATGGCTTGAGCGAACACCATAAAAGCATTCATGGGGCGCTTCACATGCTGCCTCCTTATACAGCCGCCGCCTCTGGATGATTGGAATAACATTAACTTCATTATTGACCCATTGCTATCTATCACCGTTCTTCTAAGGAATTACGATGCGCGGTGATAATTTACGTTTTCTTATCGGATGATATTTATGTTTGATCATATGAACAAAACATTCTAACAAGAGTAAACCCTCCGAGTTGATTAGTCCTCGCGGAAACGGCCTCGAGTGCAAAGGGTTGCAAAGTTCCTTTATACTTTAAGCTTCTTAGTATCATGTATATTTATGATAATACGATATATATATTTTTTTATAATTGTTAATTATGACAAGGAGATCAAGATGAAACTCTTCAAAAACTGGTGAAATGAACACAAAATTGAAATTATTTCATACCGAAATAGGTTTAATTATATGACTTCCATTTAAAATATAATACGTCGGTATTCTTTGTATATAATATAATAAAGTATCCCATTTCAAATAAAAACATCACTTCATTAAGCCTCGACTGCACGCACTTGCTTAACACAAAGTTAAGCTAATGTTGACATTTCCAATACATAATACGCACTCGAGTGTCGATAGCACTTAAAAGTTTCGACTTTCGTCCAACCGATAATAATTACTAGACGAAATATATTACCAAACCCTTTATGTGGTTTTTACCTCTCAGTAGTTCAGTATAGTTCGGTATATTTATACGACCCAAGACCATTTTACGCTCGTAAACAAATCTTATTTTATTACATTTTTTATTTTCAAAAAACACGTTCATGTTTCCTCGCGATCTGAACTCTGACAATAAATTATACTTTCAAATACTGACACGCCACTAAAAGTCGATCGATTTCTAACGGATCACCCGGGAAACGATATGAAACGAAATAATTAACTACCACTTCGCCGAACTACCAGCGGTTTCCTTGTTTATTAGAACGAGTTCCACTAAAATAAGTTTTAGTGAACTTTATTTATACCGCGTCAGCACATTAGAATGGGTTTACAATTATATTACATACCGTGACGTTCCTTTTGTTGAGATGGTTTGAAATCACAGTCAATACAAATGGAGACAATATTTCTGAGTTTGATTAGTTTTTGTTGAGATGAGACCTACCGCGTCGACATCTGGTTAGTAACAGCTGACAATCACAGATAAGTGTCCAACATAGACTATATATTCTTATAAATATAAGTATGAATATTTGAAAAAAAAAAATTTGTTCTCTTTAATATACTAAAAGAAACATTAAAATATTTAACAGATTATGTAATAATTTTATATTCATTAATACTAAATATTATTAAACTTTAAAAATGGAATTATCTAACAAATGTATAATTTTCATCGAATATGTTTCAGTCGTAAGTTGAAAGGATTAAAATTTATTTTAATTATACGTGCTGCCGGTCCTTGACAAAAAGTTTTATAGTTGTACATAATGATTTACAACGCCAGATTTCATCCACGCCATACATCTGTGTTTACAACGAAATAGACATGAATATTTTTTGCTTTAAACTGAAATAATGGGCACGTGTTTATGACGGCACTTGAATTCATTATTTGACAATAAGTTTGACAAGAAATTTACATATTTACCGCCATTTTGAAGTATAAATGTCACTTAATAATTTTATAGGAGTACAAATTCAAAAGAAATTAAATCATTTTTCTTTATTATAAGTGAGTTTTATATTTTTTTCATTGTCATAGCTAACACCAGCGCGGAATATTTACCGCAAAGACATGACCCGAGAAAAGCTCGCCATAAAGACAGCAAGGTTGTCGTAATTTTTTAGCCATATTTAAAACTAAATTACATTTATATTCAACTTTGAAGTAGTCTCCGAGATCTTCATACCTAGGGTGCATCATGTTCTGGATATTCGGAAACACTGTAATATCCGTCAGCACACAAACATTCCTTATAGTTTTTTAGCACTTATTAAAGTATTATCATAATATTAACTGGAATCTTGTTGAAAATACATTGTAACAGAAAATATATTTATATTTATCGATAGTTATATTTTATTAAATTATTATTGAGTGTAATGTTGCCATTTAATTTAAATCAATAACAATGTCAAATAATAATTAATATGTGGCTGTCGGGTTGACAATAAATTATAAGCAATACCATATCATATTTCAAGGTTTACTAAAATACCATACACGTGTTTGTCATACCATAGGTTATAGCTTTGTCGATATAATACGAGTCGATGTTATGAAATATTTTGATAAACTACCTTAATAACGGTAGTTACAATAAATAATACCTTTTATTTCAATACATGTTGAAACTAGAAGCTATTTTGTAACTTCGGGTGTTTATTTTCTATTATATAACAAAATAATTAATTAATATTACTTAGAATAAGTATAGTTCAATCTTTTAGACCATTTTGTTTTAGTTTCCTGGTATAGGAAGTCTCAAAAGATGATTTGAAATTGATTGATTTAAAGCAAGATTTATTGTATTTTTATATACTTATATGTTTAAAATAATAATAATCTTTAGAAAGTTGGTAGTTAACACGTCACAACGAAATTTCATAAAAATGTATCAAGAATGAATATATGAAGAAATGGCCTTGACAATGAAATGAAACTAATTATTAGAATAAAAACTACCCAATCAATTACTATTTAATACAACTTGTTATCACGTAAAATACGAGGAACAAACATAAGTTCGCTTTACTTGTTACTCGACGCAAAAAAGTTAGTAATTCTTTTCTGAGGCAATATATACTATTCAAAAGCTCCCAATAAACATTCAGATTCAACCCTGTAATAGAGTCTAAAAAACTTATTATAGAATGTTTCCGTGCTAACAGATTACATATTTACATCTAGAACATGAAGCACCCTGGGTGTGAAGCGCTAGGAGGCTACTTCATGACTTATTATAAATGTAATTTAGGTCTTAAGTATGCCTTCAAAAAAAGGAAGAAGACAAGATGAGTTTCTCTCGCCAGCTCTTCTCAGGTCAGTGGCAAATAATTATTCAAGCTGGTGGTAACTTTGACGATGAAAGAATGTTATATATAAAAATTAAGTTCAATATAAAATTTTGATTTTAATGAAATGTTATGGAATATCATCAAGAAAGTTAATGAGTACTGTGATAATTTAAAAAGGTATGCCGATGAGAAATTCTATCGGAGGCCATTGGCTGAGGAAGTCGTAAACAGTGCAGAATGTAGATAGCTGTCATCCGTGAGCAGCCCGCCCACGCTATTTCTGCTCACGACGATGCGCCGGCGCAGCCCCCTATTCTTATTTACACTACGCGATTACTATTAATTCTATAATATTTTTTCATACACATAAATAAAATTGAAGTGTCTGTTTGTAATTTCAAATTAACTTTTCACTTAATACATATGAAAGTATATTTTTTCTCGTCTGTGCTAACTAATCTCTGAAACCGCTGGACCGATTTTAACAGGACTTTCACTGAATAGCTGATGTTATAAGGAGTAACTTGGCTAATTTTATTTTAAAAAACATTCCGTGTGAACGAAATCATGGGCACAGCTAAGTCTAAAACTTTTTTACGTATTTAACTCGCGTTTATTGATTACATTATTATTTTGACACAACATTTTAAATGCAGCAAACTTGATCTGGGTAATGATGTGTCTGTCAAATAGTAAAAAAGTTTTTTTTTAATTTGGAATTAAATTAGTTTTATATTCTAATAATAAAAAAATCTGATTTAAGAGCCCCAAAAACTGGAATACGTATAGGCACATATGATTTTATTTGTTTATTTCAGTATCACGTTTTCCTTCAATTTTATTTATTGAAATAGATAAGATAATATTCTGAAAACATAGTTTTAGGGATATTTTCCCGGAATTGTTTACTTGAGACATTATATTATAAATACATTAAAATATAATATAATACTAAATGGTGATGGCATTGTATAGACATATAAAATATATGTTTAAAACATTCAAAATTTAATCGTCAACTGTAAAAATCAATCATCACTAAAACCAAACATCCCTCAGAAGTTAAAACATCAGTTATATCTCTGTATTTAACATAAAACAATTAATGGCGTCGTAAAACAGGACAGTAGTCGATGTGTGTATACTTGAATGATAATGATAAAGTCGTGATTACTCCATCGAACACCTGGACAACCCCTGGGAAAATTTCTCCTATGATATGTTATCATGTATTTGATTTAAATTTTAAACGGTTTGTAAAGGGTGGGAAAATGTACACCATGGTTTGTTGACAACGAATGAATGAATGAATTGAAAGATAAACAAAAAGTTATTATAAAAAAATATATTAAAATTATTCAAAAAAAACTTCATTTCTTTACCAGATTATATACAAATAAATGATCGACGAAATAGAAAAACAACAGAATAAAAATAATTAATTTTCTTAAATTATATATAAACGCAATCGTAAACGTCATACTAGAATGAATGAGTGAACGAATATCAAAAACAATGAAATCGTCCAGAAACCTTATGAAATGATCTCCAAACGTATAAAACTATATAAATATATACAATAGGTATAAAAGATTCCATACTTGTTAGCACATGCATCCTATTTGCGTTGATAAACGAAGCCGCTTCTGCGAATGCCCACGATTGGCCACTCCATCCCGGATATAATCGTGAAATATTAACAATAAAAACATATATTTACTATTACATACTTAGTTTTAATATTGTATATACTTGTATATATATATGTGTATATATGTTCTTACACCCCAGTGCATGGGAAAACATCTGTGTCCACATTGGCTGATAACGTCCAGTCCACTTGGACTATCTTTTAGCTTCTTCATATATATATATATATAAGTTAAATTATATAGATAATAATAATTAATACATGACATTCAACTAAAAGAATATTAAAAAAACAATTATATCTACGGACATTTTTTTTAAACATACTTTTTAATCACGACAGATTTTTGAAATTCAACAATTATAAACATGGCTTTACTCGCGGTTTTTCTCGCAATAAAATCTAGTTATATTCCAAAATATTCATATGGGTTACTTTGTGCCTACAGTAACGTAAAATTTCATCGAAATCTGTTCAGTACTTACATTTATAATATTAGTAGGGTTCCTTAATAACGACCAAGAGCCACAAGTTAACCGTGGGATATCGTAAGGTAAAGTTAGTGCGAATAACATTTAGCAAGCACCATATGAACTAATGAAGAACGCCCGGTGTTAACAGCTCACATTACCGCGGGCCCGCTAACAACTCAACACACCCAGATTACATTCACTAAATATTTGAAATACGCCGAATAATTAGTGTATATAGCGGTGTAAATTTTTATATCAAATATAAACCATTTGTTTTCTTTTACATGTGTATCTTGTAATTAAAAAAAATCATTCATTTTTCTGACACTTTATTCATTCATTCATTCGTTCATTCAAGATAAATATCCTCGAAATGCATTGCATTTCTATTGTTACATGTGTTACAGAGAAAGAATTAAAAAAAAATCATTCATTAATTTATACATGATTTCGTTCATTCGTTCGAGATAAATATCTCCGAGTAAAACTACACTTTTTATACACACACTATTATACAAATATAAAAAAAGATACAATGTACATATATTTTCAGAGCTTAGGTTGAGACGTTAAAAACAATCCATAAAATTGAATAATCATCAAATTCCAACCTTCGAAACGAAAACGTTAAGTGTAAGTTCAAATGTCATGGTGGATGTGTGTGTTTGTTAGGTGTGTTTGTGTGCGTGAGCGGTGCGTGTGAACATGTTTGCACCCCTACTTAAAGGGCAGGCTAGAAAAGGTATGCAAACTAACTGTTTACTTCCAGCGGTACTCGCCGGTGAGGGAATATTAATCTATTTATTAACGTTAGAAAGTATATCCAAAATATTTCATTCATTCATTCATTCATTTTTATTATCTATGTCCAGGATACTTTTCGCGCGGATTTTTCGTTATGTCACAGAATAGCTAAAGTTTGAGACAATTCATCAAAACAGCTATATTTTTTAACTATATTTGATGTATTATCTGCTTTAAATAAATCAAACACACAAATTTTAGGTAAAGATTACAACATCACATTCGTGAAAACTTCAATCAAATTAGATAATCCGTTCCAGAGATTATCACGTTGAAAAATAGACAAAAATCATTGGGTTCTATTTATTACTAAAGACTTTTCTTTCAAATATCTTCCACATATAGTTCTTGCAGTAATGTTATAATAAGAATAGTTAGTGGATAATCGTCTGTAGGGACTCCCTACAGGTAAGATAAGGGACCTACAAATATGTTTACACTCGAGTATTATCGCCCGACGCGGAAATAAATCGGTAGAACAGGAAGATGATAAAAAATGTCACACGATCTCACCCTCTAACTTACATCCTACGTAATTAAGAAAAAACTGTAACAAAGACAATTTTTTTTTATAAAAAGATAGAAAAGATCCTTTTTGAATTATTTAAAAAAAAAATTAAGAGTATAAGTCTTAATAATTTTCTTATTTTTTTAAATAATACCTTTGTTAAAAGTAAGACGAGCACAAATTATTATTATTTTTTTTTTTTATAAAACAAATCCCCCATTAGATTTGACAATCCCACATTAAAACCATCACAAACATACAAACACACAGTCACTGTTATCAATCAAAAACGTAGGTAATTTTTGATCTTTAAGAAAAACCGACAATCGATTAATAAACAAGGAGCTGATAAGAGATAAAGTCTGAATAAGCCTTAACATGTGTCGGCGTCCCGAGGCGGGGTCGGCCGCTATCTTGAACTGTAATAACCATATCTGCCACTAATTAAAGAATAATTCAGATACTTCAAGAATTACAACTAATCTCAACTATTATGTTAAATTATCTATAGTTCTGTAGATTACAAACAAGGAACGCGTTATGCTTATTGGCAGATATTGAGTATTGACTCAGTATTCGTTTTGTCTTAATATTTTATACTTTCATATGATATACTTTTTCATTATTTTAATTAGAAAATATAATATTATTATTATATATTTATATTTTAATGTCTTGATGAAAATATTAATTGTAATAATGTAATTAAACTATCGTCAAATCTATTTTGTTAAATTTAAGATTAAGTTTGATTTTAAATAATGTCTCGAATTTTATATTTAAAAGATATTTCGTTTTTCAATAAAATATATATATACTTGTAGTGAGTTTTTATTTTTCACTATTACAGTAATAATAATTACATTTCTCAATTTAGAAGTCCAAATATTTGAAGACAATAGTTAGACGGAAAAGTTAAGACAAAAGTTTTCTAAAAAAGGCGATTAAAATAAATATATATAACACTAATTGAAGTACGCGTTGCATCTTCATCATATATTGATTTAAAATTAAATGAAAAACCTATAAAACAAATAGAACCTATCCTATAACTTAAAATGGAACACTTTATAAAAATCTACAGTTTTTGGAGTATGTACATCAGATAGACAGATATATATATGTGACAAACTAACAAACTACAATTCAATATTTAAATAGATTAGCGACACATATTATTGTTGTAATGAATTTTTTTTTTCCTAATTAATTATTTCTATTGGATTTGTTATTTCATTCTCTACTCTAGGTCTTGAGCTTTTCAAATGTCAATATTTTCTAAGTTACCAACAAACAGACATGGATGAAGTAAATATATATATAATATTTATTTCAAATGCAGTTTTTTTTACACTATTATATAAATAGAATGTAATTTCATTTGATAATAAATGGTAGCGCGGAATTTAAAAAGACAGCTTTTGGAAATCCAATTTTAATTCAGATTTACGCCAATACATAAAAAATACATATTCTATAGTAATAAGTGTATTTCAACTAATGTTAGTAATAATTTAGAATAGTGTGATTATGTTAATTATACATAGAAGGAAATTTTAATAATCATAGTTTATTTTGTATACCTTCGTCCTTTTTATTATATCAAAAGTTTATTTATGTATTTCATGTTTTCTCTATTTTTTGTGTAAATTTTGTGCAATAAAGAATAAAAAATAATAAATAGATAACCAACTACTCTCAGAAACAAAAAAGCTTAAATTCCGTGATTAAAATTTTAATTATTTAAAAAAATTGTTTCAGTACCTAATATTGAAGCGAAAAGTGTTTTGTTGTATTTTTAACCTAAACAAAAAAAAAGTGAAGTTTTGTAACCCAAATTCTTGAGTTTTACTAAAAAAAATGTATACTTTTGTGGAGTAAAAAATCATAATTTTGATGCGATTATTAAATCTAATCAAAATCCGTGCATCTGATTTTGGCTTATGCGGACTTAGACGACCATAAACTAAGAAACTACACTTTTGCTATATTATATATTTATTATACTATATAAATGTAACCATCACTTTGATTAGTAAACACGAAAGCGTTCAGAAAATTCTTTTTGTTATTATAAATATATTAAAAATATTTATATTTTTTCAACTAGCACTAATTCGTTCGCGAATAATGTGTTTTTTTAATAGAAGTAATCCAAGTCACTCCTTATAACATCAGCTACCCGCCAGTGGAAGTCTTGTTAAAATCGATCCAGCAATTTCTGAAATTTGTCGGATTGATAGACAAAGAAAAATAATTGAATTTTGATGAACATACCGTACCTATATACTTTCATATGCATTATTTGTTGGAACAAACAGATAGACAAAGAAAAAATGATTTTTGATGAACATACCGTACCTATATACTTTTATATGCATTTAGTTAATTTGGAATTAGAAACGGACACTTCAATTATATGTTATATATATATTTCTACATAGTGTCTGTCGTAATTAACCTTTTAATTTTGTAATTAATTCATTTTATAATTAATTATATATTTTTTTAATACTAACATCCTTAAACTCAACGTGAACATAAAAAGAATCAAATTTTGTTAATTAATTATAATTATTTGTATTATTCATTTTGAGATGTATTTATTTGTAATATATTTTATATATTACGAAATATTAATTTTCGATTTTAATAATAAATATTCTATTTTTCGTCGATAAAAATCTTTGGGCTTTAAGTTGGTTATAAGATAAGTTCCTTTTCATGAAAATTTAATAAGAAAATAATTAACAATACTTTGCCCTTGTCTTAAATATTTTAATAATAATTCACACATTCTCTAATGCCATTATGCCATTATTCTCTAATGCCATGATGACATTATTTTCTAATGCCACGTCTGTTTAGTTATAGAGGTCTAAATCATCTAAACACGAGTCCAATATTACGATTCATGTTTAATTCGTTGAAGTTTAGGGATTTAAAATTTGTTTTATTATCTATATCATGTTTAACCATGTTAAACTTATTTAAATATATATATTATATGTATATATACCACGTCTGTCATGGTATGGGCATGTTGTGAGGAGAGATGATATGCATGTAACCAAAAGAGTGCTGGGTATGGTAGTGAAGGGATGGACAGGTAGAGGACGGCCGAAGAAAAGATAGATGGATTGCGTGAAAGATATGGAGAGTGTACAGAGATGACGAGTAACAAAATTGGGATAAGGGCGGGAAGATGATGTAAATAACTCACAATTTGGGTCGTAGCTCGTGCTGTCCGTGTTAATTAATTTTAAAAAAATCATATTACTTTTATATCTATTAGCTTATTTTCAAGTCTTTCGCAAGATTTCAAACAATAGCTTGTAACTATCACATAAATATACAATTTAGCTATAACATACTAACTTGGAATGGAAATAAGCCGAAATGGTAACAACGAAATGATAAAAAATCTATACATATAAATAAAATTAAAGTGACTGTTTGTAATTCCAAATTGATTAAATGCATATTAATAATACGGGATGTAGGTACATAAAAAATCTATTTTAAATTTTTTTTCTTTGTCTCTCTGTTTATTCCGACAAATTTCTGAAATTGCTGGATCGATTTTATCAGGACTTTCACTGGCGGACAACTGATGTTATAAGGTCTAACTTGGCTAATTTTATAAAAAAGTCATAATCCGCGCAAACAAAATCGTATGCACAGTTATATATAAATAAAGTGATAACTTTTGTTCAAAATAAAATAAAATCATGATAATATATATATATATAGTCAAAGATATTTATATAAGTAAAGAAAAGAAAACACATCCCTCCGCTATCTCGGTACTGCGCACTTCAGAGTTAAGTGTTTTGACTTTGAGCAGGAACTTATCAAAGCTTCGGATACTTGTTCAATATTTAATATTATTTATGTAATTTTACATAAATAATATTGAATATTAAAATCATATTATCTTGATTATATAAAAAATATTATTTTATACATTTAATGTAATAAAAATTATTATAATAATCAAGAACCAAAACATTTAATTTAACTTAAATCAAAATTAATCAAATTTTGTAACCAAAGAAAATCAAAACAAAAATAACATACTTGCTAGGTTGTGGAACAATAGTATCGTAGTTGAAGGACTGGAGGAGTTTTCCAACAGCTTCGTTGATCTCCAGCTTGGGCGGCTTCTCGTGGTCCTGATCCCAGCTCATGGTACAGACGGACGAACAGATATATATATATTAACAACAAACGCGCTGCGCGTGCGCTCGACTCGCGCGCTCAGACTATAAAGCTTTCCTTGTGCTCAGACCATAGATATTTTATGTTAGTTAGCTTGCGTTTGTTTACAGACCGACAATACTTATATATTTATATATATTTATTTATATATATATTCACTTTATATAACTAAAATGATATTATTACTATATTTATAGAATATATTTTTTAATTACTATTAAATAAATATTTTGTGATAATAACAATATTTTCGTACATACATTAATACATATATGTATGGATGTATTTTTTATTATACCCATTTTGATAACATTCTGTAATTAAATTACTTAATAATTGATATTGTATAAAATATTGATTTTATTAACATATTTATTGAATAATATATTAAAAAATATATATATATATATATATATATTGAAATATATATGATAAATATTTTTATTCATTTATATTAATACATCAATTTTGATGATTTTTTTTTTTATACATACATACTTATTTATTTCATTTTATACATATATATTTACGGAATAATATTTTGTACAAATTACAATATACTTATATATATATATATAATTATAATTTTATAGTTATATAAATTAGTTATGAATATAGATTTTCCGAGTTTCCGAGAAATACTTAATACCTAAATGGGCGGTAATGGGAGGTAGAACCGCCTCCTATACGATTGGCTCGGACGCTGTGACGTCATGCGCCTGCGCATGTCATATCTTTGGTCCGTGCCTACCGAGACCACGGGTTTGCGGACAATTTATTTATTTTATTTATAATCATATTAATATTGCAATATTTCAACCATTATTTTGTCATTTGGCTTATTTAAATAAATATATAATAAAATTGAGGTAAATCGTACCGTTTAAGAAATTGTTCGTGGATAGCAGGTTCGAATCCCGTGTAGATTAATTTTAAAATGGAAAATATGTTTATATTTGGGAATATTTTCAATTATTGTATAACATAATAATTATATAGTTTTGATATGATTTTTATATTTACCCATTTGTTAGTGATTGAAACTGAGTTTGTTATCAAATACTCCAGTTGGTCAATTATCGCGATCTAATTTTGGTTCCCAATACACGATCTCAATTTCGTATCTGTTAATTGATTTGTCAAGGTATGTTAGTGTTGTACCAAATTATTTTATATTTAATGAAGACGTTATTTCAATTATTACTATATCAATATTATTAATTACTTGAAGTTGATTAAAAAAATTTTAACTCCCTTTTCTTATTAATTAAATATTAGTGAAGTGCATATTTATAATATAAAAATATGTTTTACGAAAAAAAATTACAAAGTTCAAGTATTCTTATAAACAATATAAATTTCGAGAGGGTTTTAAGTACAGTGAAAAGATTATACCATCGCTCCACTAAAAGGTCGTTGACCCTACAATGGAGTTAAATGTAAGATCAAACAATAATATATAATAACATCGTATAAGTATCCTAAATTATTATTGATCTAGGCCTAAGTACATCTACTCAGTTTAATTGAAAAATTGAAAATTGAAATTATTATAATGACCGACCGACCGACCGACCGATAGCCTAAATCTTCTAAAGTTTAAAAAAAATCTAATTGGAATTCAAAACTGATTTTCATAACTTCGTAATTAATGATTTCAAAATAAACAATTCAAAGACACGTCACCAATACCTATATTTCATTAAAATCTATTCACGTTTTTTATTGAAAAACAACTAAATAATAAGATTTTAAATAAAAAACCCTTACTAGAAAAAGTTGATGATATTAAAAGTACTGCATAGATATTCATGGATGGGAGATAAGAATATTCAATCAAATCACCTTTAAAATGACAGAAACTTAATCAAAATCGGTTAATTCGTTCGGGATTTACGATGCCATAGATACACATTACTTTTATAATATTCCTATTAGCGTATAGGCTATTGTTAAAGATTTCATTACTTAATACGTATGTAATGCTATAAAAAAAATATATATAGATTTAGCCCGTTTATTAATTTACACACTCGCTATTGGTAGCGACTTTGTATATCCTCCCCCCTTCCATCTCTCTCAAATATAAGGTAGCCACTTAGTACTTATATATTTATCGCCTAAATTGCACTTATAACCTAAAAATATTTTTGCTTTGACTTGAATTATTTGAAAGCAATATATAAAAATTGTAAAAGTTTTACTTTCGTAATGAATGTAAGAACATTTTTTTCTATACTCAACTACCAGAAATATAGAGGAGAAAAGTTTATGTGGAAATATCTATTTATTTACGGTAGACAAAAAACTTAAAATTTTAGGCACAGCGCAAGCGGTAATTTTAAATACCTACAGCGTATTGCCACTACACGAAATAGAGAATGAGAGAATTAAAATGTATATTTTATTCTAAATTCTCTCATTGCCACGGGCAATAGTATTTTTTTTTATGCGATAACTTTACTACTTACAAAGAAATTATCTATTATACGAATTTATATAAAATGTTATGCTTTAATATTAAAATTTTAAGTCCAAATGTATAACGCATTTCACTCCAAAAATTGATTGATTACAATATGTAATAAATATGAGAGAGATAGACGGGACCGAAGTATAAAATATATAGCTGTAAGAAAAGGAAAAAAGATTTATTTCCTATTTCCGTGACAGTGGTAGTTTTTATCAAATACTATATTCGTGTGATAGACAAGTTTAATATTTGATGATATTGTAATTTTTATTCGTTATTTTTAGTGTAATTAGTGTTTGTTTAGGCTGCAAAATGTAATAGATTTCGATGAGGGAAAACCATGAGGTACCCAACCTTAGCCTATTCCGTTATACAGTATTTATAATAACTTATATCAAAATATTTAACAGATATTATTAATTTGTGTCGCCACTGTGCCATCAAGGTATAAATATTCTTCATTTGAATGAAGAAAACCAAAAAGGAATATTAAATTCTTGAAATTACTTAACGAAGTAATTAAAAATAATAGTAATTAAAAATATTACTAACCACTTATTTTTTGTTAAATAATAGAACAATTTATTTTTTATTTATCTTCGTATTTGCAGTTTTCTCAGCACACTTCACTATCTATGCGTATGTTATTATAAACAAGTACACAAGCCTTAAAACTAGCGCTTTTGTGGTGACTTATTGAATTGTTATTTATTGAATAAGTCTTTATAATTTATACAAAAATGTTTATCCTATCTCAACACTAAGCACTAATCAAAGAATATTATTATGATTATTCTTTTTGTAGTACACTTTTCTAGTTGAATTTTGTAATACGTCATTTATTTAATTATATTACATTTTACAATTTTTTTTGAGCCTGTTAATGTTATATTAAAATGTCCATGCTTAAAACATATTGTCATTGTCAAATGTCAATGTCGACTGTCATGATTTGGTCTTGACTTTAAGCGTTCTTTATTTATAGATTCCGGTTAAAAGTTTATATGTATGAAATTTTCAGATTCTATTCCCTTTAGACACTTTTTTGAAACAAAACTTTTATTTATTCTCTTATTTACTTTCTAGTCCTAAAATGAAAATCGCAATAGAGGGATGTGCACACGGTGAACTGGATAAGATTTACGATTGTGTACAAACTTTACAGGAGAGGGAAGGCATAAAGGTTGATTTACTAATATGTTGTGGTGATTTTCAATCAGTTCGCAATAATGATGACCTTAGAGCTATGGCTGTACCAGAAAAATATCAACATATATGTACTTTTCACAAGTAAGTACTTCATTTCGTTTTTGCCAAATTAAACAAAACTAATAATATTTGCATTCTTTGTAGATACTATAGTGGTGAAAAGGTAGCTCCAATATTAACTATATTTATCGGTGGTAATCATGAAGCATCAAATTATTTACAAGAGCTTCCTTATGGGGGCTGGGTTGCCCCTAATATTTACTACTTAGGAAGAGCTGGTATTATACAGTTTGGCAACTTAAGGATTGGAGGTATATTTTGTTATACTTTTAAATTAAATTACTACTTTCTACTTCCAGTTATATAAGATGTATAGTATATGGTGTTGTTGATACTCCCCGATAATACTTTGCATACATATAGTCAGTATGAGGCTTAAATTTTTGTTAATATTTATAGCATTTTTAAATTATTCTAGGATTATCGGGTATATTTAAAGGCCATGATTATTTGCAAGGCTTATGGGAATGCCCGCCATACACCCCTAGTTCTTTAAGATCAGTCTACCATATAAGATCTCTAGATGTATTCCGACTGAGTCAAATGAAAGAAAAGATCCATATTATGTTATCCCATGACTGGCCGAGAGGTATTACAAATTATGGAGATAAAGAGAATTTATTGAGAAGAAAGCCATTTTTAAGGTTTGGAATTTATGGTATATGAATTCAGTATAAGCCAAAAAAAAATAGTCTGTAAATCTTTTTTCTTTCTAGGGATGATGTTGAAGCAAATAAACTAGGTAGTCCTCCAGCAGAAAAGCTGCTGCTAACATTGAAACCAGAATACTGGTTTTCTGCACACTTACATTGTCAATTTGCAGCACTCATTAAGCACAGTGATAACGAAGAAACAAAATTTCTTGCATTAGACAAGTGCTTGCCGAGAAGAAGACATTTACAAATATTAGATATGCCACCAGAATATGATGGTGATAAAACTCTTAAATATGACCCAGAATGGTTAGCCGTGTTAAAAAATACAAACCATCTTCTATCTGTGAAGAATGTTGATTGTCATTTACCCGGACCCGGGGGTAATGAAAGGTAACCATTGCTTTGCATATTAATGTATACATATAAATAAAATTGAAGTCTTTGTTTGTAATTCCAAATTAACAGCTTTTCACAAAATGCATCTGAAAGTTTGTATAGTACTTACATTAAAATAATTTACAACATTTTTGTCTGTTTGTTCTGGCTAATCTTTAGCTAGACCGATTTTAATAAGATTTTCTCAGGCGTATAACTAATGTTATAAGAAGTAATTTAGGCTACTTTGATTTTAAATATAATATTCCGCAAAAACGATGTTGGATAATGATGGATACAGGTAGTAATAACATAAACTAGGTTTTAAATTTTTTCTTTTATACACTTATAATACTATATATATATATATATATATATATATAAATTTATAATCTATTTATATATATATTTATAGTTTTACTTTGTAATAGTCATTATATGTTTATTCTATTTTATATTGTAAAAAAAACATTTTTTAAATATTTTAATTCTTTACAGATTTGATTTTACTCCAAGTGAAGAAGAAAAAAATGCAATAATTATCGCATTAGAAAATTTAACAATAACCAATGACACTTTTGCTAGAACTGCACCTGTTTACAAACCAGATGCACCAAAATGTATACCAAGAGATCCTATAATTAATCCACAGACTTCATACATTTGTGAAAAAGTAGGTATTGACGATCCAATACAAGTTGTAATGGCTCGTTCCGGTAGGAATATGAAACAAGTTCAACTTGATAGCAATGAAATTGAAGTTGAAAGTGATGATGAAATTGAGCAGACACCAATGAAATGTTCAAAGCTCTCTTTACCGGCACCGATCACACCCAGTGAGATCTGTGAAGATGTAACTCGGGAATCATCAGTGTATACACCGGATAACAGTTTTTTATCTATCAGTAACACATCCGAGTGTTTGACACCCCCGAGTGCAACTAAAAAGATTTTCAAAAGACGTAACCTTGCGATGTACACGCCAGACGAAGAGAACACCTGTTCGAGTGATTCAGTCGATGATTCTCAAAGTCCACGCTCCAAGCTACTTTGCAAAAATGATTTATAGTACACGGTCTATAATTTAGCAAATTAAGAATATAACTAGTAGATCAATTCCAAGTATATTTAAATAAGATAAAGTACTTGTTAAATATTTTAATATTGATTTTTCTGTTATTATTGCAATTTTATTAGTGACTTTCTAAATGAATTTATCCCTAAATATAATAAAATTAAATTCATAATCAATAATTTTATTAAACTTATAATAATAGATTTTTTTGTGGAATTCTATCAGAATATTCCAATGGAATTAAAATTATTATAAATAACAATTCTAAAATATTATCAATATTTTTACATTCTATATTACTGCATTTTGGCAATAAAATGGTGCAATTACTTATTTTCTAATCAAATAATTTTGAGAAAAAAATCTAAATAACAACTTTTGTATCAAGTTAATCAATATTTTGTTTAATGACTTAATAAATGTTGTTTTAACTGAGGCATATTTTTTGGTTCAAACTCACATTGATTGCATTTTAGTGGTTGAGACATCAAAGACTTATGGGTTTCGCTAGATATTCTTTGTATAACCCCATCTTCTTTAAGTCTTTTTAATAAATCTGTAAATAATAATCAGAAGCTTAATAAACTAGAAGTATTTATTGTAATTAAATTGCACTTACCATTATATGGTATGAAAAAGCTGGTGGTAAAGCTATTCCAGTGTACTTTAGTTTTTAAGCATTCAGAATTCATGTCGGTGCTAATCACATGCATATGAAGTCTCTGCATGCTTGGAATTGCATGAAAACCTGCACGTAATTGTATATCACTATAATCATTTTTGATTATATCATATATAGACCCAAATTCCTCCAAAAGTTTTATGTGTGATTTATTCAGTTTAAAAATACTACTAATTTCTTCACGAGGTAATACAAGGTAATGAATTTTGGCTTTAGGATATTTATCATGTATTACAACGATATTTTCTGTATCTTTGTAAATAGATTTTGGATCATTCATTGATTCTAATAAACCCAAAGACCAATGTCCTTTGGACTTTTTTGAGGCTTTAGGTAATACTTCGGCAGTCTTTAATGTACGTTTACTCATATTGTACAAAAAATACTTAAAAGCTTCCTTCGGTATATAAATCTCTTCAAATATCAAAATTATTAATATATTCCAGTAAAGTTGAAATAATCTATGAGCAATTTTAAATTTGCAAATAAAATTGTTTTGACAGTTGACAAGACTTCTCTAGCATGTTAAGTCAATGTCAAATGTGTGTTATCTAAAAGTACAAAGGGGATGGCGCCACTATTTCATCAAGATTATATTTAAAAATATAGCGTTAAAAATATAAAATGTCATATATACAAATAAAAGCGATCGCACTTTGAACACCTACAAACTCTTAAGAAATTCTAAATATAGCTTGGGGAGTTAGTAAAATAATAAGATATTAATTTTAATACTTGTATCAAATGCGGTGTCATGATAGTTTTCAGATATTTTTCTTATGGCGACTTATCGCTTTTTATTTTTTTTTTCCATTGCACGAATATCTTGTATGGCTGAAAACAATAAAAAAAAGATGAAGAATTTTTATATATAAATCAATTATATTATAAATATAACAGTCCAAGATTGGAGACATAGCTAGTAGCAGTGGTTTTATTCCGTGATTTATGAAAAGGAAACTCAATTATGTAACTTTTTTTATTTGTTATTACTATACTAAGTGATACACGATATCGTCATAGCCCTTTTTAATTTACAGTTGCGTATTAACTGTAAATATATTCTTACAAAGAAATGTGAATGTCATTGTACATGATAGTACATTGCAGAAGTTAATGACACGAAAGTATTTTTTTTTAATAAATGGTTCACTTTAATCTAGAGTCAGTAACAATTGTACGTACATGTTTATAGATTGTTTCAAAACCTTTGAGTGCGGTCTTCATTAACAAACTACCTCTGGAGATCTACTATAATAATAAGTTTTTCTTTCTTTGTCTAATTTCCTAACCTAAAGTTAGTAGCTTACAAGCAAGTTCATTAAAGTCATTCATTACTTTTTCTCTGCATTTATGGGTTATGCTGTCAAATTTCCTTCTTGGATTTATTAATTTTAATATACTTGTGAAGTTATTAGTAACAAACCATGGAGCATTGCTCATAATTCGTAGCATTACAATTTGTGTTCCACATAGTTGTTCTACGTATAGTGGTTATATCAAAACTTTATAAATTTGTAGTTTGTAGTGAATGGATAATTTGCTATTTCAACTTGTTACTCAGTATAGGTGTCTACATGTTTTTTTCTTCTTTCTTACATTTAATGTTCCATGTGCCACGTCATGCGTTGTAAACCAACATATTTTACATTATATTTATGTAGAACTTCAGTTCCATTTAGACGTACTTGTACGGAAATTCCATTACTCCATGCAAAAGTGACCGTCACGGATTTGAAAATTATAACATTTATCCTGTTGACTTAAAAAAATCGTTTTTTAAGCCACTATAAGATCTCTATTGTGAAATAGTATAGCAGTTTCGTCAGCAAAGTTGTACAATAATAGTCCGAATACTGAGCCTTAAACAATTTAAATTTGACTCGTAGAATTTAGATGTTTCATGTTCTTCTCTAACTTAGAATATCCGATTAGGTATACAGAATTGGAAGAATAAATAGCACTTATGCGGTACTTGCACTCTCATTTTATACAGGAGCTCTTTGTCTCAAACTTAAACGAGGAGCAAATTGTGAGACCCACGAGTACGAGAGCGAGGTACCGAGGGGGAGGTATTCCGTATTATCGAAATATCGTATATAAAGAATGAATGTAGGGTGTACTCATTATAAACAAAAAAATAAATCAACAAAAGATGGTATGAGTTATTTGAAAGTATTAACCCAATATTTTTATAAAAAAGTTAAAAATACATATGTACATCGAATGATCATTTCAGTTTGTGCAAGAAATTCAAAACACAGTATTCACCTGGAATATTTGTGTGATAGTGCAGTTTTAGACTAAGTTTATGAATTAGTAGTTTAAGTAAAAATAATTTACCTACTCTTCAAAAACACTTTACATCTTTATCGGGATATCTATATGGTTTAAAGAGAATTACTTTTTTCATAATAAAACAATATAACAAAAATGTAAAGCTTAACGAAATATAATAATAAATAACCATAAAGCAGCAAAAAAAAAAAAAAAAAAGATTTCGTGGGTTTGTAACCCCCATGAAAGTCCACCTTGAAACGCGGATGGCTTCCTTGAATATTTATGTAGCATATTAAGCTTCCATTGGAACCTAGGGTCATTTTCATTCATGTCTAATATAGCCATTTAGCCTTTTAAGGTTTTACAACAATTGTTACAGGTTTATAATTCCTGAAATTGTGTTGACGATGATTTCAGCAGCATTATTGGGGGTCAGGGTTCAAAATGATTTTGCTTCTGCGAACGAAAGCAAGTCTTGTTATCCATATTTAATGTTGGTGTACACACATTTATATACATTTTATAAGTTGGAATTAAATCGAGAGTACTGATCTGATAGTGGAATATGACATTTTCTGATTTGATTATTGTATGATTTATATTATTACACCTATGGGAGACTTGTAAGTAGGTAATAATCAGTACGATGCAAAAATATTTAAGTAATTCTGAGAGTAAAAAGAAGTCTTATTATATTGCAATTTATGTAAGGGGACGCCTCAAAAAGGTGACATCTAACAAAACCTTATATGGTAATTATAAGATACGTAAAATGCTTATCATCCAGAATAAAATGATCATCAATACATTTTTAAAACATATTGCAAACCCTACCTATGTAGTCTTCGGTTAATATTCTAATCACATCCAGTCTTTCATTAAATATTGTGATGGTACAAATAAGATGGCGGTACCATGTCAAATTTAAACCTAAAAACGTACATTGTACATAAAATGAAATAAATACATAGATGCAACTTCCGTTCGAAGAATTATTATTATTTATATATACATATAAATATTCGTAAAAAAAGTTTTGAGGGTGGGGACATTTTGTCCTGCTTTACACGACTTTATTGTACAAAATAAAATATATATACGAGGGGGCTATGTGCTAACAGGCATTGTCTACCAAATATAAGTAAGAAAGAGGTTTGTTGGTAATAAGTAACTAGACTAGACTAATAAGTAATTAGACTATTCAGGAAATTCTTTTTGTGTATTTATCGTGAGTTAATAAAATAAAATAACTTCATTTCGACTACTTTTATTAATACTTGTAAAACAATTGGATGGAACAATAAAACATTTTTATGATATAAATATTTATTAAATCACAAAAATTAATCAATGTATATAATACTTACCTAATATATATATATATATAATTTATATTAACATTGTCCGAATAAAAAAAAAATGAAAATAAATAATTTAGTGCGACTGTCATGACTGAAAAAGTTTTAATATATTTTTCAGTCATAAGATCATTTTTATCTTTAACTTATATGATTATAAAATCGAGGTATTCCCTGAATCTCTAAAATAATATTCTGCTTTACTTTAAGTAACTATAAAATCTAATATTAAGAACAATATTTCATTAATTACTATTTCCCTAAATTAAACAACTGTTTTAATATTTTCATCACTAACGACATAAAAACCTATATGAATTATGAAAAAAAAGTTAAGCTACATTTTTTTTCTAAAATCATAGCTTTTTTAAATTTAGTCAAATGATTACATATTTGATTATTCGTAACTTAAGCCGGCGTTACACATGTCGTTTTTTGATGTCAAAAACCAAAACCTTTCATTTAAAATTAACCATTGTTTCATTTAAATATAAATCAATATTCTTTATAAATTAGTATATAAATGACAATTAAAAAATATTCGAATAATAATAGTGTCTTAATTGTTCGTTGTTTATTTTTTTAGTTATTTGGGAATATGCTGCACTGTTTCAGTCTTGTTATACGTAATAAGGTTTTATATTGTTTTCATTGTTCATATCCTATATTAAATAGAGTGCAATGTAAAACTAATTAATACTAAATTGTACAATTTCTTATATCTAATTACTTATTGTACGGTGGGGCGACCTGTGTATCCCGTGTCAGGGAGCGAATGGTGGGCCAATTCCCTTAATATCTGTTCAAACCCCTTTCCCGTTGGAGTTTGAAGGCTGCTATTTTTGAGCATCGTAGAATTTAACTTAGTTGCGAGATAACACATCTGAAATTAACATATCATTATAATATTATAAATTGAAATTACCGGTATATTTTTTTTCTTTTATGCAATCATAAGTTTACCGCTAACGAGATAATATACGAGATTACGATACGTCATTAAATATGCTGACATGTGAAAAGTCAAAAGAATAAAAAAATAAAAATGTCATCGTTATGCAGCCATTTCAATATCCAACCTATCAAGCGCTAGGTCAAATCGCATGCAAACATGATATAGTAAAAAGGCTGTTAGTGAGCTGCTAACGAGCTTACGATTGGTGGATTTTTCTTGCTATTTTGGGGGTCAAATAGTGGATAATGAAATATACCCCTAATAAATAATCCTTACCAATAAAGCGGACATGAATAGCAAGGCTCCGAGAGCAACTGCGACCATCATGGTGGTGGCGCAGGTAGCGTCCAACGACTTGCGGTGGAACAGCTCTCCCGGCATCACTACAGTGTACTCCAGGTTTTCTTTGAAGCGAGTGTACTGGGTGCTGTTGTCACCAATTCTGGTTGCATTTTCGGGCAATGACCTTCTACGACGGCCGTGACCTTGAATTTTTTTTTAATTTAATTTATAAACACCTTAAAATGATCAACACTGAAATGAAATTAATATATTGCGCCCAGTCTAATTTTTGGGGTAAGGGTAGGTCAGATAATAAAGGATGAATAATATATTTTGTTATTTAGTTGCAGATTTTGGTGCTGTTATAAATAATGAATCTAGCTGTAATAAAAAATTCTAAACAATAGCAAAACGTAACAATTAATTTAAAGCGCACCACAACTAGTAGGCGTGGCGTGTTAAATTAAAATCGTTACTTTTTGCTATCGCGGTCGTAAATTAAGATATTACCGTAAATAATAGATAACTGTAACGTATTTATACTTTATGGACAATTTATTTTCAGTAACTAACCGGACGGTTCGAATAAATCCAGGCAGTAGTCCGGCTGACAGTCCGCAGCGTCCATACAGGCCTTTATCTGCGAGTGTATCCATAGAGTGGAACGTTCTTTCATAGAAGCGAGGAGAAACGCTTCGAAGTCTAAAAAAACTTCGTTATGTCGCTCCCGGTAACGCGCCGGCTGGTGCGGGATAATTGATGCGAAGTCTCTGTTCCGGCATCTGAATATTATATAACGGGTATTAATATATAAAGTTTATATATATTTAGTAATAAAAAGTTTGGAAACGAACCCATCTTTCACGAGTAGTACAGCTCCACTCGCGTGAGGCCGGTCCGGGTCCGGAGACACGGCTACTTCAAGGAGTTTGATGTGTCTCCACGCTGAGTCTGGATTGATCCGTGCGCGAAGTTGAAGTTTGGTTCCGATTGGTACAGCCTGTTGCGCAAAAGCATTAGTTATGATCACTTTATTATCTCAAAAATAATGTTATTTTTAATGACTGTGTAGTGCTGAAAAGCATAGTGTAAACGTGATTACGTACAGTATTTACCTGATCAACAGGCATGTCCACCGAGTGGTTGGAGTGCCGGGACACGGGGGGTGCTTCTTTGTACAGCGCTACTTCGTACTCGAGGCGCCCTGGAGTCTCTTCCACCACCCCGGAGACACGGGCGCCGTGTGGACTGAGAAATCACTTTTTGATATAACGGTTCAAATAATGTAAAGAATCTATACAAAATAATGTATGATTTCCAAAAACTATAGATTAATAATAACATTTTATGAATTGAATTTTCTAACATTTTTTTTGGTGACAACTAGCAACATTGTTATTTTTGTTATATGTAAAAAATATTTAATTTTTTTTTCTAGAAAATATTTTTGACTTTGACTCTGACTCTGACTTTGACTTTGACTCTGACTTTGACTTTGACTTTGCTTAGCGGTCATCAAAGTTATGACCGACTTCAAAACGTATAACGTACTCACAAGCTACCGGCAAAACCTGCGGCTTTGTTCTCGATGATGGTAGGTTCTGGGGGCTTGCACATGATGATCAGCTCTTGATCTGACTGCATCACCACCCCTGGGAATTGCGGAAACCAGATACGAACGTGCACGAAACCCTGCAAGAGATTTATATTAAAAAATAATCCTATCTAAGATATTAATTTGAGCTTGAATTGGGAATCAAACTAAGATATTCTTAGCACTAAACCTACCAAGTACCGGTCAAATTGACCGTTTTTTACTTTTGTAAAACTTACACATTTTCAAACGTTATAATATCGTTATCAAACTACATGACAATTCTTAGAATATGCATATAATATTTTTTACACTCTTTACTTTTAATTATATCCATTATTAACTGCGTTATATAATAAAATAACTTTTAATTACCGGTCAATTTGACGGCGTGTGGTAGGAACATGTATACAAGAATTGTTGGTAGGTTTAGTGTTAATAAAACGATAGCACAATTCTATTCTAGACCATGTAATACATCAAGAAAAACTAACACTAATGATAATGCTTCGCCTTCTCACTAACGACCTATTGATGCTAAGTATTTATGTATATAGTACAGCTATTAGAGTACGGTGTTAGAAATGTCTTAGTTTCCACAAACCACCTGAATACCGGTACAGATAATAGTATAGTAGTCCACAGTGGGTGCCTTCCATACCCACTACGCAGTGTACTGTTATAATAACGGATTGTCTATTATATGTCAATGTTACAAACATTTTTTATCTCAAAATGTCACATTATCTCGTCAATAACTCATTACGTATTTACGTTATATACAATTACCGAATAACAGCGGATATTAAATATATAACTAGATGATATTCAGTTTTTTGGTATATAAAACAGACTAGTTGTTGCTATCGACTTCGTCTGCTTTATACACTATTTTACATTAAAACTATTATTGAAGCTAATTAATCGAGATAAAAATATAATAGTTTTAAGTAGAACGAAACAATATATATAAAAAATTTCATAAAAATCGGTTTAGTGGTATCTTAGCGCACAAACGAATATTACGACAAGGGATTTATATATATAAAGATAATTCTAACGTACATTTCGTTTCAATACGCCGCATTTCGTGAAATCTGTGATTCGTAATCTATACAAAAGTCCTGTGGGGTCATCAGATTCTGGTCGTATCTGGCACAGAGGGTCTGCGATGGGATCTGTCGCTCTGTCATCAGCAAACAGCGGGGCTCCACGGAATCCCTCCGGCTTCCTCAACAACGCTGATACGGAGTCCCTCACACCAGATCCCGTAGTTGCGAAGGTACATTGGATATCCGTCACTGTAAATATATGAAACTAAAGCTAGGACTAACAAAGGACTATAACGAAAATGTTTTAACATGTTCAGAAAACGGAAGACATTTTAGTTTGTACATCTTTAATGTTTCTATAATATATATAATTTATTATACATGTGCACACGGACAGTAGCTATAAATTATTTTAAATATATGCCGTTTTAAATGTTAACGAATAGAATGGGTATTTAATTAGTATTGTTATGTTACTCACCGTCGTAATCTTGTGTGAACACAGCCGGAACCTGGAACAATGAGTAGTCATTGAGGTAGGCACAATTAAACACTTTGTTCATTTGTTTTAAGTCATAGTTATAAATCTTAACCAACTAATTTGTATATTGTGAAGCTCTAAAGAAATAGATAGTTTGCAGAAGGCCTTATTTCGATAAGTATCAGAATAAGCCCTCCTGACACTTCCATTTGACGTACACAAATGATTATTGATTAAAAGTGGCAAATATATAAATAAATAAAAGATAGTTAAATTTAGTTTTAGATGTTTAATTTCCGGATGAATTGAAGTGACAATAGAAATGTAATTACACATTCATAAAAAAATTCCTAGATACTTTATCTTTAGAACAAAATTAGCTCAATGGATATTTTCTAGTACAATTGAAGAGATTAGATTATCTTAGCAACATTATATAGATTCATCTTAGAATAATATAAATAATGATCGCTTTTAACCGATATAAATCGTGATGAGAGTAAACCGCAAAATTAATGTCAACCTGACCAGTGGTTTAGAAAATGAAGGTTTAGCTGACGTTTTTATTTAGAATTTAGTACGTGATCAGAAAATCAACAATTTTAATCCGACATTTAGAATATTATACTATCGGCTTTTCTAAATAAGTGTAACTTGTACACTACTTGTAAGATTTAGTAAGATTGACTACTTTGAGTTGTTTGTTATAAAGGTTGCATTACTACTGAATCTTTCAAGTGACTACTATTCACTGTTCGTTTTTTACTTCACATGTAAATAATAAATAAAATATCTTTGTTTTTATATATAGACAGATAAAACTGTCAAATTATATATATATATATACTTATACATATATATTTGTATATACTTATACAAATACATCTGGATACATTAACATTTCTGAACATCTCGGCTATTTTCTTTGATTAACAATGATTTAAGTTAAAAGAAAATTAATAAACTGAAAAAAGCAGTAAAGTAAATGTAAACTTACAGTTAATACTGAAGTGTTTTATTCCTCAGTAATAGGAACGTATATTCGTCTGTATGTAAATTACTAGTTAGCAGAACGGGATCCTCCTAAAACAGTTCCGCTCTGATTATCCACCGTGAAGAGTTCAAATTAATTCATCTTTCTTGCTTTATGTGATCTTGGGTTCTCGTATTTTGTATAATAATATTTATAAGTTATGTTAAAAATACGCCTCAAAAACTGAAATTACTGCATCAATTGATATCAAATTTTAACACGACCTCCCTCTTCTTCTTCTTAGAGTTTTTATCTTATCTATATCTATATTTTTTAAAATTGTAATCGATTCAATGCATTTCTCTCTTACAAAGAGAATTTAATACGTAACTTTTACTTTGTAATTCCAACCTTTTTAACACTTTTATCAATTGTATCCTGTTTTGTTGTATTTGAAAAATGCAATACTAACGATAACTATTTCTATGCAATCACAATGTGCAACTGGAGCGTGGGTGCAGCGAGTTTAAAATAAAGTATATAATTCTTAATATTAATATTATGTATTTAATTATCAAATATAACACTTTTAAGGTAAAATAACTCAGCTCATAATTAGTTTTTTGTTTAATATTGACTTAGTTTATAAAACTTTTAAGGTAAAATAACAGCTCATAATTAGTTTTTTGTTTAATATGTTGGTTTTTTATTTCTTTCTGTATCGTCATTACAGTTGATCATACCAGTATATCACGTACTGAGACGTGAGCAATCTTGTGTTGTATGAGGGTCGGTTGTATTGAAGAAAGCGAATAAAGAAAATTGGGACAAAATTCGGATAGCATACTCAGCTGTTATTAATATTGAGCCACCTTTTTGGTTTATCTAATTCCGCTTAGATTAGATTGGATTTTTGTGAAGGGGTTATAATTCTAAAGAATCCTAACGATTAGAGCAACAAATTTAATTATTATTAGTGTTTTTCACTTATTCTTTTCAACTTATAATGTAAAGTTTAATTAGAACAAAATATCTTAACACAAATTTAATAAGCAAGTTATGGTTTTCGTTAAAGGTTTGCCTTAATAATGGCGAACAATAAATAATATTTTCATTTATTGATTTATATATATTTAAAATATATAATAATTTTTCTGAATATATGATTGGAAGTATATATAGAATGATTAGAATAAGTATCTGTAATAGTCAATTTTCTTTCTACCCACTTTTCACGGTCATAGCGCGGTACAGTTTCGTTATTACGGTTAGTCCGTATAGTTCAATGGTAAACCACCACAGCAAATCGATACCAGATGGCTGTTTAGTTTCGGAGATCAGAAAAAATTAGATTGAGATTGCCTAAAAATTACTGTATTGTGTGAGAAAATATCTATAGGCACTCTCTGTTATGGGCGAGTTCATCTGTTTTCCCTCCCTGTTCTAAAATGGAAGCCATCTTTAATAATTTTTATATTTTTTGACAAATGTTTTTTTGGATTTTGTCGTATATAGAATTTATCTTAAAAAGAAGTACCCTATTTGTTTACACGCCACACCAAATTTTATAAGTAATGCTATAACAGGAAAGATTTTTCTTTGTTTCCGTTAAAATAAGAAACATCTGATTTAAAAATCATCCCACATTTAGATTGAGGCAATAATCTGTTACCATATAATAATTCAAATCCGTTCAGTACCTAGAACTAACAAACAGAAAAACGGTAAAAAAACGTTCAAAAAATATATTGACTTTGATACGTTACTGATAACTATGTATAAATAAAAAATAATATTAAATATCGAAGCAGTATTTTTTAAAATTAATTTTCTAATAAACTTCACTTTCTAAATACAGTATTTATGAACGAAACATTTCGCGCGCCATTTTAATAGTTGTCATTTTAGGTTAGACAATTAAATATCTCGTTAAACAAAATATATAACAGTAAAAGCTAAATTGTTAGTCATTAAATTGAACGTGCCTAAGATGGTAAAGTGATAATAAAATTGAGCCCAAAACATTGCTCCACCTTTCACATGAGCCACAGATCACCCTTCTGATAAAATGGAAGGTATGGAAGGTACGAGAGTTATGTAGGCTGTCTGAATTTTTGAATCTTGAAAAGTCATTAATTCTTATCTGTCAGTATTTTGAATTTGGAATACAAAATTATTTCTATTTTGTTTCTATACCTAAAACAGATTATAAAATCAACGCTTTTATGTTTCTGATAGTAGAAACTTTTTGGTTGTTTACATCATTCTATTTTTAATTTTATTCCTGTTATAAAGTAGCGTAAATTATAAATAGTTTTTAATAATTATTTATACATTAAGTCAGTATGATTTGTAAGTGAATTCTTCCTTATTTTATCTCAAGATAACACGATACTGTGACAAAGGTACCGCATTTAGATATAATTTACTTCCTAACTTTGTCCGTTCGTCCCACGCCTTATCTATTTCTCAGGCGAAATGTCATTAAACTAATGATTGTAATATAACTCAAATACCTAAAATTCACAAGATATTAGCTGTAAAGTATAAAGAAGTTAAAAAAAATACAGCAAATATTTATTTATTTTAATATTAAAATATTCATAAATTAAAATCAAGAATATTTTAATATACAGTTGATTGGAAATTATCAGAAATGGCAAGCTTCATTGAACTTGTTTTTCTCGTATACATAAGCTAAGATGCACGTGTATTATTTCTACAGATAATATAAACTGAGAAACAACTTTAATATAAAAAATAACGTTTCCTAACTTTATTTCACACATAATATCCTTCTTGGTAAAATGTTATAAAAATATATATATATTATGCAAATTAAATGCACCTAAAATGGAAATTTACATAAAATTCAAGTGTTTATTTCAATGCGATAAGCTTATGAACCCGTTTAACGATCTGTATTTAGGTTATAAGGATTAACCTCAAAATTGTATAAAAATATTTTTATATACCTCTTCAATTGTCACAATTTTAAAATGGCGGTGGACTCGAATGTCAAGTTTATTTTTTTATTGTTAAAATATATTTATTGTGAAACTAAAACATGTAAAATATGTGTATTTTATGTTGTATTAAATTGTTTTAAATATTTATAATAAACTATTATAAACGAGACCAAAATAAAGACAATATAAGATAAAAGACCAAAACATAAAAATACAGATAAAAAAAATAACCATTATAATAATTTAATTATAACAGATATATAATTTAAATACTGGAAGTCATGATTTTTTATGCTATTCGTTTAAAAGGTCTATCTATTCTATCTAGATCTATTAAAGTCATTATGGATCATTGATCTATAGTGTGGTGGGTACAATTGGAAGCGCTATGCCTGGTCGGCGCACGCGCATGAATTACTCACCTGAGCGATAATTTTAACTCTTTATAAGGAAATATTACAGGTTTATAAAATAATATATATTAACCATAAACAATATCAACTTCATAGAGGATAGAAACACTTTTTGAAAGGAATACCTTTTTTTTTAATTTAGTGTTATGTGGTGATAAAAATATCAAATAAAATATAAAAAATAATGTCTAATAATAAACGAATTAACCTTTCCTCTCTCTCTCTCTCTCTCTCTCTCTCTCTCTCTCTCTCTCTCTCTTTCTCTCCTCTCTCTCAGTTTTATGAATATTTCACAAATGTATGTTCCATTATTATGGACAATGCGTTGCCAAATTTTATAGTCGTCATACCAATTCGTATCTTTTGTACATGACAACAAATTTACAAAGCGTGAAATTTAATATTGTTAATGGATTCGATCACGTTTTAAAATGCTATCAGTTCTTTTCATTTGCCTGTACCTCGTAATTATACCAAGAACCGTTACTCTTTTAAGGTCTTTAACATTATTTTTTTGTGTTAAAAAAAAAGTTTATTGTTATCATAGCTATTTAATTTCTTTACCAATATGTTTGTTATCTAATTATATCTTTAGATGTTACAGGAATTGATATTACGAGATGTTTTCGTGTCGTTTTAGGGTTGACGCTTGCAAAATATCGCAAATATAATGTACATATTAGGGTTAGGGTCATTAGGGTTTTTTATTTCAATTAATTTCTTTTCCATAACATAGTTGTAAGTAGAAGTCACAGTTTATGAAGTAATTGCGGAAGCTTTGATCGCTTATCTAAGTGATATGTATAATCAATACAAGAAAGTTTTGTGCTGTTCTAGAATACTTAGAAAGCTTTAAGCCTAGAATTAATATTATGATTCGTCATTTTTACATGTTTATTTAATAGATTCATAATTTTGGTGGTTTTGAGCTTTTTTTATATTATTTATTAAACTCTCCACTCTCTTTTGATTTTTTCCAATAAAAATATATTATTTTAAAATCATTATTTTTTTTAATGATCATTGCATATAATCAAAATAATAAGAAAACCAGAGTTTTTTGTTAATTATTAATAAGTATCTCCAGCCAGTTGTTGACTGAAATATATATATATATATATATTTAATATTACTTGTATATAATTTTATTAAAATAAACATACCAAGAGGAACAGCACGAGAGCGCATTCGGTGGCGCTCGTCATGCTTGCGGTCTGCCACACACCAACGAGCCGACCGTTAATATTATCTGCCCCGATTACCTTCTTAATACTACCACAAACAAACAGACAAATATTATAATCACAAAGGAATTATAATAACACTAGCACTTTATTGTGAGCTCTCCCGCGAGTCGCAAGAAGTGTGCGCGTGAGCCGACTTGGTGTGGAACTGCGGTGAAGTTGCGAGTAACAGTTAGACCAGAGGGAGGGCTTACCACCTCACTGGACTCTTCTCACGAACACTACACAATCTAAATAGCAGATTATTATTGGTAGTTAACCACAGATTCGACAGTGGAGAAATCATTGATTGAGTGACAGTGACCAGGTCGAGCGATTGGATCGACTTAATATTAGATCTCGAGATAAGATAACTAAATATGTTGAGCTCAAGTTGACTATGATCTTTAATTATTATAGAAAGTAATGATGAACTCAGATAAAAAAAATTGATTTATTTTATGTTATAAGTTTGAAGAAACGTAATGTTTATAATGTATAATTTTTTTTTTAATTGAAAAGTTTATTGGCGGCCTTTTTAATCCTAATCAATAGTCAATGAAATTAGTTTTGCTGACAGGTGGTTGACAGCTGATGGTAGTCCATGATCCATGATTGTGACTTACCTACAAATCTTATATATAAAAATCTCGTGTCATGATGTTCGTTCGCGCTAATCAGAACCTCTGAATCGAATCAATGAATTTTAGATGTCTATTGTTTGGTCTAAGATAAGTTTTTATCTAGATAAATCATCAAATTTTTTTTTAATAATTTTTTTTATAAGCAAAGCTCGTCGTATATATAAATCTACTCTCATAATGTTTGATAGACGAAAATACTTAGCTGATTTTGATAAAATGGTGCATATTTGGATGTTTAAATTTATGCTATAAAATAGGTTTTATGTTATTATTATATTTATTATTGAATATAAGACAGAATAAGCTATTACAACGCGTGGTCAAGTCAACTAATTTTATGTATAACTTTACATATATTTAAAATTATTAATAAACGAATACAATTTTTAATAAATAAATAAATATACATATATATATAAAAATCACACTGTCTCTATTAAATACAATATTTACTTAGAGATTAAAATAATGACTCACTACCCTTGTGGGTCGATGTACTTCAGCCATTTGTATTAAAATCCAACGAATGGGATAATTGTAAAATAGTTAATATATATTTTATGTAAACAATAGTATCGTCTGTCAATTATAATATTAATAAAAGCTGTATAATAAATATTTTTGAAAAGGGTTTAACATCTTAAGGGTGGTATTTTATTATCAATATTCACAAATTGATTATGAATTGACAAGGTGAAGATACATAACAATATACTGTATTTATTTGTATATGTTACTGAATAAAATATTTAAAACGTACATACTGATCTATAATAAATAAAAAATATTTGAGTCTCATTCAATTAAATGGACCTTACTCAAGACTATTAAATATAAACAATACGATTATATGTAAATATTAAATAGAAGTTATAAACGCTTTAACCTCTCCTCTCTCTCTCTCTCGCTCTCCTCTCTCTCAGTTTTATGAATATTTCACAAATGTATGTGCCATTATTATGGACAATGCGTTGCCAAAAATTATAAAAGTTTATAATAGGCCAAAGTATTGTACATGAGACACATGTACAATACTTCGGCCTCTCTGTGTTGAAAGACTAGGTTAAAGGAGGAATACTGCCTCTGTTTCTTGAGGAGGGGAAAGTGACTTTTAGGTAGGAGCATCCATGGAAGGTCAATACGATCGGGGCAACACGATGAGTGCGTAGTGATCCCATGATGTCCGACTAATGTGAGGGGAAGTTGGACTTGAGGTGGTATCATGACGTTCTTTATGCCCACTAATCCCACGAAACCATAACCGCTGTTCACTTGAAGTCCATAAAAAGCACATAGTAAAGAAAATGATAGCCAAATAATTTTTAACATCAACCGTCCTGGAATGGGAATAAACTATTCTCCCATTACCAAACATCGAATAAAAAATAGTTATAATACATATGTATATACATGTTTAACATAAATTTTAATTATAATTTTATAAACTAAAATATGTTTTAATTATTCTTCTGGCTGTGTCTAAGAACGTAACATAATAGTTACAGCTAATAAGTAATAGATAAATATAATTGACAAATAATAATAAAACTTCTGACTCAATGTGATATTTTATTATGTATGAATTCCAAGATATAGCGGACTATATACTATATATATAATTATAATATGCATACGGGGAGATATTTGCAATTTATTGAACATTCTTCTTGTATGACAAGTATTGCGATTGAAACGAGCGCGTGCCATCTTCGTGTTTTTGCAGCCATTACGGCGCTGTGCGAATCGAATGGTGTGATTGATGTTCTCAAACCTTCCGCGTGCTCGTGACACCGGCTCTGGACTTAAAAATTGATATGAACAGTAAATCAAACCCGTTACACAATCTTTATAACCATGAAAGTTATTAATCGATACGCCACATGCAATAAAACATGGTTGTTTCATTACCCAATCTACCTAACGCTAGGGCAAGTAGCGTGCTAACGTTGGATAGTGAAATGGTTAGACAAGTGTCAGCGAACTTGTTATTGGTGTTTTTCTTGTACGGGGTCAAACAGTGCGCTTAAAATTGGATAATGAAATTTTATAGCCTCAGCTAATTTACGATCGTGTTTGTCTCCGCTTACGACCGTATATTGATGTTAAATACTTAGAATAAAGGTTGTAACGTCATTTCTATAATATGTATAGATTATTCTCCAATAAAATTCTCCGTGATCATTATTTCAAAGCTGGTAATGATCAAAGATTAAAAAAAAACCTTTTTGCAGGTCGGTCGCATTCAAAAGTTTTGGATCCCTCTACATTGGGTTGGCTCTTGTTAGAAAAAAAAAAATTTTTTTTATTGCTATCATAATAAAAAAAATTATATATTCTTTAACATGATAGCAATTTTTTTTTAACAAAAAAAATTATTACATGTATTTGTATAGTATGGTATGATATTGTGTGAACGATCAAAGCTGAAAATTAATAATTTATACATTTCCTTAGCTGAGCGTAGCGAGCGGAGCGCTTAATGTGTGATTTTTTGCATCTCATGTTCGGGGTTTGTATGAAAACGGCTTTACCGATCTTCGTGAAATTTAGCACATTTATAGCGATGGTTATTGCGATGGTTTATAAAAAGTAAAAAAAAAACTGAGGAAACTTGAGAAATAATCACCAAAAATTGACAGTCCCATAGACTGCAATGTAAAAAAATTTCGCTATGCGATATTTGATTATTTTATATTTTTTGCCTGTTGGTTTCATCTTTGAACGCTGAATTGAAGATGGGTTACTCGCTTCGCTCAATTCGCCGAACTCTACTGAGATTTTGCGAGCGTAACTAGTCAAAATCGAGGTCCGGTTCGCGCCCCCAGTTTATATTTTGGGTTGCCCGATTGTATGATTTTATGGGGTCGTGACCATTACTCCCTCAATCGCCTGCACAGTTGCTACTGTTGTTTTCTTGTCGTTTAGACCATATTATTTAGTTTTTTTTAATATTATTTAAATATTATATCTTAATGTTGTGCTAACGGTTCACACGGCTCCATTACGGACCGATCGTAATTTTGACCGAACTAATCGTAATTTCGAACTGTAAAATGGGACAAAATCGACAAGCGGAACAAACCAACTAGTACAGCGAAAATTTGAATAATGATAGAATAGCGGAATATTTTATTCTCTTAAAGATACGGTGGCTGCGTCTCCATTGAAATGAGCTGTGAGAACTAATGATGTTGCTCGGAGATAAGATTCAGTTTATCATCTGATAATGAAGAGAGGAGTGGATGTTTATAAAAGAACGAATAATTGTTATATTTCACATTTCCAAACAAATAAGTATATTAACAACCCCCTATTTAGAGAATGATTCCTGTTAGAATGGTAAAGAGAGGGGGATCCTAGGATAGACATAACGGACACAAAGACAGACACGGAACAGAAAGTTTACAAATTATTGTAACAAGTGGAAATCGAACCCACTACATATGGCTCAGGAAAACTAACGACTACACCAATGGGCCGTCAAATAGTATGGACCAGAAAATGTAAATTAAAATAAAATATTTCTAGCGGACTCTTTTCGTGACCAATGTCTTTAACAGTGTTAATTCTTTCTTAATAAATGTAATGAAGATACAAGTAATACATTTTGAAGATGGTCCGAAGATATATCTTCGGATTAGTAATGTATATAATATTACCATAAACAAAAACTACTCTATACTTATATATATATAACTTGTATGCACTATTTGTCGCATTGTCAAAGGCAGTTAATAGTTTTTAGAGCATGTTGGTACTAATGTACGTTTGTCCACCCGGTATTTAGTCTAATGGGTAGTACTTAACTAATATCCCGCAACTGTTAAAGAAATTCAAATATATTAACAATATATATACCATATTCTATTGCTTATTAAATAATAATTATTCACATGTGTAGCCGAAATTAATAACATATCTCAAATCCGAGATCGAAATCACAGATCTAGAAATGTATTAATTTAATCTTTAGCAAAAATTTTTGTTTATTAACAAAATGTATGTTAAGAATTAATTAATATGTAAATGTAGTTTCGTTTTTTAATTGAATATCCCGAGAATTGTATGCAATAGTTTAACGTGTTACGGTATTGCATATCATCGTCAGAGTAACGGTTGTTACAATGGCACAAATAAATAAAAAGGAGGTCACAATTAAATACTAATAAATCTGAACTTCGGAAACAATCCTAATTATAAGGTCAAATCGTGTTTAACGACGCTTACTGTTTTTTTAATATAATATATTTTTTTTATTAAATATTTTCTTTACTTAGGTTTAAATGTCACTCTAATATGTCAAGTGTCAACAAGTGTCAAAATGTGTACAACCATTCGGTCTTAGGTGGGTGACTTTTGATTTAAATAACTATACTGACACACGAATTAGAAGAATATATCATTAGAATATTTTTTTAGAAAATTCATTTTTTATAAAAAAAAAATATAAGTCAATGTTTTGATGAAAACGGACGGATGTTACCAGCGTGTAGTGGTAACATTTTAATTTTAACCCGACGTGTCAAATGCCTTACAGAAATCAGTATCATAAATCAGTTAATTTGTTACACCTAAAATTTAACTATAATTAAGTTAAATCCTTAAAATAATTTAATTCGCTGTGTACTACTTGTGAAAATCTTAGAAAGCATTATGAAAACTAATTGTTTTAAAAATTATACGTACTTGCTTTAGAATACATTTTATGACAGTAAATAATATTTATGTGTTATTTATTGTAAAAAAGTCCTTTTTGGAGTTGCTCACTAAATTTTGACGTTTGTGAAACAGTGATCACATAAAGAAATACCCACTGAACTTGTGTGATTCTTTTCAGACCAGGGAGCGTTTGGAACCATTGCAGTTTTAATTTTAAGCTAGAGAGTGTTTTTACAGGCTAAAGGCTTATTCCGATAAATATGATATCAAAATAGGTTCTCCTGACACTTTCATTTGACGTGCAAGTGATTACTGGATCCAAAGTGAAAAAGATATAAATAAATAAATAAAATACCTCTAATAATAATACAAACCATGGAATCCTTGAACTGTAGGACTCCTTCCCAATTGGATTGCGCTTGCAGATATTCTCCATAGCATGGACAATTCACACAGAGAACGTGCATTTATTTGTAATGTTGTTTCTGTTAGCCCTACTGGGTATGACAGCGTCACTGTCGGTGAGCAGACTAAACTAAGAACGTACATAGAAATTGTTCATTTGACATAAAAAATTCTAAAGAAACAGACATAACTATTGAGCGAATTTATTGTAAAATATTCTGGCCTGAAAACACTTACTTCTAATTAAAACACTAGCCTAGATATTTTGGTTTTTCTAATTCATTTTAACGGTTTGAAGTCTCCACCGGAGCGTGTTAATCAAGTAGATAATAAGACTTTAAAATATTGTTTCGGATCTAGTTTCTTAATTGACTTTGAATGTACTTTATAATCTGTTCATTGCCTTTTTTTTAAATATATATATTAAAATGCAGCAAAATTGTAATTTAAACTAGAGCCTTATATCTGTAAGTTGTATAGCTCGCCTACAATACTGAAACCTCTCACAGATTACGTTCCCCTTATCACAAAAAAGCAAAAAAAAATGTATGAATATAATTGGTTAATTGTCTGCACAATGTAACATTTTGGGATACGCAAGTCATTTAAAATACCTAGGCCTTATAAAAGATAACATGGAAAAATCATATACAAAACATTTGTGTTAAATTGAGGCTTCTATTTGTAAAATTTTATGAACTAGTACAATATTAAGTCGAGGCACCTTGTCTAGCTATTTCTATGCATTAGATGTCATTGTAAGTTACGGCCTTAGTTACTATCGCTTAACATTTCCTACAGGAGTACTATGAAAAAGAAATATATAAAATATGCAAAACATTACCTGTCGACGCCAAAACAGATCATCTAACTCTTTTATATCCAAATAAATAAAAAATTAATTGTCCAACCATAAAAGCAACAAGTTAAAATTTGTCATAGATTATAAGATTATAATTTTTTATGGAAAACGTACCAGAAAATAAGAAAATGTAGGTAACAGTAGTCAATGCCCTACCAAAAGGTTTTGAAGAAAGTATGTTATAAAGATAAAAAGGCATTGAGAATTTAATATTGTATAGAAGCTAATCATACATATTATATGATTTGTATATATATATATATATATGTATATAAGTAAATGCTATATATAGGGTATGGCATTTGATTATATACTATTACAATATATATAAATACTTTATTGTAATTATATCTATTAATGAGAGTTATGTACACACACAAACACACTACTCAGTAGTGAGACGTAATTTTAATTTAGTAACGTGTATGTATTATTTTAATTAAAAATAAATATAAAAGAAGGAAGTCCAATATTGTAGATATTTGTAGTATTACGAGTGAGAGAGTCGGATTCGCAAACCCTTCTTATCCTTATCGTAATCCTAATTTCCATCAACCATCCCTGTTTCTCAAGAATGACAAGGATGAAACTATGGGATAGTTTCATCCTTGTCATATTTGGAGATATTCTTGGCGACGGTTACGTCTCCATTTTTCTTATTCAAAATGATCTTAATGTTAAAAAACAATTAATTACAGAGATACAATGAGTACTTGAACAGGTAGTCCCAGATTACAAATTTTATAACCAATGAGTAAGAAAGACAAACTTATTTATCATAAATCAAAACAAGACGACGCCGCTCTTAACATTAAACACTTATTTGTGAAACACCGTTTTTATTACAATTATAAATCGAGATAAGTACTTTATAACGGTAGTATTAATGTCTTATAAAAATAAGATAACATTGTAGTAATGTTAAATTAACTAGACGTTTAAGCGAGCACGTAGTAGCTTAAATAGAATAAAGAAATATCACACCCCGAGGACGAGGTTTGCGTCAATTTTACAATGTTTATACATATATAGTATATAGATTCCTTAATAACATTAGATAGTGTGATCTATACATAGTCTCTATTATATATCATAATGCCTTCAGCTTCAGCACTCACAAGGAAATTTGAAAAGGAATTAAGATTATTTATTATATTAAGTATTATTATAACGCCGAATCAACTACTAGACTTTGTATCAATATTTATACATTGTTGTATTTTTATAATTAAAAGATGTTTAAAAAAATATTGCCAAGTAGGAAAAAATATTCAATGTGATGTTAATAAGGATGTCTCTTTCCTAGGTTCTGAATCAGTAATTCCGAATATAATCAATAAAATTTAGTCTGGAACATCTCTATGACAAATCTTGGATTAAAAAAAATATTTGAATACGCCTTCTTATAAAAGACATGTTCTGCTTTATTAGTTTATTTTATGCATACTTGTACATTCCTTATTCATATATACTAGGTCCTTACAGATACTATTGTATTAAAATTAAAACAAAAACAAATGAAAACAATATATATTTATTAATACTGAGATGAAAAATAATCTTAATTTTAAGCCACACTTTATCCCTATCCTATCCCTGTTCAAATCCCTGTCCCTGTCCGTATTCCTATACCTGTCTAAATATGGCCTACTTAAAAATCTTTTGTTTTTAATTCGTAAGAAATTAGAGACATAAAGCAATTGACATTAAGCAGTTGCGGTCCGTATTGTACACTTCAAAAATACGTTCACGCATTTTCACATCTCTTCACTTCTTTTTATAATTTTCAATCTATATTACTTCAAAACTATATTAACTTTTATTAAAAACTATATCAACTACCATTTTGCACATTCCAGACCGAAATCTAATTATAAAAAATGGGTAATATGGAAAGATGCATAAAAATGTATATCAAGGGTCGAATTACTAAAAGTTTATTCGAAAACTAACTAACTAAATACCATTTCTCATCGTTCTAATAGTAAAAACAAATGATTATGACGCATGAATATTTAAACATTTCACCGTTATAAGGCTTAAATGTATGTAAACACGCTTTTTGATTCTCACCTGCAAGAAAGCCATGAGCAAACTTTTAAGTTCTGAGACTTAGCCGTAGGTGCAAAACGGTGAAGGGGAGAAGAGGAATATAAGAAGATATATTAGATTACTCTGGTGAAATTAGTGGCTGAGCATTGACAACACGTTTATCTTGTATTATACTATATAATAACGCTTTTTATAGGTCTATTACAGTCAATCTGAATGCATAATTCCGTATATTTTTTTTACATATATGATTGATGAATATTCAAACATACAGATTATTATATGTATAAGGAAACTCTGTAACAAATTTACTTTTGTACCACTGAATCTTGTAGTAAAATATTTTTTTTCACAACACTTTATTTTATGTACATATATATGTATTTGTATATATTTTTATTGAGTTTGTATAACGATATAGTCTCAAATAAAATTAATTCACATTTATATGTTGATAGTGTACTAAAAGTAAGCGTATATTTTTGTTTTAATTTGACGTTTTAATCTGTTATTTGTCACATGTAACGTCAGAATTGTCTGATGTCAGCAGTTCTGTCAAAGGCCAGAACGATAAACATGTGGAGTGTTGGTATAAAAAGATCGTGATAGATAACATTGACTTACTATAAAAACATAACTTGAAATATGTGTTGTAAATAGTACTTAATTTTTAAAGTGGTTACTTAAGAAATAAAATTACGAAAATGATTCCCGGCTACGGTCCTGTGACTCAGGCCCTTCTTGGTACCCTTTTAACGTGGGGTCTCACTGCTGCTGGGGCCGGTTGTGTATTTTTTATCAGAGGAAAACAAGTAATCAATTTTTCTGTAACTTTTGACTTAATTTCTCTGCTGAATATTCAAAATTGAAAAGTTTTATTTCTTTTCAGAGAAAATTACTAGATGTATCGTTGGGTTTCGCTGCTGGAGTAATGACTGCGGCGTCTTACTGGTCATTACTAGAGCCAGCTATTGAGATGTGTGTTGAGTCAGGTTTATATGGTGATAAAGGACAGTATGCGTTTGCACCAGTGGCAGTGGGATTCCTTTTCGGTGCTGTGTTTGTATTTGGAACCGACCGGTTTCTGGATTACCTCGGAATCAATTCTACAAATATGATGATATGTAAGTTGAATAATTTATATTACCATTTAAAATTTTGTTTTTTTTTTGTTGTTATTTAAGTTGTTTTGATTTGATACTTGAATTAAATATTTATATTATATATTTAAAAATTATAGTGCAAAATTCAATATCAAATTTTTATATTTTTGCCTTGTCTTATCAATCTTTATCAATTTTGTCGTGGTCTTTAATCTTTTCTTTTATATGTTTTACACTAAAAATATTTTAAAGTAAATAATATCTACTTAGCCACCATTAATCAATTGCTTTATATATATTTATATATATATGTATATTTATACATATTATATTTTATATAAAATTTTATTTAGTATTATTTCAATTTTTTTTTCAAGTTGGAAAATTATTTCTTTTCGTCAAATTTACAAAAAAAAAATATTTTTTTAAAATTTTTGTTTTTAATTAATAAACAATCAAATAGTAGTTGCATTAATTACAAATACTTTTAGATTGGTAAATAAATAGCATGGTTCATGGTCTTCTTATTTCTTTATTTTGATTAGAGCCCTTGTATATATAAAAATTATACAACATATTCCAAATTTAACATTATATATGAATTATACAGTTTATATTCTTGATCATAATCACATATTTCATTGTTGGAATTTTGTGTGTTAGTGAAGGTCAAGAAATACTAAATAGGTTTTAATAGTTTTATTGCATATAAATATTGTTTATTATAAGTGTATATTCACAATAATACATCTTTAATTTAATTGTAATTTCATGTTTTTAACACTAAACCTACCGACAATTCTTGTATACCTGATCCTACCGCACGCCGTCAAATTGACCGGTAATTAAAAGTTATTTTATTATATAACACAGGTAATAATGGAAATAACTAAAAGTAAAGAGTGAACAAAATATTATATGCATATTCTAAGAATTGTCATGTGTGTTGTGTTGATAACGACATTATAACATTCAAAAATGTGTAAGTTTTACAAAAGTTTAAGAACGGTCAATTTGACCGGTACTTGGTAGGTTTATATATTTTTTATCTCCATCAACCTATTTAAACCAATTTAAATGTTATCAGAGCACTTCAATTATATTCCTTTTATGCACTAAAATACATGTATAAGGAGAAAAATCAAAATATATTAGTATAATTGCTTTAAAGTTAATTAATGTTCAAATTATCCTTTGTTATACATTTTTTGTATGACCTCAGATATTATACGGAAACTCTTGATGCAATTAGATGCAACACAATTATAAATTTGAATGTATTTTGTTATAAATCTATGTAATCAACAACACCACAAGCGTGTGTGGACGGTAAACATCACACATTGCAGGTAAACGAGTTTTATAGTCGCTCGTCCAGTAAAAATGTGGATTTTGACACTTATAACATTGGAGATCTTCGGTATATATATATATATATAGTTTGTAGTTAAAATTATTAATGGTGTGCTTTATTTGGTTATTTTCATCTAAAAACAATGAGCAATTTTGATGAAATTGAGATTATTTTAGGACCAAACACTTAATTGAAAATTATTACATATTTTGTAAAAGAAATATCAGTTATTGTCTTCATAGTCTTATTGAACATAATATTATTACATTAATAATAACAATGAATTAATGATTATTTACACCTAAGCAAAAATTTTATGGATTGTGCAACATTAGCTGTTTATACATAGTTCAAATAACAAAACTTATAACGAAATTAAATCAGTTATTCTCTATAAATATGTATATATATATATCATATTGCAGTGGCCACTATATTTATAATTATTTTCTTCCCACTTGACCAAATAGTGTCTTTTTATGGAATTATTTACTTGGATGATTCTCAGCTGTAGTGTTGTTGGCGAGATATAACAAAAATCGGAGAACTTTTTTTTTTTGTTTCGTACGTAAAAGCACAACTTGTAGCCAAACAGCCTTTTTTTTTTTGTTCATAACTGATCGTTTAAATAAATAACAGGAATAAGGCTGTCTCGCTCAGTTCTTCTAAACACACATTCCAATGTAACAATTACACACTAAATTCGGATGTAGTAGTATTAAATGTTAGCAAAATAATTTAAACATGTCGAAAAACTTTTTTTTTTTAAATTGCCAATCTTTTTTTATACTTACTGTAATTCATGTATATGTTTTTGTCTATGTATTCATTGCATATTGCGTTATATCAAAGCCTTTTGAAATCGACTCTGCTAACTGTCACGATCACCGCGTATTATTTGACAGGTTATGTCACTTATTTGATGTTGAAAATCCGGTTTTGATTTAAGGTTAAGCTTAGAGGTTAAGAATAGGCTTCAAATAGGTAAAGATCGAAATTTATGCGTGTTTTTTTTAAGATAATAATCTTTTAGAAAATAGGCTTGATCGTTGGTGAATACAAACACGAAGTATTTGAAAAATTATTAGTTATTTAAGTTCGCGTGCCGCCATTTTCTTGTTCTATAAATATTTATAGTCATTAAAGGTCATAACACACCATACTTTTATAAAAGCTATTTTTTTTTTTGGAAATTCGATGCGGCTTCTGCACGATGCATTCTGCACAGATAAAATGACGTGTCGAAGTCTACTAGTTATGAGCTAGGAAATATAATTTTGACATTATAATCAAATCTCAAATCAGTCAATCAAAATAGCTGGTTTCAATGGCGTATTTAATTTCAGCTAGACCCACGCATATTCGCGCTAGTCGCAATATAAAATAGTCGCAAAATCGCGGATATCGTCTAGTGTATCCTATGCCTTATCTACGGAATTAATTGATCGAAGCTATTTATGCAAAACTAATTTGATAACATCGTAGTTTTTTTGGATATTTATATATATTATCATTTTTAGGTTTCTGTTATTTTTTCTCATCTTAAGTTTTACGATTTAAAATAAGTTCACATTCATTATTTTTTTAAATTAACTAAGGTAGAGGCAATTAACCTGAATATTTTTATGTTTAGTAATTTAATTTCTTCGCGTAAACCGATATCGGTAAGAGTTTTTTAATTCGAAATAATTAAGTTTAAACCAAATGGGTACAATGTTACCGAGATGAAATTTTTATTTAAAAAAAATCAATGACTTTCTAATTAGCAAAACCTTGTCTTTATCTTGCACGAAGTTAAAAAAACACACATTATCTATGAATATTACGATATAATTTTTTTCTTTTTTTTTTTCATAAAATATGTTATAGAAGTAGGTTGTATTTAATATAGGTCTATTATTCTAAACATACTGTATCTTTAAGTAAATATCTTTTTACTGACAGACAGTGATAACTGATATGGAAGCCCGAGCTGCTTTACAAAGGTATATCCATATATACATGGTAATTACTAATCTGTTTGTCTGTTTGTTCCGGTTGGTCTCTGAAACAACTGAGCCTGTTTTAAAAGGACTTTCAATGGCGGATAGTAAATATTACAAGAAGAATATTAAGGCTGCTTCTATTTTTAAATATATATACAGCGCCAACGAAGTCGCGGGGAAAGCTAGTATTGAATAAACATTATTACAGTTTCATAAACTATTAACAAACATTTAAGACTTTTATAACACATTTGACAAGTACGTCAATTTAATATTATATTTTTGCACAAAAAAAATACAAAAGTATAGACCATAATTAAACTATGTATTATTATAATTTGTATATAACTTTTTTTTTAATTTTTATTTTATAGTCTAGGAGTTATTACTCCTAGATTTGTGATTTTTCTGATTTCTTTGATATATTTATCTAGAAAATAATTTTATTAAAGTTATAGAAACAGATTTTAATTTGACAAATTGTCATATGATTTGAGAAGCGAGTTTTGAACTTAATTATATAGTAAGTGCGGATTTTTTAAACTATTATTTAATATTAATTAATATTATATATGGTTCTTAAAGAGA